>VZSF01011190.1:338716-371457 GCA_013398295.1 Chionis minor
CGGCGGTGCCTCGGGGTCCCCTGCGGCCGAGGGGGCGGCCGGGAAGGGCCCGGCGGGCGGCGGGGGCCCGGCGGGGAGCGGGAGGCCGAGGCGAGGGGCCGCGGCGGGGTCCGGGGCCGGCTTAGATGCTCGCTTGCCGGGGCGGGTTTGCCGGTCGTGTTTGAGAAGCGTTTCCCTTTCCTTCGGGCTGCACGGGCTGAGCGGACGCCCCGGTGCCCTCTCCCCCGTGCGCGCTCCGGTAACCCTTCCCAGCAGTGCATGTGCTGTACGGGAAACCCCGCTGTCCTTCAGAGTCGGTGCAGCGGCGGAGCCGGGCTTTGCCTGGGAGCGTTTGCCAGGGAGTACCTGCAGGTGTCTTTCCCAGCTTCCAGCAGGGCGGGATGCGGCAGGTAGAGCCCCGCGGGTACAGCTGCGCTGGACCCCGCACCTCTGGCAGGCGGTGTGGGAGCTGCCCGTGCTTCCCGGGAGCGGTGCCTTTGGTGGAGGCCGAAGGAGTGGAGAACGGTTTGCTGCATGTGATAGACTTAGCCTGGAAACCCGACCTAGATCTTTAACCTTACCACAGTTGTTGTGGCATCAGAAGACAGTTCTTTCCATGGCAGACTGGCCGCTGCCACTGCCTAACCGTGGGTTAGCGTTGGCTGAGAGGGAGCAATGCAACCTACTGATCTATGTCATACTTCCTAAACGCGTGGGTTTTCCTGTGGGGCCGTTATTCAAGGGGTGAATGAGATCTGAGAAGGTGGCATGCTGTGTTACATGTTGTAGCTGCACTACTGTCAGGCAGCTGACTGCTTCAGAGGAAATTATCATACTGAATCCCATCATAAATCTCCTTAAATCAAGAGCTTAATAAAACACACATATGGCTTTTCCATAAAATCCTACAAAATAATTTTTGAATTACACACTTTTCATATAGATGTGTCAGCTTTAAGCTCTGGATTTTTTAAACTTTTCCTTATGTATTGTATATCAATATGATTGCAACTATATTCACCAAATTAAATTCAATTTATTTTATACCTTAAGAAAATGTAGCACTCAGTTACACAAGGCTGCAGCTAAGACCCTCAATCCTGTGCTCAATATTCACACCTAATTACTTTACGTGAGTCTTTCCATTGACTTCGTAGGGATTTCTCCTGAACAAGCTAATGCACCCTCTAGTGCTTACGAGCTGGGACCCTGGGACCCAGCTGTAATAGTAAAAGATGTTTTAGTCAGTCCAGGCAAACTAGGGAAAGGCTAATCAGGTCTAAACACTCTCCCATGGCTTATAAACTATCTCCATGGAAGAGTAAAACCCTAAGCACTGCTATTTAATTATAATCTGGACATCATTAACAAGCTCCTTTTATATAGTGTACTCATTGTTAGGTCGTGTTTTCATTACAAGCAAGGCGTATTTGGAATGGAGTGGTTTTAATCCTCAAATTACTGGTTTACGCTGGTGGTGGTACTGGGGTTAGTGTGGGTTTGCAAATAAGTTTCAGAACTACTGTATTCTTTTTTTTAAAAAAAACCAACAAAAACCTTTCTGCTTGCAATTAACAGTCTGTTCTGGTTTGTGACTGTACTTCACAGAGACAAAACTAAGCAGCCCACATGTATTATATGTCATATAATATATGCTTTCATATAAATACCTACTCTTCATGATAAAAGTGAAGTTTCTCAGTTTTCCCATGCTACTCTTCTGGGAACTTTGTGGAAACTCTGATGTCTAGATCAGATTCGGAACCAAAAAGTGCAAATGAGTCTTCCCCAAAGGAACAAGATAATGAAAAGGTCTATTGTCCAAGTGGCAAATGAAGAAACTCGTAACACGGAGACCGATGCTGTCATAAAGTAAGAATTCCCACTGCTAAAGCTTGCTGTCTGACCACTGGAAACTATGCAGAGTAAACCATACTATGGGCGCACTGTTCTACAGCATCACCCTTAACTTTTATATGGCAAGTTTCTGAAATTACTGAATTGGTACTCAGCGGCTCTGAGCAGGGGTTGGACCTGGTGACCTACAGAGGTCCCTTCTGACCTGAATTATTGTATGATTTCGTAGTTACTAGTTTTACAACAGTGATATCAGGAAGTCTATATGTGATTTAGATGAATGACTTAAAAATAACTAACCGATCCCTTAATGTTCTTTCATTAGAATTGTGGAAAATTAAATTATACATGTAGCACACATACTCTAAGCCCTTTAGATAATGGAGTCCATTATGTAAAAGTCCTACCATGATATTTACACCCCACAATAAAATTTAATGCTGATCTTTGCTCTTTCCGATACGCAGTATGTTTGGATGTGTATACTCCTCAAGACATGGGTATGCTTATCTGACCTCTGTGCTTGGACAGGCTGTTCTTCCCCCATCCCCAAGACTCTTCTGATGGCTTCCAGAATGTGATTGCCCACCCGTGTCCTGTAGCACCTTCAGCTACACTCTGCGTACGGGTAGTCATGTACAGTGCTGGGTTTGTTGGGAATATTTGGCGGACGACCAAATGTCATTCCCCTCCCTTCTAGGAACTGCTCTGTAATGCATTTTTGGGTCTTCCCTTTACTGTTTCAAGATGTAAGTTAGTTAATATAGTCCACTGTCAGATTTGATTTTAGTAGTCCAGGATACAGCTCAGCTGTGGGCATTTGTGGCAGCAGTCAGAATAATCAGGTACTGATGGAGTTTCAGCTGCAGCCCAACTGCTATACAAGGCAGGGGGGATCTCAGTACAGAGATCGCTGGAGTATCCTTCTAGCTGCTGAGGTATGTGCTAGACGAGGAGGACCATATGAAAGCGTAGGAAACAAAGCTGGAAGACTATGAATTTGTGGTTGCCATCCTGTCCCCATCGCTATGCAGACATGTCTGGTAAAGGCAAATTGCCATCACATGCTGGGATCGTGCCCTTGTGCAGATGCAAAACAAGGACGTATGGCCCTTAAAACTTCCTGCCAGGAAGTAGACCTTCATGGACCCATGCAAAGAATTTGTCCCAGTCTCCTTGTGTTGGAGTACTCAACTTCTTGTCCTAAGCTCGCTGCAGGTTTGGGTTACTCTTACTGTTTGGACACACGTTATTTTAGACTGATAAAGAACTGTTTCATGTTGCCAGGTCAATGGTTAGTTTTGTTGTTGTGGTTGCTTGCTGTGCTGTTATGAAAGCTGTTTGCGTTTTGGTTGTCTGCCTCAGAGTAGTCCCAGTTACTAACTGACTTCTAGGTAATTGGTCTCCCAGATTCATCTGATACTGACAGGATGAATAGCCAAAGTTAGCCTCTTAAAAGGAGCTAATGAATGTGTTAACAAGGGAATACAGCTCTGCTGTTTTGCAGGACTTAATGCGGTGGTGGGTGGAGGGTGGATTTCATGTGCTTGAGTGCACATAGTGCCTGCCATCAGGGCTGGGAGGCGGATGAGGAATTTAGAAACTTAGAGCGCCTGCAACCTTGTTTTTTCTTAATCGTTTAACCATATCAGTGAGATGCAATTGATGGCCATGACTTTAGGCGTGTTCTTCCTGTCTTTCATTGCTGAGCCTAGTGAAGCCCTCCTTGTGTGACAAGGAGCCACAGAAAATCCAGTGCATCATTCGGCCAAACAGAATGACAGTAGAGTGCTCGTTTTTAAGGATGAAGGCGAGATGGTGCTTCTTGCTGATGTGCTAAATATCCTCCTCTTTATGGCCAGCAGCCCCCACACAATACCTGCAGACCTAGAGACAGATACTTTACAATGTGGGACTCTTCAGGACTGTACAGATATTTTTCAGAACTGGAAAATGCCTGTGTCAGCAATCTGATCCAGAAAGACAGGGGAAATTATTAAAACTCTTGTGTCCTGACACCCATGCCACACACAGTGATTTTAATGAGTAATGGCCTAGTAACACCTGTGCTGGCTTGTGGATAGTGAAATACCTTGGAACATGTTGTGACTGATAGTTAGCAGGGCTTCACAGTGCCTGCTGTCCTTTATTTTTTTAATTTCTGAGATGATAGGATTAAAACTTAGATATTTTATGGTTCAATAAAAGCTCATTGGTTTTCAGGTAACTCATGGTGCTTGCTAATTGGGGGGCACAGACTCTCTTTTTATTGACTTACATAGGTCGCTTGCAATTTCTTTAACTTTGGTAAAAGCTTTTGATTTAATCACAGTTTCCTGCTATCTTAAAAATGAGTAGATAATAAGGAGTGCTGAAAGAATTTCATAATATTTTTCCCTTTTATGCACTAACGTTCTTTATAACTTAAAAACACTGAAGTTAGATCTGCTGGCAGCTTATTGGAAGTAAATGGCTGTCTCTTAACTATCAAACAAGGAAAGCTGAAGGCAGCCTCTGTAGTGGTAATGACTTCTGCCTGTGGTGCTTTTTTTTGTCTTCCTTTTCCTTCCCATCTATGACGAGAAATTATATAGGGTTCAAGAGAGGGATTATCTGCAGTTACCAAAAGGGTTGATGTTCCAGGAAACTGCTGAGAGTTCCCCTTTCTGTGACTGTGCCAATTCTGGTGGGAGCTGGAGAAGGTGGAGAGGAAGGGGTTTGTGGAGTTCATGTTTCTGATTTAGCCTTGGACTGCAAGATAAGGAAGGAGACCACCCAGAGGAGCAATAGGCATAAGCCGAAACATATTGCTATCCTAGTTCTCCAATTTCTTTTTCAGCAAGCAGGTACATTGTTAAGGTACCTGAATAGAAAAGAGGTGGTCTTTCAGGACAATGGAAGGTTTTCCAAATCCTGTGTGAAAGAAATTTCCCTGAAGTGGGGTAAGAGATGGAAGGACACCGACTTCAGCATGAGCCACAGAGCATCTCTTCTCCCTTGACATTATTTAAGAGTTATCACCATGAAAAGGACAAATCTTAATAACATGCACCCTGCAGTGGAGAAGGTCATTGATTTATCACCACTGGCACTGAATATTCAGTAGCGTCTCTGTCCAAAACATCCATCAATCCCTTATGAGGAGACTGCCATGGAAAAATATTTGAAAGGCTAGAAACAAGCTTGTGTTGTTTGGGTGCTGTCCAACAAAGGAAATAGGTATTTTAAAGGTGAACTCCCAATTTCATTTTTCAGTATTCTTACACTGTATTTCAGAAAAACTGAAAATCCATAACAGTGCATCAGAAATTTTTATTTTTTTTTTTGCATGGCTAAGCAAGCACAGGTAAAATTGATAAGGAAGCATCATGGCAATATTTACCTCTTGACTAGCAGCCAGTTAGGGAGCAAGGGAAGCCTGAAAAGAACAAGAAAGCCTGTCTGTTTACTTGCCATCATCTTGGAGAATCTCCTTAATACCAAACTTCTTCAAGACAGCTGCAGATATTGCAAGCAGCCCTTACCAGATTGTACCTCTGTGAGCAGCAGTTGCCTGTTCACTGTCAGGAGCTTCTTCACGTGTCCAGCAGAGCAGTGTGCGGTGCTGACTGCTCCCAGGGTGCTGTAAAAGCCCTGCATAGGACCCTCCTCTTCCTCTCTCTATGGGTTGAAGAATGGAACAGCAGAAGCCAGTGCATCTGGTGCTCAGCCTGGTGGAGCCCCGTGTATTGCTACACCTCCTTTTGGTGTCTTTTGCTTTTGAGGTGTTTGGGGTGGTCACCATGCTGTGGCTTGGTCTTGGGTCTGCCCATGGGAGTTGGCTGAACACTACTCCTATGACTGGAATTGAAGTGCTTGAAATGTATTTTCCAGGTAGCCAAAAAAAAAAAAAAAAAAAAGTGTTTTTAATGTTGGTACTTTGGGAATATGTTCTCAGCTTGGTAGAGCAAGGCTTAGCCAGTCTTGCTGTACTGTGAGGCTGCACAGGGCTGTCACAGCACCCTGGTTTAGCCTGCTGAGAAAATGAGGTGCTAAATACCGAATGTGGTGCCATAAACACCATCCAACTTCCAGAGTGAAGACAGGGGGCCTTGCAGAAGTCCCAGAAAATAAACAGAGAGCCATGGGGGGGGCTGTATGCAACCACAGTGCAAACTGGTCATGTAAAAATGCAAGCAGCAGTAAACACAAATAGCTACGTGGAACTAGAGCAAAGCACACAAGTCCAGACTGTTATCACCAGGAAAGCAGGACAGAAGCTTTCAGTGTGGATGAGAAGGTGGCAACAGCCGTGGATCGGTGGTATCTGTTGTCACATACACAGCCTTTGGCTTTGGGAACTTCTTTCTTTTCTCATTGTAAATGGTTGCAATTTCAGTTTAATTTCTGTTTTAGATTATTTTATATATCAAAAATTTTAAGATGAGGCTACTAAAGCTCTCCCTTGCTACGCATTGCTTTCTTTTGAAACAGTATTTTAAAACACTGTGAGGGTAGGAGTGTGTTGATAATAGTTGGGTTTTTTTAATTGAGAGTTGGTTCTTTTTTGGTGAAACTATAGGTAAGCTTGTCTTCTGGTTATAAGGCTGGTAAAGATATTAAGATCTAAGGTTTATGACTCAAAATAAGGTACTATTGAACAACAGAAGTTAAGTTTGAATAAAAACTTATTCAATACTTCTGTTATTCAATACTTCTCTTTCTTTAGTCCCTCCTCCTCCCCTCCCCCCCTTTTACTTTTCAAAGGGTCTTGTAAAATCATGCAAAATTGAATATTTGCTGCTTTAATATGTTTCAGAATTTGGTGACAACTAATGAATGCTTATGTAGGCATTTTGGTTTATATGATCAGCTAATTATAGGATATTTACATGCAATATAACCATTTCCCTAGCAGAATTCAAAGACTTAAAATCACAGCAAACACACACCTTTTTTTCTTGTTTCTGAAGTTGCTTGGGAATAGTTGTGAGCCCAGTGAATTTGAAATTGCTACCAGATATCCAAAATTGCTAAAAAGTTATAAAATAGATTAAGTGGCAGAATGTAAGAGGGTTTATTTTGCGGTACTTTGCAGAGCTGGTAGGTCTGTCCTGAGTGACTCTATCATGGTTTTCTTTGTCACCGTGCTCTTAGCGGGCAGTTCAGCAACACGTGAAGGTGCTCTGCCGCAGTACCGTTGGTTCTCCATTAGTGTGCCATCAGGAACAGGTAAAATGGCTTTAGCCCAGTATCCCCAGCTGTTAAGGATGGATAGGAAGGAGAGATGAGTTAGGCCGCTGACAGCTAGGCAACAGCCAGAAAGCCTCTTTGAGCAAGCTCTTCGCTCCTGGTTCCTGTGGCAGCCTTGCAAATAAGCATGAGAAATATTTCTCTGTGCTCCATAGCTCTCGGAGCATGGCCTCTATGTTTCTGAAACGCTGCTAGAACGGGCTGTTATCCTTGAGGCTGGTTCGCCTTGTGTGCTGAAGGAGCAGACCAGAGGGAAGGGAGGCCTTGCAGAGCCCTGTGTTTGTTGCTGATGTCCTGAGAAGTGAGGAGACAACGTGGGAGAAGCTTTCAACAGTCATCTCCAGCAGCAACAACTGTTGCCTCCTGCAAAATTTTGTCCCATTTTCAGAGGTGTGTGCTGTTTGCAGTGTCTGTTCGTTTCTGACTAGAGCACTGGAAATTCTCTGCCACTAACACCATCCAGGTGTCCATGCTGCTAGAACTCAAAAAATTTATTTTTTTGTGGCCACTATTACAAGCACCAACTATTTACAAACATCTCTTTCCTCGTTTGAGTGTCCTTAAATCACATTTTACCTGTTACGGAATAGTATTAAGCATTTTAAGCAAGGCTGAGCATTTTGAGTGCGAAGACTCAGTTTTTTGCTTTCTGGCATATACACCAGAACATTGTGTTCGCATTTTGGGATGCTGAGTAGGATACACAAAAGAAAAAATATATTGATAAACAGAAAAATATAGCAATGTGTAATGGTGGTGTTGCACAGACTGAAGAATCATGTATAAAATCTCTTTATTAGACAGAAAATATTTACTCAGCATTTTATATTCTGCCAGTGAGGTCCTCATAGTGGGAAAAAAATCAATTTTCTTTCTGAACTGGGGCATTTAGTTGCCTTCTGTTACAGATCTGTGGCTCTGTCTGCTTATCCAGTTCAGGATCCTATTAAAATTGTTTTCAACATCTTGATTACTTAACCAAGAATTGCTGTTAAAATTTGCACTGCCTGTAGAGTTTGAACTTGGTTTCAGGCAGAACAGTTCTTTGTTGTGAAAATGGGTACTTTTATCGTCTCTTGAGCACCTAGGGGAGCTCTTGACCAAGTGTCCTGGTTTGAGGTAAAACAGGACCAATTTTGTTCAGTAACTCTGCTTTCTAACTAGGCCTCTTCTAACTGCTGAAATTAACAGCATATTGTGCAGAAAACTGCTCTTTCTCAGAGTGATAAGACCCATGTTTATAGCTGATGCCAAGGCACGGTATGCAGAGAGGCCCTTGCTTAGACTTACTGCGGTAACGACCAAGGCCAGACACCTTGTTATTTGCCCTGTTGGAGGGCTGGAAGCAGAGAGGCGTAGAGGGGTCCCATCTGTGGGGAGGAGCAGACAGGACAGGTGACCCAAAACTGACCAAACAGTGTATTCCATCCCATCTGCATCATGCTCAGTATAAAAGCTGAGGGATCAAAGACTCAGCATTCCGTTGTTCCGTGGTTCCGTTGTTGCAGTTGTTCCAGTTTTATCAGTTTCCTGTTTTACGGCTTCACCTTCTTCTCTGACTTGCTTGGGCTTTTGCTCTTGCTGGGACTCTTGCTTTCCTTCTTCAATGGCCGGCGTCCAAGGAGGACTCCATCGGTTCGTCTGCCTTTGATCCTGACCCATGTGTTCCTGAAATCCAGTTCCCGTTCGTCGCTGAGTCCAGTCTGGGACTTCCCCAGTGCCTGCCGGTGACGTGATTGTCATCCTGGGAGCTTGATACGGTTTTGTATATATTTCATTATTTTCTTTTGTTATTTTATTCTTTATATTTCATTAAAGTAGTTTAGTTCTTACTAAACTAGTCTCTCTTCTTCTCTCTCTCCTGCTCAGCAGGAGAGAGGGAACATCTGTCGCTCGGCTTGCTTGGGCCGATCTGGCCCAAACCCACGACACCAAGCTTCATCGTATCAGCAATTCCAAGGCTGAATGCAGCTCCTGTGAGATGCTCTTTTCACAGTCCACAACAATGAAGTTTTGGGGGAAGGTAGAAGGAGTCACCATCTGAGGGAGCCCACCAACAGTGGACATGGCCAGAAGAGGAGCCTTTAGCATGTCAGTCTCACATTTCTGTTTGTGGGGAGAGTCAACCACAGCTTTTGACAATGCCTTAACAAACTCCTGGGCAGGAATCATCTCTCGGTGTAGGGATTTTGCCTGTTACTTGTTCTTCTGTATAATAAAACTCGTCCATAACCTGTAGCAAGATCACTGCCAGTCCTCAGAAGTGTTGCATAAACAAGATTCATTCTGCACTGTTATTGTCATGCTAACAACCATGGACAGTCTTCTGAAAAGGAAGCACCAGCTGTCGCCAGTTCACATTTTTCGTTGCTATCCTGGAATATATTTCCTTCTCTTGTTTTCATTCTCCAAGATTTTCTGAAGCAAGCATCCCTCAGATTACAAGAACCGCTAAACATCTGAAAAAATGCAACAGAGTGCTGAGTGGAATAATGAAAATAAACTTTTGTCCTCCTCAAACCTGTTTATGCTAACAGGCTAACTGAAACAAAGTTCCTTTTCTTGCTTTAAAAATACTTGATTATTACAAGTAATTGTGAAAGTAAATACATTTTAAATGTTGACTATGAACTTCTACTAACAATACTTATAAACGCTGTGCAGGGTCTGCTACCTGCTACTTTATTATGTAGGTCTTCTTTCTTGAAGGTGTAGGTGTTATTCCATGCCAATATAGCCGCATGTTTGTATGTGATGGGAGGGAAACAACGCAGCTGAGTGGCTGACATGGCTGCAGCGTACCTTGTGTAATCAAAGATTTCATCTCCTCCTCTCCTTTATTGCAGTTTCACATCCTTGAATGTCCCTCTGCTTCCCGAAGATGAAGAAAATGATTGCATGCTTCTTTCTGCTGTTTGGACACACTCTGCTTTCCACAGCCTCTGTCATGGCAAAAGATCTCCCTGGAGGACATTTCATCCGAAGAAGGGATGTTAACTCACAATCTTTACTAGGTAAGTTGCCAAAAAAACCCCAACAAAAACCCAAACACCACTACCAAAAGCCATCTTAAATACAAATGATAAAAGGCACAAGCAGCTGGCCAAACCCTGGCTGAGTTAGTTTATGATAAAAAGCAGATTGCCATTTGCAAGCAAGAATAGAGAAAGTTCGTTGACCAGTTAGCAGCTGTTGAAAGATGGTGTTTACTTTTGGGGTACTAGATCTACTTCATGTAAGTGGTGTGAAATAAATATTTGCTACAGGACTGTTGTCTTGGAAAAAAGACCTTATTTTGAATGTTTAGATAAAATAAATATTGATTCATGGAGGTTGTGTCAAAGCTGCCTTTTACCATGCCAGCAAGTTTTAGCTGTCTAGATGTATGTGCTGTGCGTAAGGATGATTGAACAGAAGTCAGTGGCTGTTGAAATGGGGCTTCTCATTACATTACTTGATGTTAATCCCTTCATTTTCTCAGCTTAATTTTATTTTTAATGAGCAGCTCATTTTTCCTGAGGGCAGGATCTGGCATTTAGCTTGTGGCTGTTCACCTCTCCCTTGTTGATCATTGCCTGTACATCACCAAGCAGTTTGCTGATCAACTTTTTCATCTGCTAACAGTGTGTGACTTAGAATCATTTTCATCATTGTTCATTATTTAAAGTAATTGTCAGATTATGAAAACATAGCATGGATGGGGTTTGGACGTGGGCCATCATTAGGGATTCATGATGCACATCAATAGTAGATCTAATCAGATATCTCTCTCCAGACACTGGGAGATGTTACATGGCCTTCTTCCCCATGAAGGTCACCTAACCTAGGTGAACGTGAGGAATGTGCAATGTCCTGTGCAAGATGTATTAGGAAAAAATAAGAAACAAAGACAGAACATGAGAAAATGGGTGACAGAGAAGGGAGCACCAAGTTTTATCAGTGAAAATTTTCCAAACAAGACATGATCCTTTGCATATGTAAAATTCCACAAAGTACTATTCACAATCTGTCCTCTGTTGCCTTAAAACCATTAGTTCCTATAGAACAAATTTAAGCCAAACGACAACACATTTCCCTTTCTTATTCACCTTTCTCAAAACTAATACATGCAGTCCTGAGGCACTTACTTGGGGTTCTGCAGCCAAAGGCTGAAAACCTCAGCTCTGGAGTCTATCAAAAACCATGGATGTGAAACAGCAGAAATACCCACTTTCACACCTTGCTCAACAAGACTTTCAAACTTTCTAAAATCCTAAATTCTAAAATGTGATTAAATAGCTGCCTCTCCTGAATATTTTAGGGTCCCCAGCAGATACTGGAAGTGAGCTTATTACTTTAAGAAATAAACTACCTGTCTCTCTAGAAAAATGAGTGCAATAGCAAAGTGTAATATGGAGAAACGGAAAGGCGTCGTATTTCTCAGCATGTCTTTTTTCCTTATGATGTTAAAAATTGCTTTGATAGCCTCTTTTTCATATTTTAAATAGTGGAAAAGATATTAAAAGAATTAGCAGTCACTATAAACCAAAATGTATAGATTAAATTATTTCTTTCTTCTTTCAAAAGCCAAGCAATTTGTGGTCCCTGCATTTGGAAAATTCTGTATCCCTATTCAGTTTGGCATGAGCAGGATGCAAACAATTCTGGCAGCTCTGGCTGAAAGAACCTTTTCAAGGCATTAAGTGATGCAAGAAACTTGGGACATTATTTGGTCCAGCCCGGAAAAGTACGTGGCAGTTTGGAGTCAGACTCTTCGGCCTTGCATTCTGTTACAATAAATTAGGTCACCTGCTTCAAATTCAGCAGAGCACATAAACAGTGGCATGGTTAAAACGTGCCTCTCTGTAAAGAACAGAATGTGTAAAATGCATGCCACTCTCTGGAAAGCTGTGGTGTTCCTTAAATGACATGAGAAAGAACAGAGCCAAACCATGATCTCAGTGACATCACGTCTATTGACTTAATAAAATCACTGCAGACTTGCAGTAATTTAACAAGGATTAGAAGCTGTCCCATTCTGTATAATATATATATTATAAATAGTGGTGGCAATGACAATTGCTGCTGTTGTGGAAAGATTTGGTTTGCAGACAAAAGTGAGCAATATAGCTGATTATATATAGCTAATAATTTCCATCGAAAATCTGAAATCTTTCCTGCAAAGGTCCATTGAACAAAAAGTTTTGGAACTCTTTCTCTGTGGCCCTTGAAAGCCGAACTGCTTTGAATAGGTTTGACTTTTCAGACTTTGCTTTATTTAAACACTGAATCAAACTGAAAAGTATTTAAAACTTGTCAGTTGTGCCAATTTAATTTAATTTGTGAACATTTTCTTAAATCTAGCGGCATATTAGTTGTAGAACGTATGTAGCTGGTTTAGAGTTAGAAAATACATGTATATTTCACGTAATAACAGAATTTGTATTAGGTTGCTGGAAAATAATGTTTTAACGTAGGTGTTTCTATGTTTTAAAGGATTGTTTCCATAGTCCTGCAAAATCTTGTGAAATAACTGAAAGAAATAGGATGGTCCATTTGTCTTTCCTGTAGAAGAGGGTGGTCGCCTCTCCCATTAAGCGACATATGAACTAAATTTTGCCTTCTCTTTCCACTCATCAGTAATCTGATCTCAAGTATTAGATCTTTGGCTTTATCCTGATTACTTAAAGGAAATTAGGCTTTTGTTTTAGAATCTTCTCTTTTAAAGGCTTTGTCAGAGCTCTGAAGAATTTTTACTTAGCGCTCTGACAAAATCATTGTTCCTGCTGAGTGCAGCTGCTTTGTTAGATTGCACACAGATCATTGAAAGCACAGTTTGCCAGCTTAGCATTAGTTTTTGGATACTAAAGAAAAGCAGTAATGGAAATATACTTGGCTATGTGGTTTTAAAGATAAAATTATGTCAGTTATGTTAGCTAATTCCTTTCAGATATAGCTGAAATGGACTTCTGCACCTAAACAGACTAATCAAGAGCTGTGTCTCTTGTCCAGAGTGGTGATTGCCATGCTGTGATTTCACAGCCACGGTCAGAGGTTCACAGCACCTTTCAGCAGGTTCCATGCTCAGAAGTAACACGTACCCAGTCCTTGCAAGATGTAGCTTTTTGTGGTGTTTGATGATGTGGGTTTTTTTGGTGGAGGGGATTTGGGACCTACACCCTACTGCATCTTAACCATTTACTGTAAAACAAGGCAAGGCAAAATTTCAAACTCGTGGAAAAAAACCAAAGTTTTTGTGTTTTGCTGTTTTTGGTGAACTCTGTTCTTGTAAACTGGGCATGTATTTCATGTCACATGGGCATATTTCTTTGGAGAGCTCTGAAGTGGATGCACAGGAATAATTGAGAAAGCTGTAGAATAATATTCTAAGCAATAACATTTCTTTTGTTCCTTAGGAATATAAAATGTTTGCCTACCCATTTTTGAAAATAACTGTTTATGTGAGGAGAAAGGCACATTTAGGGGGCGTTCCTTTAGAAACTATAGGATAACAGAAGAAAGAAGCTTCAAGAGATGATTAACTGATATTGCACAAAATTGGAACAGAGAGAGGAAGGAAGGCCAAGAAGGAAATGTACTTGGCTCCTGTTCAGTAGAAGCTGCTGCTAAATGCAAATGTCCGTGTCTGTATTAAATTATATTTTGCAACAAAATAGATAATAATTTATCTCTTGGTTGTATGTATATGATTCCACTAATAATATGGAAGGAAGTAATATGAAGTACACAGAGTCCTCACTAAATTTATGAATCACTTGCTACAGTCAGTTAAAATTATTCCAAACATTCGTATAACCAGCCCAGTTTTTAAACTTCTGTGTGTATGTAACTTTAGGGCTCAAGAATATTATCAGGGCAACGATTCTGGGTAAAATTTTAGCCACAAATCATAGGGGAAAATATGTGACCAAAGTGAATCTAGTCCATGATGCTACTGTGGAGTGCAGGTAAGATTTCTGTTTGATTTTGGTTGAATTCATTGTACATTTATACACTAAGAGCTGGCCAGAGATCTCCAAGTCCTGCTAATGTGGACTGCTGAACCAACACGGGGTGGCAGCTGCTGTAAGAAACTCATTCACAGCTGCAACAAATGTGTGTATGTGTTATTTCTTTACATAAGAGCATCGCTGCCAAGTTATTTTGTCCTCGGAGATGTTAAGTAACCTCATTGCAACTGAAGTCTGCGTTGCAATTGAAGTGAGAATCGTGTCATAGTAACTATATCATGTGTTTGACAAACACTGGTATAGTATTTCGGGAGATCAAAACTGTTCCAGGCAGGAGACAAAAGTTGGAAGAAGTTGCAAATTACATCTTTTGAATTACCACTTGTTTAGGTAAAATACAAGCAAAATCCTTTTCTAATTAAAACGTAACTAAGCTTCTATAATGATTTAAAAAAATCAAATACATACCAAATTAGGCTCCCTCTAATCAAAACATAAAATTACCATATAAATAGAGATGTTTTGTTTGGAAAGAGAGAGAGCAAAGCATTTTACAGTCTGCTAAATGACCTGTTTCTTCCTTCTGAGGTGCCTAGGTGTATCTTACAAACATTGTACCCCAGGGCACTATTAGCACTTGCGTCCTTTGCTTCCCAGTAGTGATTGTCTCAATAGCTGAGAGGTCTCCTGTGGACTTCATGCCAAGTCTTCAAACTTCATCTTTCATCTTAATCTCTCAGCTGTCGATCTCTGCTCTGCAATAGCTGTTGTCCATTATCTACCTGGCTGGGATCTAAAACCGTAGCAGGAAGGTTGCAGTTGCTCAGACCACCCTGGTCTTTCAGATTTCTGTGTTTTGGTTGCAGTAGGAGACACTCTCTCTATGGCTCTGAGGCTTGGTAGCCTGCCTTGTGCCGAGGCTGTGCCTCCCTAGCCCCTAACAGGGATCCTGGAGTCCAAGAAGACAAGATCTGGACAGCGATCGTGTCCCTGCCCAGCCAGTTGTTCCCTGAATAAGTCACTATCCCCTATAAGCAGACCCAACTAATGAGCCATGAGGACTGTCTGGGACCGTGACAGTACTCGGAGTACCCTCATCTTTCATGGAGATCAGAAACTTTGGATTTTGGTCTATGTTGGAGATTTTTAACCTCATAACAACATTATGCTTGCCAACTGTCAAATTTAGCATTCATTATTCATTTTCAAGTCGTGTGTCAAAATAGGATTCACTTTTCAGCTGCTTAAAGGGCAATTCAGTAATTAATGTTATATGGGATATAATTCTATCCTAGCAGCACAAGAAATTTTCTGTCTCTGCAGTATGTCTTTAATGTGTAAGCATTTTCTCTAGCAAAGCCTTTTCTTTTCCCTCCTTCCTGTCTTCTCTCTTCTCTTTGTTTTATCTTCTTACTCTTTTATCTTTTTTCCCCTTTTTTTCCTTTTCCTTTTTCTTTTTATAGTGATTTGAAAGTTTTCCACAAGGAGGAGAGAATATCTGCTGCCACAGAAAAGAATGAGTCATGTACTAATCTGCAAATGCTCTTTGTATTTCTGATATTGTTTGTTACAACCCCCACAAATTACTTTGAAATACCATTTCTGTTTGAAAAAGAGTTTGCTCTGACAATAATTCACTGAGTAAAGTTACAAACTGGTTTTATGTGTATATTCTTAAAGAGCTCAAAGCCGCCTCTGTGTTTTGACTTGAAGAAAGATCAGGCCAAAAGCAAGAACACCGAATGTCCAAAAGCGTGGTGTTTTTTGGCTTCATTGCGAGTACTTTAGCTTAATAATTTAAAAAGTGCGTCTGTGCAAATTAACTTGAAATTGCTGGATAAAACATTCATAACTAAGAACATCTCCTTTTATAGGCAGACGCTATTGTGAATGAAGACAACGTGTCTTTAAATTCCTTTGGAAGCTAGAAGACACCATCTACTTATTTAAGTACTGTTGAAGAGGTAGAAATAATGGTTTGCCAGTGGGCATGATGTCCACATATTTTTGGGGGCAAGGGGAAATAGTCCCATGGTGCTGTTTCTGAAACTGTTCTGGAAAAGAGTCTAATGCTTAGACTGTTACCAATGGATAGAAGTATGTGGTTTCGGGTCAGCTGATCAGTGAGTAATGTTGAGGTTGCTAACAGCTTTCCCCGTAAACAAAGACACGGGTGGCTTTAAAAAAAAGTACGGGTAGGAGTTTTTAAAACGTTAAGCTAACGTCCTGAAAAGAAACAGTACAAACTCATTAAGGTCACATTTTTTCACTAACTTTTCTACACTACTACTAAAGGCTTTTTCCTTTTTCTCTCTGTTCATTCTCTAATAACTTCTGTGTCCTTCCAACAGTGCCCCAGGTAGCTCAGGCAAGATAGGAGTTTCAGGTCTTCAAGGAGAAAGATACAAAGATCATCTTTCCCTATGCAACTACCTTTTTGTGTGTGTGTGTGTGTTTGTGTGTGTTGGTTGTGATTTGTTGTTTTAGAGATGCGTGCAGGAAAAGACAGAGTAACAGGCAGAGTAAATGCCTCCAGGCTGTCTGTGGGAACTGGATTCAAAGTAGTATTAGCTGTGTGTCCTAGGAGTCTTCTCCATCATGGCACAGAAGGTGAATCCCTCTCTCATGGGTGTGAGCTGCGCTCAGCTGAGAGCGCGTAACATTTCTGTTAGGAAGAGGTGGGTAGATGTCGATGCTGCTGGGACTGGCGTGGGGATATCAGGATGCTTCATTCCTCTCTTCAGATGTTCCTGCCTGCAAGGGAAAGCAACCCACTCCCTGGTCCTGCTGACCATGAAAGAAGGTTTGACTCCTGTCAGGAAACCCAGCAGTTTCCATCTCAGAACAGCTGAAATAGGCAAAAAGAACTAAGAAACTTGAGAGTATCTGTCCACCATACTCTGGCTTCATGCCAGGGACAGCACCGGTCTCAGTGAAAAAATGGAGAAATACTACAAGTCAATTGTGGGACTCTGAAGTTAGAGAGACTTTATATTCTGACCTTGTTATTTTGGAAAGGATGACAGGAAAGGAATGGAAATAGTGAGGTGAAATGAGAACAAGGTAATGGACCCTTCCACAGTGACTGATAATGAAGCATTTTTAAGTAGAAGGAAATGGAAATCTGTAGACAAGAGCCTGCTGCTCTACAGTTCTCCCAGAAATTTTGGAAGTTCAGAAAATATTTTGTCAGAGGCAATAAAGAAATGTCTGGAGGCTGTATTACATTTAGAGCCTTCCCAGACGAGGAAATTTGTAAGGAGGAATGGGTGAGCTGCCAAACTCATAATGAATCTTTGGGTTAGGGCCAGAGCACCATGAGTTTGGGGAAAAGCTCAGGGCAGGGATAGACCCTGGGAGTACGGGGGCAGGTCTTGGACCCAGGGTATGTCCCAGAGCCGTATGAGGTGAAGTCACCTGTAGAACCAAGTGCAGCACATATGCGTGCCAGGAAGGGCGTACGGTACTTGAGCAGTTTATAATGTTTACTTCAGGAACTAGGCATGACTATATCTGAAATGCACCATACCATCCTTTGCCCTTCTTTGAATTAAAATGAGAGAAAAGGGGTGGAAGTTAACTTGCACAAAGTGTCTCACTAGAGCCAAGAATTGCTTGGAATTACTGCTATTCTTCATTTATTCTTGGCAACAGCCACACAATGCATTTTCCAAACACAAGCAACATCACAGTAACTGCTATGTACTTCATACTTGGTCTTTGCAAATGAAGCTACTGCAGTTTCCTAGAAGGTGTCTGTAGGGAATACATAGATACATCTTTCTTCCCATAAGAGCATTTTTCTCTTGGTATGTTTATGAATGAATTGCAAATTTGAGTATTCTTTACTTGTATGATTGCATGGCAAGAAGGTTAAACCTTCTTGATGAACTAAGAAATCCTTTGTAAATAACTGAGAACTTGTCAAACCCAGTCTTTCTGGCTGTATACTTACTTAGCTAGGGAAAACCAGAACTCTGGACTTTAAGAACTGGTATTTGACACCCATCAAGTTCATACATTTTAAAATAAATTTGGTAGGAGTTATACTGAGATTTATATAGAAATAAGTTGTAAAGAAAACAGAGGCAAGTAAGGCTGAGGGCTACAGGGAAAATGAAATAATAAAATGGCGAGGAAAGAAGAGAAATTTAGGAAGACATTTTATAATGTGCTACCTGGGAGAATAATTTTCTCATCTTTTAGTCAATTCTGACTGAAGAATTTTGTTCTGTTATTCAAAGATAAAATCTAAAAATAAACCTAGTCTTATTGCTGGCAATGTTACAGGACATGTAATTTTTTGTATATACATTACTGTGGAGTGAGCTAAGAAACACAATATATTGAGTCTTAAAATTGCCATTAACATGTTGCCTGCTCAGGCAGTAATTTTTCTATGATCTCATCTTTTCTTAACTGATCTCATCCTTCTTTTTTGCTTAAATTGTTTTAGTCTGAAACAAAAGTCCTTATGGAACTAATATTTACTTATTATAAATTACTTTTTCGGTGTCTTAACTTTGGTGTAATATTTACCAAATTGAGCTAACCTCCTTTTGCTTTGCATACAGCAATAGCCTTCTTTAATGTTTATCCATTCTCATGTATTAGGATAAAAGCCTACATAACCAAATAAGAAATATCCAGATTAAAAAAAAAATAAAATATTAGGAGTCATCAAGATATAGGACAACAATAGAAAATAAAGAACTTGTTTTTAAACAATCAGTCTTTTCAACGGAGCTGGCTTGCAAAAACTTTTGAAAAAACACCATCTAAAACTTGGGTCCTCTGAATGTGTTCCGTTTGAATATCCCAAAATGGAACTGTCTGAGGAAATTAAAGAGTGCCGGGGGCATTCTCGGCCATTGGGACTCCATCATTATCATTGCCGTTAAATTGCTGGCGTGGTCTCTGGCCCATGGTGATCAGAACTCCCCAAGCAATCTCCACGCGCGGTTCTGAGGCGTGACGGGGGGACAGGGATTATTCCTGCTGGGCAGTTTGCATACAGCCCCTCTGTTTCAGTGGGAAGGGGAGATGTGCATGCAGGCCAGCTGGCCTCTGATCTTAGCCTGTATCTTGGAATGCTCTCTGGCACTGAGACCAGTGGTATAAACCAGCCTGCTTCTGCACTACTCCATACCCTCAGCTTACAGTGTGCTTGCTTCCACATCGCTTATTCAGATGGGTCCTGGCTCATGATACTTCCGATATCATGCCTGAGGATTGTTTGAGAAAATGTTAATTGTCCTAGATCAAACAATGCCAGGAACTGTTCTAATGATTTAACAGCCTAGAAGAGTCAGTTCCAATGCCCAGGAAAACTCCCTGGTGCTGCTTTAGTTATATTAAGGCAACGTAGCATTCATTTGAAATAAGCTGGGAGGGTGAAAACAGACTCCCGAACGGATACCCTGGGTGCGTGAGCTAAGTCAAAGCACTGTGAGCTTTGTCAAAGCCAAAGTAAGGGTTCAGGACTGAGCATAATTTGCTTTGAGAAAGAAGCAGAGGGAAACCTGCAGGGATCAGAGAAAATAATTTAATAGAATTTTCAGCTTTAGAGGAAATTAATATGCTCAATGGGAAATATTCTTTTGACCTCTATTTTATATATCTAGGTAATTGGATCCCAGCTGGATTCTTCCAGGGAGAACTGAAATTTCCTTTCATTGTTAATTTTGTGCAGGTGGTATTACTGTAACTGTCATTTACAGGCAAACTGAATACTGAGTGGAGGAGGAGAATATATTTACTATTGGCTTGACTTTCATAGAATCATAGAATACCAGGTTGGAAGGGACCTCGAGGATCATCTGTCCCATTCTTTCTTAGCAAAAGCATGGTCTAGACAAGATGTCCTAGCACCCTGTCAAGCTGAACCTTAAAAGTGTCCAATGTTGGGGAATCCACCACTTCCCTGGGATATTATTCCAATGTCTGGTCATTCTTACTGTGAAAAATTTCCCTCTTGTGTTCAATTTTTCCTTCCTTTACTTCCCTTACTTTGTCTGTCCTTGTCTTGCCTCTCCTGTCCTCCCTTGCCTTGGATAATACAACTCACACTGAGGGGTTTTTTAACTTTTCTGTTGGCAATACAAAACCTCTGCTGACTTAGAAACAGGTTTATGGATGAGTAGCTCTTTTCAATGAGTATGTCACTTTTCATAAGAAGAGTGGAAGGGAATTACTTTTGGGTACGAGGATGTTTGCCAAAGTTGTGAAAAAGTTCTGTGTTTAAATGTGAGAGCTGGTAGGAGGAAGAGGTTATAGTTTACAGGGCAAGTGCAAAAACATGCAACTGCTAAAAAGGTGTCACTGAAAATTTGTCTGAGGGAATGAGTATTCAGATCTGTTAGTCATTACTGATTGCCACTCCTCAAAATACCACCCAGCTGGGGTTTGGATTATTAAAAGAGTTACACTTTATTTTTCATTGAGCCCATCTCAGCTAAATCAACGTTAATAATTACAAGATTATTAAAAATCCCCACCAAATCAGAAGGCAGATTTTAAATACATTTTAATTTGAAAATGTTTGGTATTTCTATAGATAGAATTTTGCTCGTGAAAGTAGTTTTGAAATATACTGTATTGCATTCAGACTGATAGATTTTTCTGAAGTAATTTCACACAGTGACATGTTTTTCTGGTAGTACTATCCACTAATGCCATCCAGGTTTTTTCCCACCAAGATTCATGCAAAATACATAAATGAGTCTCTTCAGACTGGGATCCAAATCCTTATATACAAATTAAAATGTTTCAACACCATGGCTCTAGTTCTGACATGTTTTAAGGGAAATAAAATAGGAGTCATTTTACCCTTCTCCCTCCTCTGTCCTTCCTCTCATGTACACATACATATTCTTAGCCTTTTTTCTGCAATTGTCTTTCTTTCCCCTCACTCTTCTCCCACAAATCACATTGTAGCATTATCTTTGTATTACAGCCACACTGGAATATTTCATGTTATATTAGTAAAAATATTTAATAATTAGATATTCGACTAAGATAATAAGATAGAATATAGTTAATATGTCAGGATATCTGTATCCCATTAGAACTGGAATTTTGTTTCTGCTCAATTTGGCTTGCATTCAACATCTTCTGATTTTGAAAGAATAAGCAACTCCAGCATATTCCTATGCTTATGAATAAAGCCAGACTGTAGACTGCACATGAATAAATCCAGGCAGTCATTTTTATTGTCATCAAAGAGCATTTTTATTCTATGCCCACAAATGTTCTTGGTAATATATGAAAGAGGCCTCTGAGTTAACAAGTGAAAACAGGCATCTTTCTCACCCCTTGCCTTGGCAGAAGCACATGGTTAGCATTCATCAGCAGTCACAAGTGAACTCATGTCGAGGCTTGTCTACAGACAGATGTTTTTCCAATTGAGTATTTGATTGGCCCACTTGTTCTTGTGCAGTATGACATGACCTTTAATTATACAGTTAGATACTACTTTTCCACCGAGCGTTTGCCTCATTCGCTGCACAAGATGGATGAGAGTGCACGGGGAATTAAATTGGGTTCGGCAATAAGGGAGATTACTGGTAGGGCTATCTCAACTTAGTAAAATGGGGACGCCGCTGCAGTTTGATGAGCGTTCTTGCCACCTTTAGTCTTTCAAGCCAGTCAGACAAATGGGCATCTAGCTACCTCACAGTTTTATTCATAGCCAAACGAATTTAAGAACATGAGCAGACACACTGATTGAAACCATAGGTCTGTCTAACCCAGTGTCCTGTCTCTGACAAAAGTCAAAAGTGGATGCGTATGGAAAAGTTTAAGAACAAGACAATACTACCTCCAGGGATTTCCCCAGCTGCCATGCTTTTGTGGTTCACAGACTTCCCAGTCTGGAGGGGTCTTTAATGTAAATATTGAACCTCAGTTGATTTCTCTCCATCAGTGTCCCATAAAGCCCTTTAAAGTCCTTTTAATCTTTTGCCATATGCTGCTTTCTGTGGCAAGGCTCGTGGCTCACATCCGCCTGCTCACCTTAAGCCTGCTGTGCGCTGGCTTTCTGTGAACGGTCAATCCCTATCCACTCCCATCATGCAACTCATGCATGTTTCTTGTATTCTTTCAAAAAAGAAGGATGCTGAGCAGAAGCCAGAGGATGTACACCCAGAGTCCCAGAAAGCTGGTAGTGTGCCCAGAAGGCAGCCAGCCTTCACTTCTGCTGTTATCCATGATAGCTTGGCCTGCCCACCTGTGCAGTTGTCAGATATAGGCATACCCTGTGGTATTTCTGCTTCAGTGGCTTTTTGGAAAAAACCACTGTTGACGGCTGAAACAGAAGATACCAGGAAGTGTATGAGTGGTCTTTTGGCCAAGTTGAGTGCCACTGTAGACAACAGGATTTTCTCTTTCATGCAGCCACAAAATTTCTGTGTGATGCTGAGCTAGTCCAATAGATGACAGTTTTCCCAGATGGCCATTAATTATGCGTTTGAAATCATGGGGTTTGATTTGCAGAAGTGCTGAGCACTCACAGCTGCAGTTGACATCATTGAGAGCTGTACTTTGTACATGTGAAGTGCTGCTTAATGCCAAGTTCCCTGAAAAATCAGTCCCTTCACGTCTCATATCAGTCACTGCAATCAACAGATGCTTTTGACCTGAATTTCTTTGTGTTCTGTTTTACCTGTTTGAAACGGAGGACTGATACCACGCTGCCTCACTGGAGTGTTAGATTTCTAAATTCTCAGGCACTACCACAAAATGCATCACAGTGCAACCCACTGAAATAGTAGCTATGTAATTCAGAGGGGCTTTCCATCCTGCGTGGGGTATGAGGTCAAAATCTCAACAACAATGACAAAACAAGGTATGGCACAAGTACCTACCCATTTTGCTGCCATTAGCCATTCTGGGCACTGATCTCAGCAAAAAAAAAAAAAATTTTATATATATATACTGATCATTTATAATGCAGATTTATTATTTACTGAGGGCCAAATCTGTATTGCTCAAGTAGCCTTAGTTCTGGCATCTACTTTTTCTGTATTTTCCCAGCACTTGTCCGGGTCTTTGTTTAGACAGCATGTTTGAGACATCAGGTCAACCACAACCAATTTGCATTTTGAAATTCTTCTAAAGTATTTTTGTTTGCATTTTGCCTTCCAGAAAATACTTGCAACAACAAACGTTTGGACCTTGTGTTCATCATTGACAGCTCTCGCAGCGTACTTCCTTACGACTTTGAAAAAGTGAAGGAGTTCATTTTAACCATCTTGCAGTTTCTGGACATCAATCCTGACGCCACCCGAGTAGGTCTGATTCAGTATGGCAGCACAGTCAAACATGAGTTCTCGCTGAAGACATTCAGGAGGAAGCAGGATATTGAAAGAGCAGTGAAGAGAATGATGCACCTGGCAACCGGCACCATGACTGGGCTGGCTATTCAGTATGCAGTGAACATCGCATTTTCAGAGTCAGAAGGAGCTCGGCCTCTGAAGCAGAATGTACCCCGAATTATCATGATAGTGACGGATGGCAGACCTCAGGATCCAGTGGCAGAGATTGCTGCTAAAGCTCGTAACTCGGGTATCCTGATTTTTGCCATTGGAGTGGGAAGAGTAGACATGAACACGTTGAAGTCCATTGGGAGTGAACCACATGAAGAGCACGTGTTTCTGGTTGCTAACTTCAGTCAGATTGAAACACTGACCTCTGCCTTCCAGACTAAACTTTGTGGTAAGGTTTTAATCTATAGATTTGAATGCATAGATGAAAGTAAAACACAGAAAAAAATTATGCGTTATAATTAAACTTTTTTTTCACATGGAGCCTTATCTGTTAGAACATACATCTTGACAAAAAGGGAGAGTAGCCAGACAACATTCAGAACAGCAGTCATACATATGGGGAAAAACTAATTCTACTGCTAAATGTGATCTAATTCCTAGTGGTCGTAAGCAGTGAGGCCAACACACATATCAGCAGCCTTCCAGTGTCTGAAGGGACCTACAAGAAAGCTGGAGAGGGACTTTTTACAAGGGCATGTACTGATAGGACAAGGGCTGATGGCTTCAAACTGGAAGAGGGTAGATTTGGATTAGATCTCAGGAAAACATTTTTAACTGTGAGGGTGCTGAGGCACTGGAACAGGTTGACTAGGGACGTTGTGGAGACCCCATCCCTGGAAGTGTTCAAGGCCACGTTGGATGGGGCTTTGAGCAACCAGGTCTAGTGGGAGGTGTCCTTGCTCACAGCAAGGAGGTTGGAACCAGATGATCTTTAAGGACCCTTCCAACCTAAATCATCCTATGATTCTATGATCATTTTTTCCTATTTTCCTATTAATTTGATTTTCCTATTAACTGCTTAATAGCAATAAATTTACAACCCTCTGCTATTTGAACATTTACAAGTTGTTTCATCTATTGATTTCAGATGTGATCTCCCTTAGTACTGAAACTTCAAACTGATAAATAGTCTTTTGGTTATTTTAAAAAATCTATGGAGTTCATGGATTTATCTTCCAAAGCTTACATATTAATTCTGTGCAAATAATTATCTCTGTGCATGCCTTGTGTCTGAAAGTGAGGCACAGAGACGCAGTAGTGTTTTTATTCCATCCATTTCAAATACAGAAAGTTAAGAAAAGCAATTACAGTGATATTATTCATTCATACAATAAAGTAAATAATATTTTAATAGGTATTAATTTACAACAGAGAAATCACTTCCATCTGTAATTCCCTGATGAGAAATTATCTTTTACAAGTATCATGGCATACATAATTCATTTTATTCCGATCTGTGTACTTAATATAATTTTCTTTATTAGTTTTTCCTGAGATAAATACGAAGAGTCTTCATGCAGATTTGGCATTTTCAGCAGAGTCCAGAAAAAAATGCATGATGAGATTGAATGCTCTCTCATCTCTAAGAATGCTTTTGCCAAAAAAGAACTGAGGCTTATTGTCAGAATAGTCTGGAGAATTTTCCTTACTTGGTCTTTTCCAAAGTTGTTTCAAAGAGCAACAGGGCTCCAGCTGAACTGCATCAGCACAAAACACCATCACAGACATTCATCAGATAATAGATTTTTTCCTGTTTCTTCCTTGCCATATTATTAGCTGGCGTAGTAAGATACATTTGAAAACCAAGAAAGAGTAAACTAAACGTGGATTGCAAGTTTAAATGGAATGAACAGCAGATGGTTCAAAACTTGATCTTATTGGATTTTTTTAATTGCATTTTAGAAACAAATCCAGTACAAACACCAGTTACTTGGGTTTTTTTGACTAGGCAGTGTCCAATAAATGTATTAGAGTTTTATAGCTCACTTTCAACCCAAATACATGTGATCCTCAATAAAACCACCACCCCCTGCAGATGGAGGAGAATGGAGGTGACAAAGATTGCTGCTGCCTCCTTTTCTCAGGGAATGCCTCCACAACATTTGCTGTGTCAGGAATTGAAGGTGAGATCCAAAAACACACTTAAAAACCCAGGCCCAGGTGCAACAGAGAATTTAAGCTGTTAGTTTCTTATGGATTTCAACTTAAGGGACTAAATTGCAGATAGGATCCTTAATATTTTATTGAGTCTGGGCTGTGAAGCAGTATTCAACTTGCTGAATTTCAAAAGAGCAATCTAAGCAGCCATAGCCTCTGCTTCCTTGAGCACCTACATTCCTCCCAGGAGATGTGGTTACTTTCTTTAAGTCCTCTCCAGTGTGCACCCAGAGGCAATATCATTGCAGCTGAGTTGAACGTATGGACACCTCATTTCTTTGCTTGAGCAATTGAAAGCACCACTTTGGTCAATTCTTCTGGCTCACAGTCTGCTGGGCTTCATGCTGTGGGAAAAGACCTCAGCACCTGAGCTGTCCTTGTGTCTGGATTGCCCTTATGTCTATGGGAATGTGTCATGGTTCCTGTGAATATAAGAGAAAAACCTGGCAAAGTAATGAAACTCTGTGGGGAAAATAAGAAGTAAACCAAACTAACCACTGCTTACCTCTGGATGACACAGATTACCCAGTGCCTAGAAGACACATTATCAGAAGAATGCATGTAGAATCATAAAATCATAGAATAGTTTGGGTTGAAAAGGACCTTTGAAGGTCATCTATTCCAACCTCCCCTGCAATAAGCAGGGACATGTTCAACTAGATCAGGTTGCTCAGAGCCCCATCCAACCTGACCTTGAATGGTTCCAGGGATGGGGCATCTACCACCTCTCTGGGCAACCTATGCCAGTGTTTCACCACCCTCATTGTAAACAATTTCTTCCTTATATCTAGTCTAAATCTTCCCTCTTTTAGTTTGAAGCCATTACCTCTTGTCCCATCACAGCAGGCCCTGCTAAAAAGTTTGTCCCCATCTTTCTTACAAGCCCCCTTTATGTACTGAAAGGTCACAATAAGATCTTCCCGGAATCTTCTCTTCTCCAGGCTGAAAAACCCCAACTCTCTCAGCCTGTCCTCATAGGAGAGGTGTTCCAGCCCTCTGATGATCTTTGTAGCCCTCCTCTGGACCCGCTCAAGCAGGCCCATGTCTTTCCTGTGCTGAGAGCTCCAGAGCTGGACACGGTACTCCAGGTGGGGTCTCACCAGAGCAGAGTAGAGGGGCAGAATCACCTCCCTCGACCTGCTGGCTACACTTCTTTTGGTGCAGCCCAGGGTACGGTTGGCTTTCTGGGCTGCAAGTGCACATTGTCAGCTCATGCCCAGCTTTTCATCCACCAGCACCCCCAAGTCCTTCCCACAGGGCTGCTCTCAATCCCTTCATCCCCCAGCCTGTATTGGTACCAGGGGTTGCTCCAATCCAGGTGTAGAACCCTGCACTTGGCCTTGTTGAACCTCATGAGGTTCACACAGGCCCACTTCTTGAGGTTGTCCAAGTCCCTCTGGATGGCATCCCATCCCTCAGTAAACAGGCATGCTCCCATCAACTGCTAAGTCAGACTTTCTCTACAGTTGCTGCCTCTAGCTGTTAAAGATTTGGGGTGTCAGAAACAGCAGTTGAAGACAAGGGATCCTATGGGTCTCTTTTTATTACCAGTCAGCAAGGGAAAAGAGAAACAAACAGTATGCTGGAAAATCAGAAGCATGAGGAGTGGAGACAAAACTTGAAAACTCAGAAGAAAAACAGAAATAGGGACAGAATCCAGGAAAGGAGGTGGAGATTCAATAGAAGAGTGAGAAAGACAGAAGTTGGGATAGAGCAATCAGGACCAAATAAGTGTCTTGATTATCCTCCTATAAAGTGATGTCATCCTTATTTTACGTTGAAGGAACAGAGGTGCAGAAACAGAGTTAAGACTGTCAAGATCACCCACTAACTTTAAATACTTGACTCAGTGCAATTTCTGATGTGATTTTCTGGGGCATTTAGCCTTTATAGACTAATATAACATACCAGTCACAGCTTTACAGCCTTCACTTGCAGGTGAGAGAGTACTGCATTCTTGCAAATCCAGACTCATGTGTCTCTAGCTGAACACATGCAGCGTGAAGGTTGATGCTTGCTTGCAGATACTGATATTATTGGCTTGCGCAAAATCAAATAAGGACCCTGTGACATAGAGATAAAATCTAATTCACAAGGCTCACATTCAAATTCCGTAACTATGAAATCACCCTTTCTATTACTTCAGTCTCTGGCTGTGTCCACCAAACACCTCCTAGAACAAATGAGGTTGCAGAAATCGTACAGACAGCAGCCTCCTTCACCACAGAAATCTGACTGATGACCAGGGCACCACTGGTTCTTTAAAATGGGTGCAACAGAGACACTCTGGAAAAAAACTTTCTGTGACAGTATATCAGAAGATTGGTAACAGATGTTAACAATATATTCTCGGAAGTGACTGAGTTATTGGGACTCCTATCATTGAATGCTTCTTTTTTCTTTTTTTTTTCTTTTTTTTTTAGTACTCTTTTTTGCAACCTTATGTTCTTTTGATATAGGAAGACTGACGGTTTTTGAAGTAATGTTCTATAGATTTACATTCTATAGCATTAGTATATGGTAAGATTTTCTGATGCTTAAACTACTGAAACGGTTATATTTTTCATTTGTCATATTTAAAAGTGCTTCTTTGGTCATAAAAAGCTATACCTGATGTTGGAAGCTAGTGAAATACATATTTTATATATATATATAGCCAGGAGGAAGCTTCAGTTTAGAAAGTACCAGAGGTCATAAACATTATTTTCAGAATGACAGGAAGAAGAAAAGACAAGAAGTCCAAGCAGGTCTGTATTCACATGAATAAAAGTACTTGAGAAATTTTATTATGGCAGAAAATTATGAGATCCAAAAAGCTGATTAAGACATTTGGGAATTGTTGTGGTTTGTATATTAGTAATAAATGCATAACTTTGGTAATCATTCCAAAGACCAGATACATAGTATGTATCTCAAAACCACATTTTTTTCCACAAGTACCACATGTTAAGTTATTTATTCAGCTTCTGTTGTGGCTGCTAGAAGATTACTGTTAATATCTATCCTATAAATTTTGAGCTTTGTTGACCTAGCACAATAAGGAGCACGTCAGTCCCTAATTGTTGTTGAGCAAAATAGATTATTTTCCACACAATATTCTCTGAGAAGTAATTCACCTATATATTACAGAAATTACATACAAGCAATGCTCCAGTGGAAAGAAAACATCAAGGAGATTTCTTAATTCCCCGTTACTGATCTGGAGAAAAATAGTTCAGCAATGAATTTGACGGAATGAGCCCACTATTCTTTTTCTTTCTTACTGTCTCAGTCTGTTGCGTTTTAGTACTTGCTATTAGAGACATAAATTAAGAACAGATTAAAAATAGACTTAGAAAGACTTATACTCTGGAGTGTAGTTCAGCTCAGCTCCCACTTACTGAATCTTGGAGATGCATGACCTCAGTGCTGTCATGTATTGCTTGTATGTTCCTCAACAGTAATAACTAAGGAAGCAAGCTTCTCCATCAAGCTCTTTTCTAGTGATTTTTCTTTAGTATTGTGCTGTGTGTTGGTTTTCCTCATTCAAGAAACTGAATGTCCTCTAGAACAGTTCATACTTAAATTCCACTTATTTTCTAAATTGGAATGTGTTAGGTTTGTTTCATTGTTTCATTGTCTTCTTGGGACCACCAAGTAATTAATGTTTCCAGATCTGTGTTATAAATTTTTATTTTGTTTCTATCTCCATTCCACATGTAATTCCATGTCCAAAAACATGCCACTGATGCCAACCAGACAGAAAATATCTGAATTCCAAATTTTTTAAAGAATAAATACATAGTACTATTAAGGATTTTTTTAGTCTTACAGGCTTAAGCTTCCATTTTTGCCTTTACTATCAACACTTAATTTGAAATTTCTAAATTACTTCAGTAAACTTTTCAACACCATTTTTTTTTCAGTTGTTACCACCAGTAAGACCAGCAGTTAATAATGCTTTACATTTTTTCTTTCAGTGCCCCATATGTGCAGTACAGTAGAGCATCGCTGTGATCACTTCTGCATAAACACCCCTGGCTCCTACGTATGCAGATGTAAACAAGGATACATTCTGAATGCTGACCAGAAGACTTGCAGCAGTACGTTATCTTTCTTAATTTTTCTCTTCCATGCTCCCAAAAAGTGCTTAACATCACATACCCTTTTTGCTGGACTCATAAAGGAGGACTGAGCTCAGTATGTAATGAATGGTAATCATCAGAAAGAGTCTGAAAAGGTGAAGTTGTAATTCTTTTTCTTGTTTTGTGTAAATGAAGTTCTTGTTAACCTTTCTGAAACACATCAAGCTAATTTTTATACACAGCCCTGCACTGTAACTACATAAAACTGCATTTGAATTTTATTGGTATGATAAGTTCAACAGTGAAGCACCAGTCAAAGAAAGAACTGTTTTATCATCTCACATGAACTGAATCCAACTACTTTAGTAACTTGTCTGGATAGCAACCTGTACTAAATAGTACAGAAAGGTGCAATAAACCCCATACTAGAGAACTGTGAAATAACTTGCCATTCTGAAAAGTTCTTCCTAACTGCTGCTTGAAGTATAAGGGTTTGCAACCGTTCAAAGAATAGTTTCAAAAGTCTTGTTTATGCTCTCATTTCCTTCTTTAAAAGAGTTGACTTTTTAAGTAATTGGCTTTATAGTTTATAATAACAAACCGTATTTCATTATAATTGTGATCTTCGTAGGCAGTATTTCTTTTGTCCATTTTAGCTTGCTTCCTAATAATTTACAGCCAACTACATTAGATGGGTATGCCAATTTTATTTCTATATGCACCATTATTTTAAAGTAATTATGTAATACTATTTTTAATTACTCGCGGAAGACATACTTGCTAAAAATTCAGTTTCTTATCCCACGACAGTGCATGGATTCAAGTGAAATTTGCCAAACTGATTTTAGACAGAAGAAAAATTTTGGAAAATGCCTTTTCAAAAGGCTGGAGGAGACAGTCATGGTGAGAGCATGGGATATACCCCTCACAATTGATAATTTAGAATTAAGGTGCTTGAAGGATGCAGGCTCAAATCTGATCCTTGTGTTTGAACTTGCATATTCCACATCTGAGGAGAGTGCTGTAAAACAATCAGGTAGTTTGGAATTAGAGGGTTCTTAGTCTGTCTTGCTTGTGTCGTATTTTATGTCAAATACTTAATGACCAGCAGAAGAGCAGGAGTATGTCAGTGTCTGAGGCAACTCTGCAGCTTGGGGATTAGAGTCCTTACATGTGCAGTGGGACACATGGGCTCAGTCAGAGCCGCAGTAAATAGGAATGGGAACAAAAGAATGGCAGCACCGGAGTGACTTGGGAATTCTTGCTGCTGCATGGGCTACAGCAGGAAACTCCTTTTAAGCTGTTCACCTCCTATGCTGTCGAGCTATGGGATGAGCTACTTTTCGGAATCTCTGTCTTCTAGTTCATCTCACCAGCATCCTTCACCAAATGTAGACATTTGTCATACGCCTCTGTGTGAATTATAGGGGAATGCTTTGTGTTAAATGGAACAAATGTAACACTTTATTTGTGTTTTTGTTTCCTCAAGAAGATGCAAAAAAATTCAAGCCAGTCTGGAATATTTCCTAATTATTATTTGGTTTAGCAGCTGAGCCAAGACAAGAATAGTGACAATAACAATTTTTCACACAGCCTATTTTATCTGTGTTTGCATATTTGCCATAGCTCTTCAGAAAGAGGGTGGTCAGAATCCCAAATGATGGCTCCAACTGTGTAATCACATTTCAATAATAGTCTCTAACCTATTCTTTTTATTGTGTCCCTCTTAAAATTCTTCTCATTTAAAACTTTCCTATCCTTTAAATCTTTCCTTTAAACCCTCCTCATGCTAATAATTTTCTTAAAGAATATTTAAGAAAGAATTATTTTGCTTTCAATTTTCTGGGAATTATTTAAAATTTAAAATTTCCCTTTTTTAAAATTTCCTCTCACACATTTTCCCAGTCCTCACCCCTAACATCAATTTTGACAATTGAATTTTTTTTCTGAGTCAATTAAAAAAAAATTTCAAGTATGAAACATTCTTTCCTTATTCTATCTTCTTTTTTTATTGTATTACATTTACATATTTTTTATCAGCCAGTAGTTCAGCTTTTGGGCACTGCAGTGCTTCAAATTACAGATTAATTTCCAAGAGTTTTGGAATGGTGTGTAATTTTCCTACTGGTGACCCATGCCCAGTAGCCCTCAGTATTGTTCCTTCTCTACTGGTTTTTGAAGCCCATTGCTGCATTGCTTTATTTTTTTTTTGGCTATGACTCAGTAATATGTTTGCCCCAGTTAACCGTCACATGTGATTTGCTTGACTGTGTACTTGCTTTGATCAACAACCAGATGATACTAGATTGCAGTTTGCTAAATATGAAAGGGAAATGAGTCATTCAATGTGTTTGTAGCCTACTTCTAATGGACCTTTTTCAATGTCACCAAACTATAAACTAATTATAACAATTAGCACTGGAAATCTAATATTGAGAGCCATCAAACTGGCCTTAAATTTGCTAGGATGGAGCAAGTCATTGGGGAAGGAGGGAGGTGATATGGTGGCAGTCTAGGTAAGATCAGAGCATTATGTCTAAAAACTTGCCAGAGAAGTAACAGAATTCATGAGGAAAGAGGACCAAGCCTGCACAAACTGGACAGCTTGTTTCTGGAGGTAAGGGGAAGCAAGGTGATAGAAAAACCCACAGTCTGTGACCATTTTAGTTTACTTCATTGGCTGCTGATTGTCCACAAGTGCAAAGAGACATGTTCCTCGCTTGAACTTTAAATAAAATAAATCATCATCATGTTTACGTTTAGAGCAATACATGAATACAACACAAACCAGATGTATTTATCTAAGGTTTGGATGTATTCGTCAGCTCTTTCACGAACAAATAGTTTCCTTACATATATATTCTAACACTTTCTAAATTAAACACTGCAGAAAAGATGAATGGTATGTACCTAAAGTTACACTCTTTTTCCATTCTTCTGTTCCCTTTTTCCTATGTTGTGCGAGTTACATCGTATCAGTGTTCAGTTCTTAAATGCCCTTAACCAAATGGCTTCAATGGCAATGAACTGACAACTTTGCTTCAGGCTGGAAAAGGACGCACTTTGCTTTTGAATAGGTGATAATTTTGTTCCTTGATACATTTAATTATAACCTTTTTTCTAAAAAGATATTTCCTTGCATTGAAGGACGAAAATCTGCCATACTTGTGATTTGT
>VZSF01011191.1:6429-62420 GCA_013398295.1 Chionis minor
CCCCCCCCAAGGCATGTTTCCTGCAATATTTTGTGCTACAGAAAAATACAAGAAAACATTTTGGGATTTTAAAACCATTTGCTTTTTTTTTTTGAAGATTAAGGGGAAAAAGTCAACATGGTTTTAAACAAAACCTAAACAGCCTTTTGGAAGGGATCCACTCCTTTCCAATCAACATCTCACGCTTACCTTTTCTTTACTATGGTTCAGAAGCTAAATATGTACTGAATTCAGAAAAAAAAAAAAAAGTATTTTGAAAAGGATCAAAATCTGTAGTTTTTGGAAATTTTCTGTGCGTAATTGCAGTGCGTTGCCCTGAATCTAGAACCACTCCTTACACCTAGAGTTTTCAGAAATATAAATATTACAGCCTTTTTTTTTTCCTACTGGGACTTTTAATGCTCTGCACAGCTGAATAGGCTTTTCTCTAAAGATATTCTATTTAAACTGAGTATTTTCCAAAATCTGTAATTTTCTGTAGTGAGGGAATTTGGTAGCAGAAATACCTAGAAGCCAGCTCTGGCTTTTAAAATAACTTTGGACCTTTTTTTCTTGCTTTTGCTTCTAACACAGTGGATTTCAAATCTCCCAGTTGATGTAGACAGTGTTTCGAAACAGAAAAGGATCCTTCGTCATCAACATTAAAATCTGTGTAATTTGCTGGACTTACCTGCATCCAGGAATTCAGCCAGCCAGTTTCTAAAGAGCAAGGAAGTAGCCAAATCTACTGAGTCTGCAACTCACTCCTTATTTCAGTTCTGAATTCTGACACTTGATAGAGACGACTGGAATTCCTACTCAAAATCTTTGCATACCAAGCTCCACCCAATCTACTGTCACCACTGGCTCAACACTCCTGTCAAGGTGATGCCCAAGAGACAAGAGCTCTACCAAGGGAAAAGGGAGCAAGGACACACAATCCTGAGAGAAGGGTGGGAGACTGGAAACTAAGGATAGATGGCATTTTCCTAAAGTTTCTCACAGCCCTACTTAACCGGAGTTAATGGCCTAAACATAACCACTGGCTCCGAAAGCTTACAAGGCTATACCAATTCCAGTGTGTGAGACGACTCATTCAATGATAATTTTTTAGCCTGTACTGTATTGCGTCATTATATATAACCCCCAGCACACCAGCACAGGATTTAGAAAAGCTGGCATACCAAATGAGAAGACTGTTATCTTAAAGGGAATGCTAGAGACAACTGATGTGTTATGTACTGATCCTCCAAGTGATGTGCGCACTTCCAGCTATGACCATTATTTTTTTCCAGGAGTTACATCCCTAAAACTACATAGTCTACAGAAATATCATCAGACTGGAAGGCATTCCTAACCCAATTCCTTCACCCTCCATGTTTCAATCTTAGAGTAATAAGGTAAAAAACAAAAAAATCCAACTCATCATGAAATGTTTCACTTCATCTATTGGGATTCATTTTCCTAAGTACTAACATCAGTTTTGAAAGCAAAATTAGCTACTTGGACAATTTTGCTAGAGATCTAAGAAAAATGGAAACACTCAAATCAATCCCATTTATGATTTAAATCTATGCAAGCAATGCATTCTTATGAAACTATTCCAGATCAACAAGCTCTTGCAGAGAGTGAGGTTCAGTCTCCTAGAAAAGGAATCTGCTACCTCCCAACTCTCATCTGCCTCATCTTCTGAGGATGAGAAGATAATTATCAAGTCTGATATAACTCCTGAAGAGTTCTAATACAAAGGAGACCTATGACCTAAAAAGCCTCTGATGAGATAAATGAAGAGAAGATAGCTCCAGGAAGTTCTTACTCTAGCAAAGTTCTTTAGATGAAAATTAAAATAAATAAAAGCGAGAAGGCCCTCCTGCGTACTGTAAGTAAGGTATGAACTACTGTAGTGGATCAGACAAAGGATCTACTACACATCTACCACGCGGTGGCCAAAAGTGGATACTAAAGGAAAAACGTAAGAACAGAAGAAACATATACTGCACCTTCCCCAACAAAACTCTCCCAATCTCCACAACTTTGAAATTACCTCGCATTTAAAGCAGCCCAAGATTGGTTTTTCGCCATCGGTTTGTCTATTTTGGAACCTATACAGATCATAGAATCACAGAATGGTTAGAGTTGGAAAGGACCTTAAAGATCATCTAGTTCCAACGCCCCTGCCACCGGTAAGGACACCTCCTATTAGACCAGATTGCTCAAATCTGACCTTGAACACTTCCAGGGACATGGCATTCACAAATTCTCTGGGCAACTTGTTCCAATGTCTCACCACCCTCAAAGTACAGAATTTCTTCCTAACATCTAACCTAAATCTACTCTCTTCCAGTTTAAAACATTTCCCATTGTCCTGTCACTACATGCCCTGATAAGAGTCCCTCCCCAGCTTTCCTGTAGGCCCCCTTTAAGTACTGAAAGACTGCAGTAAGATCTGCCTGGAGCCTTCTCTTCTCCAAGCTGAACACCTCCAACTCTCTCAGCCTGTCCTCACAGTAGAGGCACTCCAGCCATCGGATCATCTTTCTGGCCTCCTCTGGCCCCGCTCCAACAGGTCCATGTCCATCTTATGCTGGGGCCTCAGAGCAGGATGCAGTACTCCAGCTGGGGTCTCACCAGAGCGGAGCAGAGGGGCAGAACCCCCTCCCTCGCCCTGCTGGCCACACTGCTGGGCATGCAGCCCAGGGCTTTACGGGCTGCGAGCACACATTGCCGGCTCGTGTTGAGCTTCTCAACTGTGAACACCCCCAAGTCCTTCTCCTCAGGGCTGCTCTCAATCCATTCTCCACACAGCCTGTATCTGTGCTTGGGATTGCCCCAACCCACGTGCAGGACCTTGTGCTTGGCCTTGCTGAACTTCATGAGGTTTGCACAGGCCCACCTCTCAAACCTGCCAAGGACCCTCTGGATGGCATCCCTTCCCTCCAGCGTGTTGACTGTTCCATACAGCTCGGTGTCATCAGCAAACTTGCTGAGGGTGCGCTCAGTCCTGCTGTCCATGTCACCGACAAAGTTGTTAAATAGCACTGGTCCCAGTACAGACCCCTGAGGAACACCACTTGTCACTGCTCACCACTTGGACATTGAGCTGTTGACCGCAACTCTTTGAGTGCAGACATCCAGCCAATTCCTTATCCCTCGAGTGGTCCATCCATCAAATTCATCTCTCTCTAATTTAGAGACAAGGATGTTGTGCAGGACAGTGTCAAATGCTTTGCTCAAGTCCAGACAGATGATGTCAGTTGCTCTTCCATTATCCACCAATGCTGTAACGCCGTTGTAGAAGACCACCAGATCTGTCAGGTACAATTTGCCCTCAGTGAAGCTATGTTGGCTGTCACCAATCACCTCCTTATTTTCCACCTGCCTTAGCATAGTTTCCAGGAGGATCTGCTCCGTGATCTTGCTGAGCACAGAGGTGAGATTGACCAGCCTGTAGTTGCCCAGGTCTTCCTTTTTTCCCTTTTTAAAAATGGGAGTCATGTTTCCCCTTTTCCAGTCAGCACGAACTTCACCAGACTGCTGTGACTTCTCCAGTATGATGGATAGTGGCTTGGCAACTTCATCTGCCAGCCCCCTCAGGACCCGCAGATGTAGCTCATCAAGTCTCACAGACTTGTGCACCTTCAGGTTCCTTAGATGGTCTTGAACCTGGTCTTCTCCTACAGTGGGCCTGTACCAGGCCTGTACCAGGCCTTTGCCTTCTGCGACGTGGGTGGTGTAGCTAGAGCACTTGCCAGTGAAGACAGAGGCAAAAAAGTCATTAAGTACCTCAGCTTTCTCCATATCCCGGGTGACCAGGTCTCCCATTTCCTTCTGGAGAGGGCCCACATTTTTCTTTGCCTTCCTTTTGTCACCTATAGAAACTTTTCTTGTTGCCCTTGATGTCCTTGGTGAGACTTAATTCTATCTGGGCTTTAGCTTTCCTAACCGAACTCCTGGCTGCTTGGACAACATCTCTGTATTCCTCCCAGGCTACCTGTCCTTGCTTCCCCCCTCTCTAGGCTTCCTTTTTCTGTTTCAGTGCCAGGAGCTCCCTGTGCATCCATGCAGGGATGGGATGCATCACTCCTGAGCTTGGAGAAGGCGATCAATATTAACCAGTTTTCTCGTGCCCCTCTTCTCTCCAGAGCTTTATCCCATGTACTCCACCAAGCAGATCCCTGAAGAGGCCAAAGTCTGCTCTTCTGAAGTCCAGAGTAGCAAGCTTGCTGTGCATCCTCCTCACTGCTGTAAGGATCTTGAACTCTGTCATCTCATGGTCACTGCAGCCAAGGCTGCCTTTGAGCTTCACATTCCCCACCAGCCCCTCGTTGTTGGTGAGTACAAGGTCCAGCATGGCACCTCTCCTTGTTGGATCCTCTGTTACTTGGAGAAGGAAGTTATCATGGTTGTATTCAACCACCACTTCAACCACCCCGGTATCAGCTGGGAAGGCTGCATGGCCAGGCATGTACAGTCCAGAAGGCTTCTCCAGTGCATTGATGATAACTTATTGACTCAGAATGTGGAAGTGCCAACTAGGAGAGGTGCACTACTGGACCTAATACTGACAAACAAAGAGGGACTGGTGGACGACACTAAGGTTGGGGGAGCCTTGGGGCCTTGGAGCCTTGTTCCCCAGGGGTCAGTACTGGGTCCGGTCCTGTTCAATGTGTTCATCAATGACCTGGATGAAGGGATGGAGGGCACAATCAGCAAGTTTGCTGGTGACATAAAACTGGAAGGGGTGTCTGACACCCCGGAAGGCCGAGCTGCTGTTCAGCGTGACCTGGACAGGCTGGAGAATTGGGCAGAGAGAAACTGTATGAAATTCAATGAAGGCAAGTGCAGGGTCCTGCCCCTGGGGAGGAATAGCCCCATGCATCAGGACATGTTGGGGGTGACCCGCTGGAAAGCAGCTCTGCAGAGAGGGACCTGGGAGTCCTGGTGGCCAACAGGATGCCCACGAGCCAGCAATGTGCCCTGGTGGCCAAGAAGGCCAGTGGCATCCTGAAAAGCGTGGCCAGCAGGTGGAGGGGGGTCATCCTGCCCCTCTGCTCTGCCCTGGTGGGACCACAACTTGAGTCCTGTGTCCAGTGCTGGGCTCCCCAGTTCCAGAGGGACAGGGAACTGCTGGAGAGGGTGCAGCGAAGAGCCACAAAGATGGTGAGGGGGCTGGAACATTTTTCTTATGAGGAAAGACTGAAGGAGTTGGGTCTTTTTAGTCTGGAGAAGAGCAGGCTGAGGGGGGATCTCATCAATGTTTACAAATACTTCAAGGGAGGGGGCCAGGAGGAGGGGGCCAGGCTTTTTCCAGTGGTGCCCCGTGACAGGACAAGGGGCAATGGGTATAAAATCAAATACAGGAAGTTCCATCTGAACATGAGGAGGAACTTCTTTCCTTTGAGCATGGCAGAGCCCTGGCACAGGCTGCCCAAGAGAGGTGGTGGAGTCTGACTCTGGAGACATTCCCAACCTGCCTGGATGCCACCCTGTGCCACCCGCTATAGGTGGCCCTGCTCTGGCCGGGGGTTGGACCAGGTGATCTCCAGAGGTCCCTGCTAACCCTTAACTTTCTGTGATTCTGTGATTCCAGGAACCTCCTGGATTGCTTATGCCCTGCTCTGTTGTCCCTCCAAGAGATATTGGTGTGGTTGAATTCCCCCATGAGGACAAGGGCTTGCAAACGTGAGGCCACTCCCCTCTGTCTATAGAGGGCCCCGTCCACCCCCGTCCACTCGGTCTTCCTGGTCGGGTGGTCTGTATCAGACCCCCACTGTAACATCACCCGTCCCTGCCCTCCCTTTAATCCCGACCCATAAACTCTCGGTCGGTTCCTCCTCCATCCCCAGGGGGAGCTCCATGCCCTCCAGCCTGGTCCTTGGCAGACAGGGTGTCAGCCCCTCCTCACCTCCCCGGCCTGTCCTTCCTGAAGAGCCTGGATCCTTCCATTCCCACACTCTAGCCATAGGAGCCATTCCACTTACGTACACTTTTAACATTTGTAACGTCTTATTGCAGAAGTTCCAAAATTTAACTATGATGGATTCCTTTTGTTTGGTTTTAATTTGTTACCTGCCAGTTTCAATTGCTGACCTTTAATTATTTACGAAAATAAATAATAATTACTCCCAGTTCATCTTTTCCTTTCTGCTCATGATTTTTCAATTTTTTTTTGCCTCCCCTTTTCCATTTCATCTTCAGGCTGGCACAAACAAAATTAAGTCTAAATTGGCTATGGATAAATAGAGAATGGAAATCAAATCATCAAAGCAACAGCACAAACAACTTTATAATTTTGGTTCAAAAAAATTATGTAGTTTTAAGATGGAACTTTCACTATATATGAAAAAGACTGCATGCTGAAATTTTCAAAAACAACCCCAAACAAGTGAGTGACTATATAATCCAGATCACTTTGGTTCTGTATTCCCAAAAATACCCATGAAACTCACAATTATTTTATTGTACTTTGTATTTTCACATGTGGAAAACCCCAGTGCTGCCTTTAAGTTTATTTCAAGCATTGGTCACTTTAAACCATTTTAGGGCAAATTAATAACTGAAAATAAAGCTTAAAAAGAAAACTAGGACATAACCTTCATTGCAACATTTACTTTCGATGCTCACTAAAACATTATTTATTTATTGCATACTTTCTCTAGAAAGCCAGTACTTTCTCTAAGCAGGAGTATGACACAAACCATACCTTCAGGTACTTTCAAAATAAATTAGGTAAGCCTGAAGCTACAGAAACCCAAATCTAATTAAGATAATGGTAGATCAGATAACATTACCTTTAAAAAATAAATATAATCTTATTTACAGAAAAGGTGGAGATGCCTTGAAGTGACCTTCTTATGCCTTAATTAGAGAGGTCACCGTGAGAGACAAAAAGTCTTAATGTGCTACTTTCAAAATATCATGCAGATCCTTGAGGGTATTTTATAATCTGAAGCAGATTTAGGACAAAATAGCTTTTCTAATTATATCTTCCATGTCTTCTGCTCTTCATAAATAGGGAAAGAGAAGGGAAGAAAATAGGTCTACACGTGAATTGGCAATCAGAATCAGCAGATTGTTTCATGTTTCTGGGTACAAAATGATACATCGTGGGAAAACCAGTAAATCAATACAGTAAAACGATTAGAGAAAGTCCTCCTTCTGGAAACAACGTACATGGGAGCGCTGAATGTGTCAAACACCAGATGTGTTTGACAACACTAGCACGTGGGGAGGGTGCTTACTGCATTAGTTGTGGTGACTGTTGAAAGCCATTCAGTACTGAAGATACTGCAAATCATCAAGAGAAGATGAAAACCAGCAATGTTCGTCCATGCAAAGTCTGCAGATACAGGTACTACAGTTTACCTCTAAAGACATAATGTGTCCAAAAAAGAGTTACCTGCTGGAAGTACTTGTCGCAGTTAATGTATTCCTTATCATGGGAGTCTTGCAGCTTATTTGTTTTGATGTACTGCCAGAGAGCCTGGATGATGGCGGATCGGGTCTGCGTGTGTATCCCCAGCAAACGGGCTAATCGCGGGTCCAGTTTAAACTGTGGAGGCTGTGACAGAAAGAGAAGGAGATGGCAACAGCGAGAGAAAAGCAGACAGATGCACAGGCATGAAGCTTCAGCTTTAACTCTCGGAGGACTCTGCTCCTCAGGAGAAACACCCCATTCAATAGCAGAGATTGCAAAAATACACGTTGCTCAGACGTGTACCCCGGCCAGGGCTCTGGGAGAACTATGTCTAGGGTCTGAAAAGGAAGAGGGACACTGTACGTGTGCTACGCACGCAGACTATCTCTGTCACGTGCCTTAGATAATAACTTGCATGCAGACACAAGAAAGAATTTTCCTTTTCAACACTGATGTATGACTTGACTTTGGGGAGTGTGAGAAGAAAAACAATGGTCCTTCCTCTGAACTACTGGAGGTTAACCACAGAGAGAGAGAATGAAGTCAGGATGATGCTTCTACTGTTGCTAATAACTGCTCAGCTGCCTCACGTCAACAAAGTACGCTGGAACTCCTGGTTTTCAGGCATGTTTCCACCATTCTGCTGCGTAACAGAAAATTTACCCAACTAGTCAATAGAATGTATTTCTTCTCCTGACCTCTGTGATACAACTCTTCAAATACCCTGTTCTGCATCTCTAGCAATATCCTTGGATACTTTGGAATCTGGTGCCTCATCAAGTGTCTACCCATACTCAGGTTCATTATTTGCCAGATTATTAGTCAAGGATTACTCTGGTGGGTGCTAGATCACCCAAAGCTAACTTTATAACATATCAAGACTTAAGGATAAGAGAGCATCTATTTTAAAGCATAAATTCATAATAATGGTGAGCATAACAAACATCATTATATTGTCTTAACAATAAAGATTATCACTGGGTATATCGGCATTTCAGTGAGTTCATACACCCTCTAAAATTAATAAAATTTTACTCTGTTGACATAAAATGGAGTGTCTTTATCCTGGATAGATGCTATTTGCACAGAGGGGAAGGAGAAAGGCACAGAATGAATTCTTAAAGTTACACAATCAAAATATATCTGAGACTGAACTGCCATTGCAAAAGGGAGATCCCAGCTCCTCTCAGTGGTGCATTTCTATCCATTTCCTTAAAAGAGCAATATTTCTTTCAGGGATCGTTTCAGTCAGATTAGTGAACCGCACAACTGCAAATCTCCATCATTTGTCCCAAGACAATGCAGACTGTGGCAGTGCACACTCACAATTGAAATGAAGGTGGTATTTTGGAGCAGCTCGGCCTTACAACAGCTTAAAACAGTTTGAAACTGTGCCCGGGAACCTCTTTTATATTCTATCCCAAAGCAGAATAACCTAATTTTGCCCGTTGTGGGTTTTTTTGTTACTGTTGTTTCCTGGGGCTGAGATCAGGGAACTGATTTGGAAGTACGTTTTCTGTTAGCTTTCAAATGGATCAGTTCCCTGACTTGTTTGTGTTCAGCCCACAAATACTACTAGTACAACAGAACTAATACTGGCAAAAGAGAGGAAGCAGGAATGGCTAACAAGGCCTAAGAGTAAAAGCAAGTGTAACCCTTCCAGGGCAATGTTGTCTTATGCCAGATTAAGGTGACAACATAATCAAAACTTAAACCAGGAAAGCTGCGTAGTCTGCTCTCAGGAAAAGGCTGCCACAGCTACACAGCTAGTTCAGGTTCCACTAGCAACAGCCACTCCTTTGAATTTCTGTGCAGGACCACAAACATAACACATGTGCAACTTACCTGACTATTCTCTAAGAAGCCTAAGTTGGAAATCCATAGTCTTTGTGCAGGTGGACAATAAAAATACTAATTATCATAGTGCCAAGAAAAATATTCTGCTAAATTATAATAGAAACTTACTTGATGCATCCCCTTTACATTTTAAATAATCTGTCAGTTTGGTATCATTCTAACCAAAATGGACTATGGGACATTCTGCGTTCAAGTATATTGTTTTTTGATATATGTGACAGGATGAATTTGCTGTGTTGCACTATGTCCCAACGTCTGTATTTTCCAAGCCAAAAGCAGTGCACTGACCTGGTAGTCCAGCATGAGGAGTAACGTGCACCGCACACTGACATCCCCGGGTCGTTTCACCTGGAAGCCATCCGTTTCCTGGGTTGTGGGAGTTCTGTGCCACTGCCAAAGGAAAAAACAAGTATGATGGTCGGTCTGTTTTGTCACTGACATCCATCGAGGTGCATCTTGCACAGCATGCCATGCAAGAATAAGACAAGTACAAACCTTCTGAAGATCTTGCAATTTAAAAAAACCAAACCACCACAACAAAACCTCCCAAATAATTTCTTGCTCTGTCCTTACAATTCAGCTTTGGTGCACAATCTGCTCTGCTGTTAGCATGTTCTGCTTGTTAGGGAAATGCGCCCAATATTTTATCATTTCACACATTCTGTTCTAAGATGTGCCACTACATTACTACTACATCTATGGTTTTAGACTATATAAATTCTGTTAGTAAACATTCTTTAAAAAAATGGAATTTTGAAAACTTTGAAAATACGTTAAATGAGATAATGAAGGCAAGGTAACTTAAACGAGGTAGACGATGGGCACATCGCCGTTTATCTGTGCTAGTATCAGGCCTGTACGCAAAGGGTGCACAATCTTCTCACCTCCACAAGATGGTTGTCAGGTCCATAAAGATCTTTGTCCAGTTCAATAACCAAACTCTTAAAAAAAGATGAAAACTTCCGTTTCTGTTTGCTGAGCTGTACAATAAGAAGAAACAGAAATGTTTAAGGCTGCGAATATTAGCTTGTGTTCTATGCCTCATTCTCAGGCTTTCTCTTGAACATTAATTTCCATATAGACCACAAGTGTGATCAATCTGAGTTTTCCCTCTGACAAATGCAAGGTAAAATGCAAAAAATCGGGTCACCGGTCGAACAGTGGAAATCTTCAGGGAAGATTTTCCTGACTCTCTTAATCTTATTGAAAAGGACCGTCTTGTAATGTGAACATGAGACCTGTGAGAGTGGAACACAAAACTGAGCCAAGGGCTGGAACACCTCTGGTGTGAGGACAGTCTGAGGGAGTTAGGGTTGTTCAGCCTGGAGAAGAGAAGGGTCCAGGGAGACCTTATAGCCCCTTCCAGTACCTAAAGCAGGCTTATAAGAAAGATGTGGACAGACTTTTTACCGAAGCCTGTAGTGACCGCTCAAGGGTCAATGCTTTTAAGCAGAAAGAGAGTAGGTTTAGATTGGACCCAAGGAAGGCATTTTTTTATGATGAGGGTGGGGAGCCCCTGGCCGGGGTTGCCCAGAGCAGCTGTGGCTGCCCCATCCCTGGAGGTTCAAGGCCAGGTTGGATGGGGCTGGGAGCACCCTGGTGTAGTGGGAGGTGTCCCTGCCCAGGGCAAGGGGGGTGAAACTAGATGGCCTTTAAGGTCCCTTCCAACCCAAACCATTCTGTGATTCTAAGGCCACTGCATACCTTTTATTTTAACAGCTTGCGTCTTTTGATGAATGCTAATTTTTTGGTCTGATTTATCAGATGACAGTAAATTTTACAGATTAATCACACACCAAGTAAAATTATTTCCTTTTACACTTTGCCTTTCCATTTAATTATCAGTATTCACTGTTTACTACACAGCTCATACTGTCTAAAATGAAAACTGGGAGGTCTATAATCACATAATCCAACTTTCCATAGAATACAGTCCACAGGATTTCAACTAATTTCTTCTTACTTAATGCAAAAAATCTTTTAGAAATACACCCTTTTTTGATTTAAAATTTGCCAGTAATTGAGAAGCTATTTTGCTCCAGTAAAGAATCTCTTCGTTAAAATATATGCTGTAATTTCTAAACTGTATTTGTTCAATTTCCAGATGTTGCCCACTGCCACCCCTTCATCCTCCATCAAGATTATGATTCTGATTCATGAACAGTTCTTGACAGACAGACTGACGTGCCTTGAAAGCCTTGTCCTCTCCATATATGCGTGTTCTCCACCTGTTCATCCTATACAATACTTAGCTTGTGAAGTCTATTCAAATAGGTCACTTTTTTTTTCCTTTATTAGGAAAGTCCAGCCTTCCCCGAGGAAAGCTAAATCCACCAGTAAGGTTTCTGAGAACTTCAGAATGGCAAAACTTTCCTTCCATCCTTGCTCTGACTATCCATACATCCTCTTGTCCTCCCTAGGAATATGAACTACTTGCTCTTCCTCGTTATCCTACTCTTCACAAGATGCAATGCCTGCTGTAGTCCTGACATCCCGCCTGTCGTGCCCTGAACCCTGCCGTATCTTTGAAGGGAATCATCTCGGCCCTGTTCTCTCCACCTCCTCCTACCTGTCCTGTCCTTCAGTCTTCTCCATTTCCTGCTGCCCTCCCTGCCCCTCCCCACCATTCCCATTACGGCCTTATCCCTCACTCCAGCTGAACATGGGGCCTTCCCAGCAGCAACAAGCCAACGCTGAGATTCAGAGTTGTCTTGTCTGAGTCGATGTCCCCGGCAAAGTGGACCACCCCGCAGGACAACCTCCAGACCCTTGCCAGCCCCTGTGAAGCACAGGTAAGTCATACGTCATCCAGGAGCTTCCCCTCCACTCGCAGCTCCCACGAAGCAATGCTGCCATCAGAGTCGTCAGCGTCAGACTTTGCAGGATTAAATGTGTTGGAGATGTAAAGTCTCAGTTTCCGCTTTTGCTGTTATACAAATAGAGGAAAGAAAAGTACACATTCAGTTTAAGTCCGAGACCCAAGGGAGCCACAGGAAAGGTGATAGTTACACGTTTAGTAGAGAATCTGCATGGTTATTACTGTTGCACAAGATCACACCAGAATTTGGTGTGTGTAAGAAAATACACTGAAGATCTGAATCTGAGAGTTCCTTTCACAAACTGTTGGCTATACAAACTTGCTAAGATCCACTGTAAGGGGAGAAAGACAGGAGGTTGCAGGGCCAAGCCCATGAGGCTATACCTCCTGTACTTCTGGATTACACATCTGAGAAACCATTGTAAGAAAAGCATGACATGATGCCCTGCCTGTCTAGACCCTAGCTAGACTGCTAAGACTCAGCTGGAAACCTCGTGCTACACGGATGTCTTTCACAGTTGCATCACTTCAGACTTGTAAATGGCAGTCACAGATACACCTAATGCTGCAAATTACATGCCGGGCACATCTCTGCCCATCTTCACTCCAGAGCCTGGAAACAGTCTTCCCACAGACACACACGCAAATACAAACACACCCCCCGACATTCCCAGTCCTGTACTGGCTTATGGCTATGCCATTTCTCAGTGCCCTTCTCTCCCATGCACCACCTGGAACTCCTGGTCATTAACCCTGATTCTGGATTCCAGAAAAGATACTGCCAATGATTTCAAATATAATTTCAAATATCTAATATAATGACAAAAAGGCTACAGTTGTCAAGCTAATGCAATCAAAGAACCTTCGTACAATGTAAGAAAGGAGTAGTAGCCTTGCAATGCTCTCACACTCACACACACACACAGGAGAAGGAAGTTACATGCATCACGTCAGGGAACTAAAAATCTAATACAGCATAGAGGAATGTGGGAGGCAGAGATGTATGGCTGAAGAGGAACACAAAAATGACTACGTTTTGCCAAAACTAGAGAAGGCAGCGACAGAAAGTTTTGATGGAAATGGAGTGTCAATAGTATGGACTGAGAGGGAAAAGGATTCTCAACAGTGCCAAGAGTCCAGAAAATGACAGGTTGACACAGATAGGAACCACAGGTAGATACGTAGAAAAATATTCCTGGAAATCCATATTCTTTCTCCATCCTTTCCCACAGGATTTCTGTTGCTAAAGTGCTCTTTCACTACACAAAATGGTTTTTTAATGCCCCAGAATCTTTATTTGGTATGGAGGACTTGTGAAGGACTTCACATTTCTAAATTCACGACTCTTCAAATTAACCTGCACATTTTATGCACTGTTCCTAAATTTTATCCTGACCTGGATTATTTGCAAAATTGTATCTATGTACAGAAGCAGCTTTTTTTTCTTAATAGTTCTTCCTGGACACTGTACTGATATTTCAGGTTTATATCACTGATTCCATTTCTTCTTCTTTTGATTTCCAAAGACATTATCTCGATTCTCCTCTTTACCCTGAGAACTCCTTCCCTCCTCACATCTCCCCATATACAGACAGGAACTGTGTCTGTTTCCTCCAAAGTCTGACATTTCCTCACTAACACGACCTTCTGCAATAGCATCCTTATGCAAATCTGAACATTTTAGTTGTCTTCCTTTCTCCTAGCTTTCAGGCTCTAGCTTCCTTGTACAGTCCATCTAAAACCAAGTTAGTAACAACATCTAACGCCACTGTGAAATACAAAATACGTCTCCTTAATGCTTTACACCGTTTCCCTTTGCTAACCCCTTATCATTTTTCTTTCAAGTCATGCACGAGCCAGGTGCAGCTTACACTGCAGAACTGGTCTCCTGCTGGTTCCCTATACTTTCCCTGCTTTGCTGAAGTCAGAGATTGCGTATCATTTGTTTCTCCCACATCTCTCTTCAGTTAAGTGTTTTCTTCTACACAACAAATTCTATTTCTCACACGTAATCTTTTCCTTACTGAAATCCCTACCTGCTTCTTCCACATTGCCAAAGGAACTTAGAATAATTATGAATAAATCTCCTAAGGAATGGCTACCTCTAAAGTTATCTTTCGTCATACTTTCTGCGTATCTTGATTTTTATATCAAAAAACATTTAGCCTTTTACTCCAACGCATTACTGACACTACTGACAACCTGCAAGTACTGTGGAATGCTGAGCCTTTAGTCTCTGCTAAGCAAAGATATTCTATCCAACAAGCAAAAAACCGTGTAACCTGCACCCTAGGTATGGTCTTCAAATTTGTAAGTACTTCAAAAAGTGCCACAAATTTGCAACACTATTAAGGCAGTGATTATCTCCCAAATGCAACCACAGAGAGACCCTTCCTTCTGACTGATAACAAATATCCAGGAAATCAGTCAATTAGAGCAACTGCACAGCTGCAAGAGGACTCCCACACCAAACGGCCTTTAAATCTAATAAAAATCTTAGAACACAAAGCAGAATAAGGAAACATAAACAAGGAAAACTCACATTTGCCGGGTAAAATGGAATAAATTAAAAAAGAAAAAAAGGTTTTGTAAATCAAATTTTCTCTGCTCACAGGTCCTTGGAAATGTTTCATTTCTTCAGGCTTGCCCTTATTCCAGAAACTGTGACTTCCTGGGTTGCAGAAAACTGTAGGGTCATTTCTGGGGAGACACAGAGGATCCTCTTTTTTTATTCCTTAAGATCCAATTGTGTTTCTGCTATTGCCCTCTCTCAGGAGACTCCAAATTTCTGCTTTTTCTTCCAGCTTCTTACTCAATGGGGCAGTCCCTCATCCTTTTTGCCCCGCGGACTGCCCTACCACGCTCTCCAGCTGGCACAGTCTCCCCGACCCTCCCAGGGCTCCACCGGCCAGGCACGCTGCAGGACGTGACAAACTCCATCCTTCCGTCCTACAGCTGAGCCACCACCCTTTGAAAGGCACCTGCAGAGCCAGCTGCAAGCAGGTGTCAGCCATCCCAAATGGCATAACCAGCAGCTCTAGACCTGCCCTGCAGACGCAGTCACGTCTGCCAAAGGCATTCTGGTAAGCAGTCAAAAAAAAAGGTGAAAAAAGCCTTTGGCCATTAACACTGCTTGAACAGCCGCACGTGTCCTCTCTGTACCGCACTGCACTGACCCAGAAACACTCAAGCCCCCACAGTTATCTTTCTGAAGATGCTGCCATATCCACCTCCTGTTTGTTCCCTTATGAGCTAGTTGCTGCTCCAGTTTTTCCTTCTTTCTGCCCTTCCCAGAATTCCCAATACCACCTCTTCCTTACACGTGTCTAGTGTTGCCAGCACCACTGGCTCCTCATAAAACCTTCCTGGGAACAGCTCTGCGCAAGACGTTCTGGGAGGCTGACTACCTTATCTTCCAGTCCCAGGAACCAGACAATGGCGCTTGAACCTTCCCTACCTGCACTTAGCACCAACAGTGATAATACATACTTTGAGCAGTGGCACTTAAAGAAAACACTTAGAAATCTCTGGCAAAACATCAGAACCATAGCTCTAGAAATGAGCATTTTCTTTGGACCAGCAGGCTCCTTCTCCTCCTCCATGGACTTCTCTCCTGTGAGCTGTGAGACACTACCATCCCACCTGATGAAGCAAGTGATGGTAGAGATCCAAGAGGACAGTCTGAATCCCTCTTGAAGGGATCTACCCAGCAAGTAACGACTTCAGCACTCACAGCTGTACCGCTATCGTAAGGATGGCCGGTCTTGGAAGATGTCACCTCAGAGATGATACAGACAGTCAAAATTGAGCTCAAGGAAGACGAACACCAAAATGGGTTTTATAGCCACTAGACAGACCATAGTCTCCTTGGCTGAAGACACACATCCAAAATCACTGCACTGGGTTCACTGATCAGGAGTCCGGGGTTGAACAAAAATGTCAACTTCATATCCAGAAGGATCTGACAGAGAGATATTCTTCCATCTCCAGTTGAGAAAACTCCACCTCATCCAGGCAGGAAATGATATACCATCAGTTACGTGCGACTTGGTTACTCTGCAGCTTAAATACAGCAGTGCAATACACTTGGGCAAAAAGCCATTGCCCTTCAATAAATTCTGCCATTTCTTAGCAATGCACATTATAGCACAGATCTAAAACCTGCTCTCCTCTCCGTATGGTGGCTTCTCAGAGAACAGAAAAGCAACCAACTAAAACCTGTGGCCTTGTTTTTTACTGGTAGGATTCTCGGTAGCTTGAAGCAAAAACTACAGAGAAAACGTACAGCTCTAGGGTGAGAAGAAAGCACCGCATTTCATCTCTTCAGACACACTGAAACTTTACCACCCACAACGTTCAACAGGGGGGAACTTCATGGAGACTCGATCAATGTTGTGAGTAAAATAATCTCTTGTCCAAGAATCAATAAATGCTTAATCTGCTTATTCTCTAAGTGTAAGATACACATCTTCAACATGCATCTTTGACTCATCTTCAGCAAAGTGAACTTGAAACTGCAGTCATATTAAAAAGAAAAGCCTTTCCCAAAAAGCACCGCATTTCACTTACAATTTCTCCTTGAGAAAAAGAAAAGGAAAAAAGAAGCGTATGTGACAGAAGATTGGTCACATCAGCGATGAACTACTGCAAAGGTCTCAGCTACAACAGCAGCACAAATGGCAGGAGAGCTCATGTGGAATGAAACATCTAAAAAGGAGGCCAGCAGCAATGCTGGAGCAGCAGAACTACAGCTTTTTCGCTCTAAGTTCTTCAATGACATCTTCGCACAAATCCATACAGCTTTAAGTTGAAGTAAATGGGTGAAATGCTGGAAATCCATCAAATCCGTCAGAAAACTATCTCTGGTTTACAGTGTCACTTTTTTTCCCCAGTTTCCATTAGCGTTAAATCCCTAAAAAGTCAAATCATAAACTAAGCATCTGAAGATACCCTGGTCTGTGTGATATCCCCAAGACAAGCCTCCATCGACTGCTGAATTTTAAGTTTCCTTCAGTGAATTCTCAGGCAGGACACAATACCTCCAGGACACTTACTGGGAAGTTGTGCTTGGGATTTCAGACAAATGAACTAAGTTATCAGCAGATCGTCTATTGCTGACTGTATCAAGGAAATCTGGCTGCTGATCCCACGAACAGTATGGTGTTAAGAGGATGGATTTCTATGTACCTGATCACAGCATAAAAACCTCACACATAAAGCACAAGAAAGACTAAAATCGGTGTTTCTGTCATTGCATATAGAGTAACTGTTTCCTGGGCTCACAAAAACTTTTCAGGAAGAAAAAAAACAGCGGAAGAGGAAGTAGCACAGAGACTAGAAATCAGGAGACAGAAGGAACAACGACCACTAATACCAAGTGTTCAAGTCTGACCATCGTAAAATAACCAAGTGAAACAGGGAGTGTCCATGTCAGAACTGGAATACAGAGGTAATGCTCACACAGAGTAGCAGCAAACTGGCATGTCAAAATTTCTAGAAGAAACAAAATTAGTTAGGTTACTCGTGACAACAAGAGATGGACAGGAACTTAAAACTGGCCAACCCAAAGCAGGAAAATCAGTGACGTGGTACAATATGCAAGTATCATGAATACTAAAAGGAACTGCCCGATATTTACAGAGTTCAAAATTGCACAAACACATGAAAAAGACCTGTAGACAGTTCTCTAAAAACTTCAACAAAAAAACCCCTCCAACAAATTTAAATAAACATTATAGAGAAATAAAAAGCAGAAGAGTATGCACAATAGCCTATAAAATCAGTTATAGCAGCTTATTTGGCACTTGTACGCTATACTCTCTCAGGAAGAGAATCAGGAGGTGCACACTGACGGGTGGCGAGAATAGCTGGGTGCACTGAAACATTCTTTCTCTACAGTGATTGGGAGGACTGAATTCTTTACCGAAGAAAAGAAAACATTAAAGAATCTGAAAGATGTATTTAAAGTATGGTCTGATCTAAAGAAGGAAATTAGGTGTTTGTGTTTTCCTTATCTCACAATGCAAAAAGCAGAACACATAAAATTATGCCACAAAACCATAAATTCAAAACTGATCAATGGAAGTATGCTAAAAAAGCACAATGATCCATCATTAACCCATAGAACTCATTCTCACACAACACAGATTTAAAACTTGCAGGTTCTTATGCCAAAAGATACTTTATTGTCCAGTTCAACTTCCTGTGCAACACAGGCTCTAATCGTTCACCAAACAGGGCTGTTCTTTTTAAAGGACATCAAGATCTGACATAATGAAACGTCTGTTACCTCTCTGATGTCTTGCTCTAGTGGTCAGAAACATGCACATTAATCAGTCTCAATCGGTCTATTTTTTAACTACCAGTGGTTGGACCAGAGCCAGAAGCTCTTTAAAAAAACCCAAAAAACCAAAAACATCCATCAAAAAACTGGGAAGGAGCTGGAGGGACTGTATTATGTACAGATCCCAGGAATATCCAGTCATATCAATATATGAGAATTTTAAAAGATGTCAGACCTTTCTGCATCTTAATATAAACTGATATTCAGGTGGAACTGTTACCTACAGTTGGAAGTGTTTGTCACTTTCCTGTGAAATATTTAGCAATGGAACACATGATCCAGAGAAGCTGTGGAGTCTCTCTGTGGAGGTTAAAGCCATGCTTTAACCAGCTATAGGTGGTCCTGCTTGAGCAGGGTCGTTGGACAACATGACCTCCAGAGGTCCCTTCCAACCTCAACCAATCCGTGATCCTGTTACTGGTCACTAATAGTAAGGACCCTGATCCACACCTGCCTCTAATTCCTGTTGCCACTACAAGTGCAAGAGGGAGGGCGATCATGCAAGATTTAACCATGTTCTCATCACATATTTAAGCTAGTTTGTGCTGGGTTAAGAACGCACACATACTTTGCCTGTTTGTGTTGAGGCTGAGGAAGTTTTTGCCCAGTGCCTTGACTCAGCCCTAACTCGTTAAAAGCAGCGTGTTATGGCTCGGCTGTGGGCGCAGCCTCCGACAGTGGCACCAGGCCAACCAGTAACACAGCAACACGTGTTGACGTGGTCCCACTGGCAACCCAGTCCTAAATAATAACAACGTGTATAAGAATGCCCAGATCTGTATAGGGAAGACAACCTGGGAACTCCTAGGGCCAAATTCAGGGGTGTCCAGGGACTCAACAAAAGCCCACTGATGCTGAGGTGACCCTCAAGGGCTGGGCGACTGCACATCAGTACACACGCTAAGGCAGCCACAAACCATGACCCAGCTCTCCCAATGTATAACTGCAAAGTAATCAGAGGATGTATCTGTTGCCAGACTGATCTCCTCACTCTAGGGAAACTGTAAGCTATTTGGTGTGGGTTGTTGTTGTTGATTATTATTATTATTATTACTACTATTATTATTACTATTACTATTATTATTATTATTTTGTAGATTTTATGGTTGATGATTAAAGACGAGAAAATTCCTAATAAAACTCCCTCACTAACTTTTGTTTAAAATTGAAATTGCCATAAATTCAACTTTGCCTTCAACATATTTCTACTTTAAATGGCTTATGCAGATGTTTACTCTGAAGAGCTTTAAAATATCTTACCAAAACCACCGTGGGGCTCGATGGAGTACACCAATGGCCCCTAGGGTCACTGAGCCGGCAGCAACAGTAAGTCCAGGTAACAGGTCTGTACCATGTAATGCTTTTCAGAACCCGTGAAGACACAACTTCAAAAATGAAATGTTTGTTTCCCCTCCTTGATATGGAGGAATTTTGCTTTTCTGACCATTACAACCTCTATCTAATTTCAAGGCTAACTTTTATTCAGTCACCTTTTCCCCATTTGTTCTTGTGCCAGTGTTGTGCTTCAGTCTAAATGTCGATACTTTTCTTCCCCTCTACCAAAAAGGTGGCCACTCCCAGTCCCTCCCAATTTTTTTTGTGTTCACCTGTAAAACCTGAGTGACATTCACAAGGTGAATCTTTCTTTCCCTACGTTGTTCCAGAAGCTCGTTTTTTGCATGATCATTCCAGTTTGAACTGTTCATTTTGAACACTGATGACACTGTATTCCAGCCTCAACTATCAGATGACGTCACTAGGGTCTTGTGCAGCAAAACTAGAACTTTCCTGTTGCTACAGGGAATTCTAGTTACTGACCTATCCTAAGATTTTTTTCTCTTGGTCACATCACATTGTGTAAGATTGTTATTATCAAAATAATAAACCTCACCTTTAATGATGTTTCAAATCAATTGGCAACTGTTTTATAGAAGAAATTCCTCCCATTAATCCCAGCCAGCACTAAGACCAACGTGACAATCGCAGAAAAGGAAGTACATGGCCCACGTGCCGCAGACCTCAAAGTGCAGAGGGGAATCTACAACTGCTAAAAAGTGACAGAGCTGCCTCTGCTCTCAGTTACCTTAAATTCTCTTTAGTAATGCCCACCTCTTTCTCCATAACATCGCATGAAGAATGAATAAAGTGCTTTGCTCAGGTTGGGGTAAATGATTCCATTTGTTGACTGAAATGAGTGCAGGTTTGATACCAGGAGCTCAATGACAGTAGGATTCAGAGTATGACACAAAAATCTCCACGAATTATTTGTTCTTCTGCCCTAAGAATATCCCTTGGATGCTCGAGGTTTAGAACTCAGCACACGGAAAAGATGAGAGTGCCTTAGAATGACAGAACTGCAGAGCTCAGGTATGAGGTGCTGTGGACGCAAGGGATACTGAGCAAAAAAACCCAGTCTTGCCCGAGAGGGCAGAGGACCAAGCGGAAACCTTAAGTGTTTCAGAAAAAACCTCAAATTCCCTTCTGCCAACTATCCAATAGCAATTCCTCAGTCATCTTAAAACCTGAAAACGTGGAAAGAATCTCAGTTTAGAAAACCAGGGAGAGAGACATTATAGAATCATAGAATCACTTGGGTTGGAAGAGACCTTCAAGATCATCAAGTCCAACCATAAACCTACACTGCCAAAACCACCCCTAACCCATGTCCCTCAGCATTATGACTCTGTTCAGATGCTACTACTCTATTTTAACCTAAAAACTGAGAACCTGGGACTAGATCATTTAGTTTGTGGAACTGCAACTACACACTGGTCTGGTAAACTCAATGTTCCACACCAGCTCACTGTGACAGTCCCTAGAGAGCAGTCTCTGGTTTGGGTGAGACCAACTATTGCCTGTGGTGCCAGGGCTTGGAGTAGGAGCCTTGTGGGATGGGTCTCTAGATGCCCTTCTTTCAACCAGGAGATCCCTGATTCAAGCCTTAGGATGAAAATCATCTCAGTCTTAAAATTACGTTTATGTCCACAAATGAGTAGTTAGCTCAGCCTTAGACAATGGAGAGAAATAGGCACTTTTTAGAGCATGATTTATTTATGTTCTTTTCAATATCTACTTCTGTAGGAGAAGAACCGTGCCCTGAACTCTGTTGCCTGCAATGACTAAATCTCTTGACTATAAAGGGAGTCCAGAGCGAATAGCTTATGTATAAATAAATACAACGTCGATGTCTATACTTAGCCAAATAAATCCCACTCCCAAAGTCTACCATGGCCCTAGCTGTCCGGATTTTCAGTTATGCATTCTTCTTTAATGACATCTGCTTGCCTGGAGTTGAGCCATACGGTTTCCATTTCCTTCAGGCCATGGAGCGTGCTATATCTGTACCTCCAGCCACTGCAGTCAAACAGCCCTGTCTGCCTGACTCCCTCCGAAAAAGTCCTTCCTGGAATTCTGAGCACTTGAGCGGGTGGCTTGTCCACAAAGTCGGTGCAAGGACTCTTGCGATGAGCGGCATGCAGGAATGCTGCTCTGCAGACACAGGATTCTGACTCTCAGGACTGATGTAGTCCAAGAATGCAGGACTGACAGAGGGAGAGGAGAGGAGAGAACACGCTGGTACGCAACAGGCAGAAAAAAGACCAGGTGGGACCTGGACTGGAAAAGCTGGCAGCTGAGAGGGGCTGCTGACAGCGGCCAAGTGACCTGGCAGGTGGTGAAGGCCGTTTCCCCGCCTCCACCAACCTCACAACCCCAAGGTCTCCTCACTTTCCGAGCAACCCCACAGCTGTCATCTCTTCAACGGTCCAGCTGTTCACAGAGGATCCAAGTAGGATCCACAGGCCCAGCACATTTTATGCACTGTCCTCAGTCCCAAATGTTTGAAACATTTCCCCCTAGAATTGCTCCAGAATAACTAGTCTTCAGACAGAAATAACCAGCCTGAGCAACACTAGACCATAACCCTGTAGTTCCCAAAGCCTGTTTCTAGCTACAACTCGGTCACTGTGACCAGTATGGTAACTGCCAGTACAACTGGTAATTCCAAGCGGTCCTGCATATTCCCTACGTGCTATCACATACTTCAGACAAATTTAAATTTTTCCCAGGACTACATTCGCAGTTTGGCAGCCACTGCTTTAAGGCAACTATTTCAAAATTACAGGAGCTTTGATAAGAGGTCTAAATGCAGAGATATTTTTTAGTGCTGTTACCAATGTTCCAATTATAACAAAATGCAAATACTTAACATCAGAACAACCCAAATTTGTCGAGGCTTAGATCTATTTTGACAGGTCTTGAATTTCACAGCTGCTGCACCCTAAGTCTAGACATGAATTTGAAAAACATCTGTTTGATCATTCTTTAGATGTTAACTAGCTGAGTAACTGATATTTAAAGTGTGTTCGCTGAGCCCTAGACGGAAACAGAATTTTCTGACTAGAGTTTCTGTAGAGTGTTGTGCCTCCTATACTCTTCCCCGAGTATCTCCATTGCACAGCTTAGAGCTGGAAACTCAGGTACTGGTCAATTCCCTAGTTAAAGAGCTTCCCACAGAATAAACATCTTCCTGCGGATTTATGAATGAGAGTCTAAGTCTTCACTTCCTTTTAAACATGGCCAAGTTCCTAGCTAGTTTAAAATAATGGTGTTCTACCCACTTTAAGAAGTTAAGACAAATTATTCCTTCTGGGAGTCCAATCTACTATATGCAACACTTTTTACTATAAAAATGTGATTTAAACCATCCATGCTTCAGTTTCCTACCTATAAAATAGACATGTTAATGGAACTTAATTTTTTCCAATTTTTTTTCCATTTAATATACATCAATTGGAAAAACATGAGAGGTAAAAAGCCTTCCACATCTTATCAGATACCTGTACAGTGACAAACAGAATGGAAACCCGATTTCAGTTGTGCCGATAGCCATTACTGTGATACAGACAAGAACGACAGCTTTACTTCACAGTAGACATACAGCTACAAAACTCTTCCTACTACAGAATTTACTATATGAATGAGTAAGAGCATTCTATACAGTCACAAGAACTTCAATAAGACATGAAAAGAAATTCTTCGCAATGAGAGTGGCCAAACGTTGGAAGAGGTTGTCTGAAAAGGCTGTGAAACCTCCACCCTTAGAGTTTATTTTCAAAACTCAACAAGGCCATGACAACCCCGTTTTGAGCAGGAGGTTGAACTAGACAACTTCCACAGCTTCCTCCTACCTAAACTTTTCCATAATTCAGTTGAATAGACTCAGAAAAATTAGGCAAAGACCATTTCGGTAGGATATTGTGAACAGCGAAGTGCTGGACTTGATCTAGTAGAAACTGCAGAAAATGTCATCCATTCTTTTCTTACATGAATCATCCTTTTACAGGCTGTGGAAACGTGTACATTTTTGCAGGATCTCTAACAATTTTTCTGTAAGTAATTCTTCCCGTTATACGTTCTGTTATTCCACAAGTTTAGCTTTTGACTGAATTCTAATAGGAAATTTAATGCATCTCTTCAGTACACCCCTCTAATCTCTTATATTCTTCTTTTTAATCATTCTAATACAAAGTTCCCAAAGCAGTGTTTATTTATGTAGAAGCTATTATTCCCCTTATTAAAGGCTTTCAGAAGCTAGAGCTGCTAATATTCACAGAATTTTCTCCACCACATGCTGCTCCCCAGCTGCTTATTCTTAGGAGCTTTGTTTGACCTGTTTCAAAATATCTCCGTTAACAGGACTTCCAATGGAAAGCTCATTCCACCATTTAATACAAGGATTGGTTTTCCCCCTAACTCAATCCACAAATTTTGCATGACATACCTTCATCGGCCTCTTCAGCGCTTCCTGAATATCCACACGCTTCCGCATAATGGTCTGGTCTAGTTTGCGTTCGAAGGCCAACAGATCCATGTAGGCCTGGGACTCAGGAACCAGCTCCCGGATCTGAGAAGGAAGCAAGGAACATCCAAGCACTGGAAGAAAGAACCTACTACGTTCCAGAGCAGCGGAAGTGACGTCTCCCCGCGCCCCGACAGATGTGCGCGGGAGTTATCCCCAAGGCAGCGGCTCCCGTCAGCGGGGCAGGTTGCGGCAGCACGGTACAAGCGTGTGAGTGGGAAGCTGGAGCACAGAGCCGAAGCTAACGAACCCTGGGAGCCCCCAGCTGGATCCACAAGGCCTGAATCACGGCTGCCTTTTTCCAAGTGAGCCTTACCTACAGGCAGCCTGGGAGCCGCCGCTCTCAGCAATGCAAAGCACAGAAAATCGGTCCTGTTTAAACTAAAAAAGTCCTGGGTCTCTCTAGACTGAAAATAACGGCTGTGTGTGTTCATGCTGATATTTTAAAAACAAGTGTCACCCATCACGAGTAAAAACTGCCATTTAGGAAGTCAACCTTTGTCAGCACATCTTCTTGGCTGAGGTGAAATCGGCCTTCACATCAAAGTTTCAACGTGACCAGCTGTGAGGTGTCAACTTACGATCCTGCCAACTTTTATTGGTATTTTAACACCTTAGCTAAACTACATTAGTTCTATTAACAAATCTCTTTCTATTTTCCCTTTTCCAGAGAAGTCAGCAGAGGAGGTGATTTGAAGTAGGCTAGCAGGAAGACCTAGCGCTCTGAGCTTAGAAATGGGCAAGTATACCCCTCCACGAAAAAGCTGCTTCTTAATTGGGAATAATTCCCACAAGCAAGCCATAAAAGGAAGGAACTGTCAGTGACTACCATGTCTATTTCTATGATGTTCATTCAATCTAGCTTTCACCTATGTAACTAAAATATTTAACTGTTAATTTTTTCCAGCCTGAAGAGGGACAATTCCTCCCTTCTGTATTTAGACTGATTAAGATTGTCAAATAAATGTCTCTTTCAACCTTATTTATTTATTTCTTTGTTCTGAGATGCTAGAACACCTGCTCTGTTTACTGCAGGACAGACACTTTGGAGAAGCAGAAAACATCAAGCCAAAAACTCTCTTCAGCTTTAGCTGAACCACTATCTTTTTAACTGCTTGTATTCTTTCACAGAGTCTTAGTATCAGCAGAATAATTAAAGAAAAGGAACATCTTTAAGAGTGAAGCACGAAGAGCAAGCATTGTCTTGGAAACATCAAGGAGTTGCCAGACAGGTTGCAGAATATAGAGGCAGACAACACCTCCTCCTCACACTGAATACAAATCTTTGCACCCAACAAAATACCCCGATGCTTTTATCTTGTCCCACACAGAAGAAAAGATTCCTCAGTTCCTTCCACCCAGAGGAAATAATCCATTAAAAATTCTGGACCCAGAGCTTAGATTCAGTCTTCTAACTCCACGTTCCAGCAGGATCCGTTTGTGAACTCCTAGGCACACAAGGAAGCACGGAGCTGGGCTACACAGCCCTCAAGACAAAGCATGTACTACAGCTGTGACACAACCTCTCCAGCTGGTTCGCAGGGTACCAGACCAGGATCCAATGAAATTTTTAAGAAGTCTGTAGAACAGCAGTAATCTTCAAGAAATATTTCTGTTCCACAGTTTTACATCTCTTACCACGTGAAAATGAAAACATATTTCCTATTCCATTCCAACAACCAAACTGTTAAATGTTATAAGATGTTAAGAAAGCATAAAGACTTTAAAATCAGCCAACAAAGATAATACTGCATATAATTCCTTGAACTGCAGATGGCTGCATGCTGGAGGAGTATTTGGGAGAAGAATTGTACTCGCCTGTGCGTGTACTCTAGGTGTGTGTTATGGCCACAGTGAAGATGGGATACTGGGCTAGATGGAAGGTCCACTCAGGCCATCTTTGTCTGCTCTTGCAGTCTCTTGCTTTCTCACCCTACTATTGGAATAATCTTTTGGATGCATGATAATGTTCGAAGTTTGTACTCTCTCTCAACTTTCCCTCAAGAGAGGAAAATTAAGAGGGAGCCTCAGCAGTATCACACCACAATGAAGAATTTTCTTTGTTTCTGGTACATTTTAGCTCAAAAACTTAAAGGTACTCTTACTCTCCAAGGTACTCTTAAACTCCAGCCAGTAGGACGTAATTAATTAATTTTTCAGTTGTCTTCACAGGTAGCTGAATGCCAGTTATCTTGGTGTTTATGCAGCCTGCCTAATTCCTTCTTCTAGCATGGTTTCCCCTGAAACGTTCATAGATTCATGCAAGTATCCTCTCTTCTTCTACAAAAGTTTTAACTATGAATGGATAAAGAGTATTTCAAGACCTAAATTATCCATTCTGGCCTTTGTCTATTTCAAGAAGCACCTACCAGCAGCATCTAATCATCTGAAGTTTTGAAGCATGTATGTTAAACCTTAACTCAGAATTATATGGATAACTGAAATAAATTATTACTAACATTAGTAAGATGGTGTCTTTCTAGAGGCAAGGGTTCTTTTTTTCCTATTGTGAAAATTCAAATGTTTCAAAATTTAAAAAAAAAAGAACAGATTATTATTAAATGATGCACTTTTATCCTTGATTTCCATGTATTTTTTATCAATAGTGACAAAAGAATGAAAAAATTATAAGGGGGGGGGTGAGTGAGGACAGTGTGCAGGGAACAGCATGATGGAGAGGCTCTCACAATGTCCTTGTAAAAGCAGCACCACGCGGGGGCCCCAAAACACGTGTCTGTGACCAAATGTGCAAAGCCTATGAAACAGTGTCAGAAACCAGTGAACACCGGCAACACTACAATCTCTGGGATACAAAAAACATGCGATAGCTTCTATGACTGGCATAGCATGACAGCTTGGAAGGCAACGACAACAGCCTGTACTCGAGGGAAGGCTTCATCCGAATGCCGGGAGTAGCACCGGAACAGATGACACTGCAAGGGGCATCTCCTATGAACCACCCAATCGAGAAGAAGACAAAGCCTTTCGCAGACATCTGGAGGAACACCTCATGCTCATGGGGGAACCACAGCCACCCCGACATCTGCTTTGTGGGCAGGAGCACTGGGCACTACGGAAAACTCCTGTATTGGGTTGGTGACACGTTCTGGACACAGGTGATCCCCGACCCAACGGGGGGGGCTCTGCTGCACCTGCTGCTCACACCGAGGGAAGAACTGGTTCGGGATGGGAAGGTTCAGGGCAGCCCTGGCTGCGGCCACCACGAGATGGCAGAGTTTGCCATCCTGAGAGAAGCGGCCAAACCTGGACTTCAGGAGAGCAGGTTTTGGCTTGTTCAGGGATCTGCCCGGAAGGCTCCTACGGGACACTGGGGATCCCTGGAGGACAACGGGGCCTAGGGAAGCTGGCTGAACTTCAAGGAGAACCTCTTCAAAGCAAAGGAGAATGACCAGGGCGATGGGCACAAAGCTGAGCAGGCCTGGCAGGAGGCCAGCACGCTTACGCAGGGAATTCCTGGCTGGCCTCGAACACACAGAGGGAGTGCACGGAGGGGCAAGCAGGGGTGGTCTGCCCCGCGGGAACAGCACAACCCTGCTGCAGCATGCAAGCATGAAACTGGGAAGGTCGGAGCTCGGCTGGAACTGAACCTGGCAATGGACGTGACGGGCAACAGGAGAGCCCTCTGCAAGTGGATCAGCGGCAGGAGGAAGGCTGACGAAAACCCGGCTCTGGGTCTGGGTCTGCTGCTCGTGTCAAAAGCCACGGAAGAGGCCGAGGCGCTCGGTGTTGTCTTTGCCTCCATTTCTCCTGGCAAGTGCTGCCCTCAGGCCTCACAGGGCCCCGAGCCCGCGTCAGAATGAGAGGAGCGCGGCTGCTCAGAGGCACCTCGCCAGGCTGCAGGAACAGGGCGGCACTTCAGGGTGGTGAAGTTCAACGAAGGCAAACGCAAAGTTCTGTTCCTGGGAGAGAGTGACGCCGTGCGGTGGGACAGGTGGGCATCGGCTGGGTAGAAAGCAGTTTTGCAGGAGAGGACCTGGGCATCCTCGTGGACAACAAGCTGAGAACGAGTCTGTGAGTTAAGCCAGCTGTGAGAAGGTCAAGGGCAAAATGGTCAAGGGCAAGATGGGCTGTATTAGCATAAGTGTCGCCATCAAGTCAAGGCAAGAGGCTATTCCTTGCTACGCCGCGCTTGGGAAACTGCGCCTGGACTTCTGGGCACAGGACCGGGAAGACGCGAGCCTCTGGAGTGAGGCCCGCAGAGGAGCACCGGCATGTCCGGGGCCTGCAGCGCATCCCTGCCCAGAGAAGCTGCAGGAGCTGGCTGTGTCCAGCCTTGGGAAGAGAAGGGCAAAGGGAGACCCTGCGGTGAGTGCAGCGGCCGTACGGGATGGTGAGGAAAAGACAGAGCCAGCCTCCTCTTGGAGGTGCAGGACACTGGGATGAGAGGCAGCAGACACTCACTGCAACCCCAGCAATTGACTTGTTATAAGGAACTTTTTGGAAAAAATAAATAAAACCAACCAAAACAACCACACGGTGGTATCAAAACATCATAACAGGCTGCCAAAAGACCTGTTGGATCGGGTCCAGAGGTGGCCATGAAGATGATCCAAGGGCTGGAGCACCTCTACTGTGAGGACAGGCTGAGAGAGTCGGGGGTGTTCAGCCTGGAGAAGAGAAGGCTCCAGGAAGACGTTATAGCGCCCTTCCCGTACCTAAAGGGGCTACGGGAAAGATGGGGAGGGACTCTGGATCAGCGAGTGTAGTGATAGGATGACGGGGAACAGTTTAAAACCAGAAGAGGGTAGATTAACATTAGATATGAGGAAGAAATTCTTTACTGTGAGGGTGGTGAGGCACTGCAACTGGTTTCCCAGGGAGGCTGTGGATGCCCCATCCCTGGAGGTGTTCAAAGCCAGGTGAGGCTAAGGCTGTGAGAGACAGAAGGTTGAGACAAAGAGAAATCTTCTGCTTGGCCAATAGCATGGCTGGAGAAGAAGTTTTCCAAGAGGTGGCCTTCCTTCACTTTTCAGGCTGCCATTTCAGACCTGAGAGTAGCAGATTCCACTCAAAACATCTATCAAGATCAGCTGCAGGTTTCTGTCAAAACTGCTAGAGTACCTGGTATAGAAAGTAAGCTGACTTTAAGCCACCTGGAAGGTCCATTGGTACAAAGTCAAACTAGTAAAACTTCATAACGTATTTGAATTGTCACAGGGAGTCAATGCTAGATCTGATACATGCCTGTGACATTCCCACTTCTGTATTTGCAGCTGAAAGCAACATTTAACTGATTGTGAAAGAGGTGTGAAATGGAAGTGTCAAATCTTCAGAATGAGTACATACAGGAAACTGTGGCCACTATCTATGAAGCAGAAGTAATAATGCTAAGGAAAGAGGTGACTGTTACAGAAATCTTGATGAACATTGCTAGTAGAAGATGCCAATGGGAGTATTGTAATGCCTGTGCCCCTGCTGGATTCAATACCAAAGGAACAGGTTGAATTCATCTGGCCTCTACTATACAGGACATATACCAGCTCCTCCTGGTCTTCACAAACAGTAGATAAGAGTAGGAGAGAGGCAGAACTCAGAACAAGCTGCTGCTTGTGACTGTCAACTTCATCTGCTTCAAGCACGTCTGAATCTCTGCTTTCCAAGACAGACTCTTGTACTGCCAGACTCCTGGGTTAGAGATGTACTGCACATACTCGCAGAAAAACTAATCTTACTGTGTTATGACCACTTTATTGAGGAATTCAGATACTATTTTGTAGCAATAACTGTCCTTCTCCCTCTGTTTATTTATTGTTCCATTAATCTTACCCATAAATTTTACCATCAAATTTCATATATTATGCGTGACACTGGGAAAGAAAAGCCATGCTGCACTGGGTCAAGAAGTGATCTTTCTGGTCTGACTAGACCCACTCACTGATATGTATCCAAATTGACGGTAAGGGACTTTTTAATTTAAGGTAACCAATAATCTTACCTATTCTGTAAGATTTTAAAGTGAGATGTTGTTGATAACAGATCAAATGGCTTGAAGAAATCCAATACTATCAACACAATTTCTGTTATCAAAGAATGTGATTTCCTCAGAAAAAGGCAGGCTTGTTGAACAAGATGTAGTTCTTACAAAGCTGCACATGGCTCTATGAAGCATCAAAGTGCTCAGATGTCTTCAGTCAGGTAGAGGCACAAGGATCTCCTCATATAATGTAAAACTTAACAGAGAAATCAAGAGAGTCACAGGCAGGGAACAAAGAGATCCTTCCTCATCTAGAGAGCAGGAAAACCTTCCAGAGGGGAAGAGAGATCCCCCACCTCCAAATTTATATTTTGCTGTCTGCCTGTCACCAAGAAAAGGAAGGGCTGTGAGTGAACATAACTGGACATGGCAGCTGTCAAGCAGAGAGGAGAACAGAAGAAAAATATTGTTTAAACCACAGAAATGCACTCTCCCCTCCTTCTCTGCACCTGCAGCAGAGTAATCTAATCCAGCAATCCTTAGCACAGAGGCAGAATCCCAGTCTTCACTTCCTAACACTCAAAAAATCATCTTCTATCAAAAAAAGTTTCCCTCTCTTTTTACTGATATTGTATTAACTCCTAGTCCTATCCCTCACTTGCCCCAACTCCGTCATGACCATCACCATCCTAATAACGCAATTGTGTTGAAGAATGGTGCATTTGTAAATTTATGTAGAATGTTATCTTTATTTTGGTCATCTCATCATCAAATGAATATTAGTAAAGGAAAAAGAGTTTCATAAGAAAAAATATTTATCCATGTATAGTCACAGAGTTATCGGAAGAACACCAAATAGTTAAGTAATACTTTGAAGAAACATGGAACCAGGACAGATAAGCCTGTTATGTGCAGCTAAAAGATTCAAGCAAGATTTAGAACGATTTACTCTGATTTCGCTGCAATGTTTTAAGCAGAATGTCATGAACGTTTCCCAGTTATGAAATAGAGAGTCACAGACATTTAAATCTAGACTAAACTCTCTCAAGGACACCAAAGAAACAACTCTGTTTCAGTTTCCAAGGCTATAGAGAAAGATACACATTATGTCAAAACTGATCTAATGTGTCCATTCCAAGCTAATTACTGCTGTGGCTGGAAGAGTACTAAAAAGCATGGTGTGAATTCCAGATTTATTCTTCTAAATATCAAGAGACTAACTGTATCACTTCTGCAAGAAAATTATGTCCCAACCATTCCTTAAAGATGTCAGAAATAATGGGAAAAAATAAAGGAAAACAGATATTTTAGACTTTCAAGCGGCCCTTAGGGATACAGTCCTTCACAAGAACTTTCTGAGGAATTCACAGTGACACTTAGATAAAAAGCAAATACTGGCCATGTGTTGCTCAAGAAAGATTAGAAAAGGCAGTAAGACAAAGATTCAGTTTTCATCATGGCCAAGCGGTATAGGAAACCTTACATCTTTCAACAACTTTCACTTGCCATTTTTATTAAAATGATCCACAAGAGGACAAATGAGACATAGATGCATTAAAAGATGTAAAATTTTTAGCTAATCATGACCTGAAAAGACTGTAAGACACTTCAGAAAAGGCTTTTTCTGAGTTCGCTGGCTGAGCTGTGTGGTGGCAGCTGAGTTGCAATACTGAACAAACACAACGGAATGCGCCACACAGCAAGTGATTTATACTGGTGGGTACTAACGAGACCGTGGCCACTGATGAATGTGACCGAAACTCACAGTGGATGTTTAAGAAGTCATCTGCATGAGCACCAACAAACAGACAAAGATGCAAATATAAAGAAGAGAAATGGTTCTGGGGCTTTTATCATTTAACCTGAACATTACGAACAGAATCTACGAGTGACACAGGACGGGGAAATCAGAAATAAAGAAGAGGACAGGGATATGGATCCATAACATGGTGAACCGGGAGAAAGAAAACAATACAAGTTATTAAATGTATTCATACAATCAAAAAACCAAGAAGCAAAGAATGTAGAACATAGCTATAGCATGGGGACTCTGATTGCTTCCCAGGGAAATCCTAAAAGGATTTAGGAAATGGTAGGGGAGGACACAATAGCCCAGAACACGCTATAGCCTAACAGGCCACTGCAGTTCTTGAATACACGAACAGGAAGACATGGAGCAAGACTAAGGGATTTACAATTACTGCCATCCTTGGCAATAGCATAATCACTAAAAGAACACCAGAGTCACAAATGAAGAAATCTACTGAGAAAGTCAAGAAAATTCTGCAAAAAGCTATTGAGATCATTAGCAGACAGAAAAACATCCTCTACAATACAAGGTTCCATGAAGCCAATTAATGTAGCTTTGCTGAGTGTCTCTACACAATAAGAAGTTTCTCTGCCTATCAGAGTGACAACACAATGAACTTGAAATTGTTTAAGTTCAGATCAGAAATAAAGTGAAAATTCTTAGGAATTTCAAAAAAATTTGACAATGACTGCAGGGAATATTTCATCACTACTGATTTTAAATACCTATGCTCTTACTTACAAGTCAATCCTCAGGCCTGTCTTAGAGAAGTTAAACAAAACCAAAACAAATTATCACTAAGTTCTCATGACAGGGTCAGACTTCAGATTGTCTAGTTGTATGATGCTAAAACTAAGTTAGTACTTTTTTTCTTCTCCCAGAAGATCAAGTATGCGCTCTTTCTTTTCAAAGTCTTCCATACGAAGGCTTGCCACTGTCTAGTAAAATTAAATAGACCTCTGTAACGTTGCCTATGCATAATGGCTATAATAGACAGCTGTTAGGAGTCAATACACAAGTATGCAGACCATAAAGGACAGAATACTGACAGGAAATGACAGAAGAATGTCAGTATCAGTGACAGAAAATCTGAGCTTGAGCTGCAGACAGAGGTTTTCTTGAGTTGCACTCGTTGCCACTGACACATCCAAGATCAGAGATATAAAGAGGAACAGACGTGAGATTTCCCATTTCTGCAAAGAACAAAGCCATGTCCTACACTCTTAACACTAAACAGACTACAAAACATAGGTCTCCAATATTCTCCTATTGCAAAGAGGTTAGGTCTTGATTCTTGTCTTTTGAAAAAAATTATAGTAATCATTTCTGCAACTTCTGCTATCAGAAAACATAGGATGCAGGAAGTGCATTTTTGGCATAGACAGTTTTCTAAAGCGGGTTGTTTGGGTTTTCATTAGCATCCTTAGGTGAAGTGTGGACACCAGAAAACCTAAGCAATGTATTTCTGTCAGCCTCATTCACCTCCAGCGTGACTGTATGTATAAAATCTTCCCTGCTGACAGAGTATTATCCATTCTGCCACAAACTTAACATTGCAGGATATTGAATTCTGAAAGAATCTGAGTTTCTTCAAGTGGAGCCCTGAGAGGCTACTGCTGGCTACAAAACAGTCTATAAGCACCTCGGCCTTCCTTGATCTCCACAAGCCTTCAGTGTGGAGGCAGTCAGCACTCCTTTGCTAGTCAAGGCTTATCAGAAGCACCTACCACAGTTGCTTCCAACAGAAGACAAACACCGAAGTCACCCACATCCTGGGAACAATCCATTTGAACTTCTGGGGTTATGCTGATGAACAGTCCTCAAACACACAAAGGATTCACTGAATATCTGGGTAAACCATGATTTGGGTAGACAACCGTTTAAGCCTCAGTAATCACAAAATAATTTGGATCAGAAAGACACAATTTTGAAGTCATGCAAACCAACTGTTGCTCAAACCAGGTTCAAATTACATCAGGTTGCTGAGGACTTTCTGCAGTTGGGCTCTGAAGACCTCCAAATGAGGATGGACATCCCACAGAATCTTTTGGCAGCCCCTTATGATGTTTTGGTACCACCTTGAGTTGGCTTTTTTTGTTGTTCTTGGGGTTTTTTTAGTTTTCTTTGTTGTTGTTTTTTCTTCCAAAAAGTTCCTTATAACAAGTCAATTGCTGGGGTTGCAGTGAGTGTCTGCTGCCTCTCATCCCAGTGTCCTGCACCTCCAAGAGGAGGCTGGCTCTGTCTTTTCCTCACCATCCCGTACGGCCGCTGCACTCACCGCAGGGTCTCCCTTTGCCCTTCTCTTCCCAAGGCTGGACACAGCCAGCTCCTGCAGCTTCTCTGGGCAGGGATGCGCTGCAGGCCCCGGACATGCCGGTGCTCCTCTGCGGGCCTCACTCCAGAGGCTCGCATCTTCCCGGTCCTGTGCCCAGAAGTCCAGGCGCAGTTTCCCAAGCGCGGCGTAGCAAGGAATAGCCTCTTGCCTTGACTTGATGGCGACACTTATGCTAATACAGCCCATCTTGCCCTTGACCATTTTGCCCTTGACCTTCTCACAGCTGGCTTAACTCACAGACTCGTTCTCAGCTTGTTGTCCACGAGGATGCCCAGGTCCTCTCCTGCAAAACTGCTTTCTACCCAGCCGATGCCCACCTGTCCCACCGCACGGCGTCACTCTCTCCCAGGAACAGAACTTTGCGTTTGCCTTCGTTGAACTTCACCACCCTGAAGTGCCGCCCTGTTCCTGCAGCCTGGCGAGGTGCCTCTGAGCAGCCGCGCTCCTCTCATTCTGACGCGGGCTCGGGGCCCTGTGAGGCCTGAGGGCAGCACTTGCCAGGAGAAATGGAGGCAAAGACAACACCGAGCGCCTCGGCCTCTTCCGTGGCTTTTGACACGAGCAGCAGACCCAGACCCAGAGCCGGGTTTTCGTCAGCCTTCCTCCTGCCGCTGATCCACTTGCAGAGGGCTCTCCTGTTGCCCGTCACGTCCATTGCCAGGTTCAGTTCCAGCCGAGCTCCGACCTTCCCAGTTTCATGCTTGCATGCTGCAGCAGGGTTGTGCTGTTCCCGCGGGGCAGACCACCCCTGCTTGCCCCTCCGTGCACTCCCTCTGTGTGTTCGAGGCCAGCCAGGAATTCCCTGCGTAAGCGTGCTGGCCTCCTGCCAGGCCTGCTCAGCTTTGTGCCCATCGCCCTGGTCATTCTCCTTTGCTTTGAAGAGGTTCTCCTTGAAGTTCAGCCAGCTTCCCTAGGCCCCGTTGTCCTCCAGGGATCCCCAGTGTCCCGTAGGAGCCTTCCGGGCAGATCCCTGAACAAGCCAAAACCTGCTCTCCTGAAGTCCAGGTTTGGCCGCTTCTCTCAGGATGGCAAACTCTGCCATCTCGTGGTGGCCGCAGCCAGGGCTGCCCTGAACCTTCCCATCCCGAACCAGTTCTTCCCTCGGTGTGAGCAGCAGGTGCAGCAGAGCCCCCCCCGTTGGGTCGGTGATCACCTGTGTCCAGAACGTGTCACCAACCCAATACAGGAGTTTTCCGTAGTGCTTGTGCCCAGTGCTCCTGCCCACAAAGCAGATGTCGGGGTGGCTGTGGTTCCCCCATGAGCATGAGGGCCAGCAACCATGGAGCTCCCTCCGGATGTCTACAAAAGGCTTTGTCTCCCTCTTGATCAGGGCGACTGTCTGTAGCAGACAGCCACCATGCTGTTACCTTCATAGCTTAATTTTAATTTAAACTAAAGATAGTAAAGAAAAGAAAAACAAACCCAAGATGAAGAAGACTGTTCCCTTAAGATTGATATTTCTTTCCAGGTGAAAGTTGGCTAACATTAAAGGTCTGGGAAAAAAAATATAAATAGAACTTTATCTATTTCAGGTAGAAAATAAAAATTGGAGCTACATTCTTCACCACCTGAGCAGGACAAACAAAATAGTTTCACCAATTTGCTTTAAAAAAAAAAATCGCCAGACACTAATAAATAGAGATTTGCCAACTTCCTTAGAATTAGACTAGCCTTTACCTTCCATCTTTGAGAGAGGTAACAAAAGCCATGACCTCCTGCTCCCCCAAGTCTGACAAGCTCAATTAGATCCAGAGCCAAATTTTTATTCCCTACAGCAGACATGCCCAACCTAGATATTTCAAAATAGTATTCATAAGGCGGCATTTTTATATCACAAGTGACAATGACTGAAGTCTGACTTACCAGCTACTGGCCAGTTTCCTGCTAAGAAACTTTAGGCTATAGTTTATTGACAAAAGTGTCTCTACTGTTGAGACTTCCATGACGGGTCAGAGAAGGATAGCTAAGGGCTGACACTCCGTAGGAATTGGAACTCTGTGCCACCTTGTGAGTCTTGATCCCTAAGAGAGAGTGCTTCAGAGAGGACTTATGTCTACCACAGAGCAATAACACAGTCCAGTAACTTGTCAAAAGCCATTAAAGACTATGTCATAGAATCATAGAATCCTAGAATGGTTAGAGTTGGAAGGGACCTTAAAGATCATCAAGTTCCAACCCCCCTGCCATGGGCAGGGACACCTCTCACTAGAGCAGGTTGCTCAAAGCCCCATCCAGCCTGGCCTTAAACACTTCCAGGGATGGGGCCTCCACAACTTCCCTGGGTAACCTGTTCCAGTGCCTCACCACCCTCACAGTAAAGAACTTCTTCCTAATATCTAATCTAAATCTCCCCTCTTCCAATTTAAAACCATTACCCCTTGTGCTATCACTAGACTTCCTGACCAAGAGTCCCTCTCCAGCTCTCCTGTAGGCTCCCTTCAGATACTGAAAGGCTGCTCTCAGGTCTCCCCGGAGCCTTCTCATTCTGAATTTCATGACCACTTGCAGATACTATTCAAAAACGCAAAGATCCTGCCGCACTACAAGCAACAGTTAAGCAAGTCTTTCATTTAAGCAATTATGTGGGCAGATAGAAGCAATACATAGAAGTGCCTAAGCTCTACACTGTTTATATTTGAATGTTTAATTACATAAAAGAAGGCTGTAGGTCGCATCTATGAATTAGGATTACGAGGAATCCTTCTGAGTTACTCTCAAAGTTCTAGTAAAAGCAATTTAGTAGCTCCTTTATGTTCAGTGGCCAGACAGCGCCTATGACCCAGGCAAACCCCTGAGGCCCACAGTCCAAAGAAACAACTGAAGCAGTGACCAAAAAGTCAATCAGCATGGAAAAGCACCAACTCTAGAGCAGGGAGTCGGATGACATATGAAAGCAACATTTCTGGAGACTTCTGCTAAAGATGCTCCATGGAACAGCAGCTAGATCACAGGTACCTGCATGAAGGTATGGACTTGTGGATGTCCAGTTTACTTAATAGGTCTCTGACCTTATCCTCCCTAACCAAGGGAGAGTCTTCCCTGCTCCAGTCGTTCCCTGTTAAGTCTGGGGCTCCTGAGGGCTGGCCTGAGCAGTGAAGACTGAAGCAAAGATGACATTCAGTTAACTCCGCCTTCTCTGCATCGTCTGTCACCATGGCACCCTTCTTATTCAACAGTGGACCCACATTCTCTCTAGCTTTTCTTTTCCCTCCAATGTACTTGAAGAACCCCTTCCTGTTGACTTTGACATCCCTGGCCAGATCTAATTCCAAGGAGGCCTTGGCATTCCTCATTTCAACCCTGCATACTCCGACGGCATTCTTGTAATCTTCCCAAGTGGTCACTCCCTTCTTCCACATACTGTAAACGTCCTTCTTCCACTAGAGCTTTTTCAGGAGCCCCCTGCTTAACCATGCAGGTCTCCTGCTTCCCCTGCCCGATTTCTTGCTCTTAGGGATGCACCGATCCTGAGCTTGGAGGAAGTGATACTTGAAAATCAACCAGCTGTCTTGAGCCCCGCTACCCTCTAGAGCCCTAACCCATGGGATTTCTCCAAGCAGTTTCTTGAAGAGATCAAAGTCAGCCCTCCTAAAGACCAAGGTTGCAACCCTACTTGTTGTTTTATGCCCACTACACCTAATCCTGAACTCTATCTTCTTGTGGTCACTGCAGCCAAGGCTCCCCCAACCTTAGTGTCGTCCACCAGTCCCTCTTTGTTTGTCAGTACTAGGTCCAGTAGTGCACCTCTCCTAGTTGGCACTTCCACCTCCTGAGTCAAAAAGTTACTATCAATACGCTGGAGGAACCTCCTGGACTGTACGTGCCTGGCCATGCAGCCTTCCCAGCAGATACTGGGGTGGCTGAAGTTCCCCATGAGTACCAAGGGCTGTGACTGTGAGGCAACTCTCAACTGTCTGTAGAAGGGCTCATCCACTTCCGCATCCTGATCAGGTGGCCTCTAATAGACCCCCACAACAGTGTCTCTTCTATTAGCCTGGCATGTAATCCTAACCCACAACCTCTCAACGATATCTTCACATGCCCCCCCCACCCCGGGAGAGCCTGATACATTCCACTTGCTCTCCCACATGAAGAGCAACTCCACCACCTTCCCTTGCTGGTCTGTCTTTCCTAAAAGGGACATAGCCATCCATGAGAACTATGGGAGCTGTCCCACCATGTCTCAGTAATTGCTATGAGATCACAGCCCGGCGACCACACACAGATCTCCACTTCTTCCTGTTTGTTCCCCATGCTGCGTGCATTGGCGTATGAGCTTGTAGGTTTTGCCCTTAAGGGCAGTAGGCCTTCTGAATCTCAAAAATACTAGCACGCCGTCCCACAAGTGCTGGGCTACTATCCCTACTAGCCATGCTCGCTGTTTCCTATTACGTTCTTCTCCTTCACGTGTCCAGAAATGCGTTTCAAAGTGCACTCGCTCTGTGAATTTTCCCGGGGACCAAAGTGAGGCTGATTGGCTGCAGTTCCTTGGACTGTTCTTTTGGCCTTTTGTGAAGATGGGTGCAAAAATGGCCTTTGTCTAGTCATCAGGACCCTGCCCTGATTTCCACGACATTTCAAAGGTGATAGAGAATGGCCTTGCAAGGACATTGGCCAGTTCCCTCAGCAACCTCAGATGCAGCCTGCTGGGTACCATGGACTTGTACGGGTTAGGTTCCCTCAAGTAATCCCTGGTTCAACCCTTGTCCATTGCTGGCTGTTGCTCTCGAACCTGTTCGCTGATCACAGAGGTACAGGAGCCACCATTAGTGCAGACTGAGACAAAGGCAGCTTTGAGTGCTTCAGACTTCTCTGTCTCTGTCGTCACTGTATCACCCAGCCCACCCAGCATCAGGCACACATCTCCTCGGTCAGCCTTTTATTACCAATGTAACAGTAGAAGAACAGTAGAATCTTGTTGCCCTTGATGTCCCTTGGAAATCTCAACTCTAGCTGCGCTTTGACTTTCCTGATACCATTCCCTATATGCCCAGGCGACATTTCTAAATTCTTCCTTTGCAGCCTGTCCCCGCTTCCACCTCTTGTACGCTGCCTTGTGATGTTGGGACCACCACTGCGAGTTCCCTGCTCAGGTAAGCTGCGCTTCTCATAAACCTGCTCATTTTCCTGCATATCAAGATAAGACCGCTCCTGTGCTTGGAGGGTCCTCACAGACCTGCCAGCTTCCCTGAGCCACTCTGTCCCTCAGAGTTGCTTCCCACGGGATCACATCTACCTGTCCCTGAATAAGCCGAACTCTGCTTGTCTGAAGTCCAGGGCCTGAACTTTGCTACTCTCCTTACCCATTCCCTTCAAGATCTTGAACTTCATTATTTCACAGTTGCCACATCCAATGCTGCCAGTGATTATGACATCCCTAATCACTTCTTTCTTACAAGTGAAAAGCAAATCCTCACCTCTGGTTGGCTCAGATGGAGAAACAGGTGGACAACAGCCATGCAATGACCAAACAACAGGACAGCTATTATGGTATGGGATCTGTGCAGAGAAGCCCATTTGGCGGTCAGTCAACAGCAGCAGGAGTTGACCGAGTATTTGTGTAAAGAAGAATGAAGTAGAGAGGATGAAAAGGAGAGGACAGCTGTACAAAAACCTATCAGCACAGCTACACAAAAAGTCCTTACAGGAATGTGGGGCCCAGCGAGAACAGTAGCCGATGCCGAGAAACAAGCACGCCATAGAAGGAGAAGCAGTTTGCTGTTTCAAAGCTGCGCTCCACTCAGCAAGTGAAGTGGGGAAAAGCAGAGACGCAGCCATGGAGCCAGAATGACTTTCAGCTGAGGTCCCTGCATCAGAGTGGGTAGGCAAGAAAATCTGAAGAAACAGAACGGTGAATCACAGTCACGGTGCCTGGGAAAAAATGCAGTGACTCAGAACCAAGAGGAAATAAGACACTGACCAGAACTAATGAGAAGACGAGGCCTGGAGAAAGAGGAGGCACAATCTGATGTGCAGTCATGTTCCACCACAGTTTGTGGCCTGAGGTCAGAATTGAGGCACAACTGCCAGACTTGGGTCACAAAGGCCACATCAGCACCGGAGATCTAGGTCCCCAGCTACGAATGCAGATGCCTATGAACTTTTCTGAAATTGAATGAGGGTTACAGTGACCCGAGAACAAGGGAAGGATCCAGGGGTAAGGAAAATGGGGTGGGGTATGGCCTGTTGCACAGAACTGCAGTTAATGTTGAATGAACTGTAAAAAATGCCAAGCTTTGTTATGTTACAGTATGTCAGCCTGGGCTTAACTAAGTCTTTCTTTTCATTCAAATTGCATTTTAGACAAAACATATGCAGTACATCCAATCAACTTGCATTTAAGTAGAGCATTTGACATACAGTCGTAGAGGGAACCACTGCTTAAAACTGAAAAATGGGGATTAGAGCAAAAAAAAAATGTGGTAAAGAACTGGCATAGGAAAAAAGTATTAAGCAGGAAGTACTTACCTCATGGACCATTTTTGAAACTGATTTTATTTAGATATTTTCATTAATAGCTCCAGCACAAAAAGGAGAAGTATGCTAACAAAACTTTATAATGAGAAATTTGGGTGGCACCTTCAATACAGGGCAGAGAGTGTAAGGAAGCCGAGAACTGCATAATAGAAATGGGATGAAATACAAAGCATGGGATCATGTTCCTCAGAGTCCATACTCATAACTCCTGCTCTAATATGGGAATTCATCAGTTGCAAACAATAGAAAGCAGAAATACTTGTGAGCATTTGTCAATCACAGAATGAGCATATGCTGTATCAATGCAGTAAGGCCATAAAATACAAAATGTGATCCCAATCTGCATCACTACCTATTTCCAGTGGAGATGAAAATGCACGAGTGGCATTCAAGCACTGGTGATACTGGTAACTTGTAATACTATCCATAGTTCTGGTCTCCTGAGAGGTAAAGAGGTAAATTTAACCTGGAATAGATATAATGAAGGACTGTGAGATTAGAATTGTGGGGAGCCTCACCTGGCAAACTAAAAGCACTTGCCTTGCTGAAACTAGCAAGGGGAGGGGGGGCGGGTGGGGGGGTGGAACAGCTGCTGAATCTAAAGTATCTCAGAACAAAGGAACCTAACTAGTCTTGAGGCAGCAGTTGTGTCATGGTTTCCCCGACAGAGCGAACCAGACTGGATGCGCCAGGAGCTCCCATGCAGCTCTATAATCATAGAAGCCTAAAATGGTTGGAGTTGAAAGGGACCTTAATGATCATCTAGTTCCAACACCCCTGCCACGGGCAGGGACACCTTCCACCAGACCAAGTTGCTCAAAGCCCTGTCCAATGGCCTTGAACACCTCCAGGGATGAGGAATCCACAACCTCCCTAGGCCACCAGTTGCAGTGCCTCACCACCCTCACAGTAAAGAATTTCTTCCCAATATTTAGCCTAAATCTACCTTCTTTCAGTTTAAAACTATTACCCCTCATCCTATCGCTACTCTCCCTGATCCAGAGTCCCTCCCCAGCTTTCCTGTAGCCCCTTTAGGTACTGGAAGGCCACTATAACGTCTTCCTGGAGCCTTCTCTTCTCCAGGCTGAACACCCCCGACTCTCTCAGCCTGTCCTCACAGTAGAGGCACTCCAGCCATCGGATCTTCTTCATGGGCTTCCTCTGGACTCACTCCAACAGGTCCATGTCCTTCTTACATTAGGGGCCCCAGAGCTGGACACAGTACTCCAGGTGGGGTCTCACCAGAGCAGAGGAGAGGAGAGGAGCAGAACCGCCTCCCTCAACCTGCTGGCCAGACTGCTGGGGATGCAGCCCAGCATGTGGTTGGCCTTCTGGGCTACGGGTGCACATTGCGAGCTCATGTTGAGCTTCTCATCAACGAACACCCCCAAGTCCTTCTCCTCAGGGCTGCTCTCAATCCATTCTCCACACAGCCTGTATCTGTGCTTGGGATTGCCCCAACCCACGTGCAGGACCTTGCGCTTGGCCTTGCTGAACTTCATGAGGTTTGCACAGGCCCACCTCTCAAACCTGCCAAGGACCCTCTGGATGGCATCCCTTCCCTCCAACTGCTCCACACAGCTCGGTGTCATCAGCAAACTTGCTGAGGGTGCGCTCAGTCCCACCATCCATGTCGCTGACAAAAATGTTAAACAGCACCAGTCCCCGTAGCAACACCTGAGGAACACCACTCCTCACTGCTCACCNCGTAGCAACACCTGAGGAACACCACTCCTCACTGCTCACCACTTGGACATCGAACCGTTTACTGCAACACTTTGAGTGCCACCGTCCAGCCAATTCCTTATCTACCGAGTGGTCCATCCATCAAATCCACGCCTCTCTGATTCAGAGACAAGGATGTTGTGCAGAACAGTGTCAAATGCCTTGCATAATCCTATCGTCCCACATGTAATAGTTTGCTAGGCTGAACTTTCTCATATGATTATATCCATGCAAAATTAAATCCTTTTCAAACAGGTGAACTGTAGCAGTTGAGTGACCCCACCCAACTAGCAAAATGCTCCAGAACTGCAGCACAGGCTCGATCAGAGAGCCCGGAAGTCCAACAGCGGGTTATCTGTGTCAACTGCCTGACTTGCTGTCACAACAAGTAACACTAAGGACCCACCTTCTTTTCCACTATTATGTGAGATGGTTTTCAAGAGTAAAATGTATTTAATACCTTCCTGTCCTGGTGTGAGCGACACAGGACTAATTTCTTTCCTAATTCTTGTGAAAAGCTGTATTTGTGTAAGACTCTAGTGTCCGAATTAGTGAAGATATTTACTGTACAGCCAGCCATGGTGTGTGGGTTTCAAGGTCTCAGTGTTTTCGAGCTCGCCAGGTGCAGGGATGAGGAGCAGCGAGACTCGGGCACTTGACCCAAGCTGGCCAACAGGATTGTTTCATACCATGAACGTCACATTCAATATAAATTAGAAAGTCTGCTGCGAGGGGGCTCTCTCTCTCTCTCTCCCCCTTGCTCGGGTTCTCCTGCTTGCTTGTGCTCTCCCCCTTGATGGCTCTCCCTTGATGATGGCGATCCAGAGGACTTCTTGCCCCGGTGCCGGATCCCTGAGGCCTTCCCTTCCTCCTGAAGCTGTAGCGCTCGCAGTGTCCGACATTCCCTGTCCCCTGCTGGGAGTGCACAGCTTCCTACTGGTATAGTTGGCTGAGTGTAATCCTTGTACTGTATATTTGGGTATCGGGATCAATATGGGTTCCTTTGTGTTAGTGCTGTTAATTATCTAGTTCTGTCCTATTAAATCTGTTTATCTTTCAACCCCTGGGTTTTCTTGTTTTCTTCCCGATTCCCCTTCCTGGGTGGGGAGGGGTCATCGGGTGAGAGAATAATTGTCTAAGTGACAATAAATTGTTATGGGTTTTCTCAAACCATAACACTTCCCCTCTCCCCTTCACAGTTCCCAGAAAACACAAGCAAGAATCTGCAAAAATTCTGTGGGAAACAAATGCTGATCCGCTGGAAAATGCTCCAGAAGTAGCTCCGGAAAGTTGGAAGTTTTACCCTGTATTTCATGTGCATTCCACAGCCACCAGTGCAAATCTTCCACTTGACAGGACAGCAACACACACAGCATTTTCCCGTCCCATGAATGAGGAGTGTAAGGAGGGTACGGTACCTGACTGTAGCCTAACGGAGTACCTTAATCCAGACACAATGTCCTACCATCAATACCAGCACTCCAGCTCCACTGACAAAAACTCCACTGCAGACAGAACTCTTGCAATTTGTTTTGCCTTATCACTCCATCAGTTAAAGCTACTGGCTGACAGCAACAAAGATACCGAAAGGCAAGACGACTTGGTGACTTTTCAGAACCAAGCATCTATACAGCTTTTTGACATACGTGAGTAAGGCTCTACCCATTAAAGAATTATCATGGATTTGAGAAACAGAGGCACAAGTCTTCTGTTGCCAAAACAGTTTGGTTACCTCTGTTCTGAGACCTTTTTATCTTATAAGGGCACCAGACAAAAAAACCCCAACAACTAAAAGCCTTGAAATGGACATATATTCAAAGTGACAGCCTCACCATACAGAATGTATAATTGTCTGTGAAAACAATTTGTGTGGGACAGACAGAACTAACAGCACAGGAAACGTAGCTTTCACTCTAAGAAAGTACAGACTCCAAGCAGAGCAGGAATGAAGCTTTAACACAAACACCATGGAGGCTGCAAGTAGTTCAAAGGTCTGGATTCAATGGTAGCTTTGTCCTTTCAAGACAGCAGCATGAGAGAACTAATGGCCAACCCAGGAGAGGTTGTGCTTTCAGAAGGTGGCAGGAATGACAAGAAAAGCAGTGACAGTATAACATCAGGAGTACCAAAGCGGGCTCACCTCGGGTGGCTGGCACTAGGTACCTGTGGAATGTCACGGAAGAGAATCTGGAGGCTGCCAGCAAGTTGAGTTCACACTAGCAGTGGAAAGGCAGACTTGGAAAGGACGTGGAGATCTGTACACCTGCCAAAGGGATTCTGAGCCCAGAAAAAGCACCAGAAGCCAAAGACACTGGACCTAGGATGTGAGGAGGGTATGTGTTTTGAAGACTAAGGAAGCTTGCCTTTTGGGACCAAGTAGGTTTTGGGGGAACTCTACTGAAGAGGGCACAGGAAAGGAAAAGGCTGGGAATAATGAAAGAGAAGGGGAGCAGAGAGAAATTCCAATGATTAAAAAGCAAGTAGAAGATTTAAGCATTGAGGATCAAGCATAGGCAGGCTCTAAAAGATGGACATATCCCCAGGGATAAGAGAATAAATAACTCTCCGGACAATGCAGGCCCCTTGAACTGTTGTTTACATGGGTTCGCTTCAGTCCTACTAGGACACAACCACAAAAATTAGAACCTGGCAGCTCTACTGGGCCAGAGTGACCTGAGAACGAGCCCATCTCCTACAGGCACAGCTGTGCTCTAAACCAGCTTTTGGCCAGCCTCAAAAATTGATCAAAAACATCCTTAAGACCCAGAGGGCCCCAGTGTCAAGTCGTGTACTTCGCAGCCCAGCACCACTGTCCATCCAGCAAGTGGCAGTGCTGGCTCGGCTAACCCAGTGCACGAGGAGACACAGGCCAGGCGGCACTCCACGCTCCCAGCCCCCAGCCCCAGCCCCAGCCTTGCTCTCCAGACTTTCACCCTCTGCCTACTTACTTTTTAATTAGATTTTTAAACAAAAAGTGAAAGTATTTCCTAAAATCCCTCTAATTACAATAAGATGCCGAACTGATTGTGAAGGGAATAGGAAATGAAAGCGACTCACCCTCTGAGGGAGAATTTTGTCAGCCATCTTCCTCCTCTTGGCACTGTACATTTTTTAAAGAAAAAAACACGTTACCATGGTGACAGATCTAGGAGTAACGAGGCCACCTGCTAAATTATCCTGACATCTCCACATGCTGGTGCACAGCTGTGCGTGCATCAGCAAAAGGGTCTCACCCATGCCCAGGACCTAGGACCCCTTCTCTCAGCAGCCTGGGGAGGTAGTTAGCTAAGAACAAATCGGGGCTGTCTGTTATGCATCTTGGAAAGAAGTGTGCAAGTTCTTTGATCACAGCATCTTCCACGGTGCAGGGCAGCAATGTATGCAAGTGCATGTGCACATGCTCTCTACAGCTACAGAAACAGCATGTAGGAGGACACGGCGCACGTGGGGGAGCGTGCACAGACACACCTATGTGTATGCACGTGGAAGTGGCTGCGTGCCCGTAAACAGAGCGTCAACTTGTTCGAACAGGTGACGAGCATTCATTCATTCATGCCCAAAATTGAGTGCTAATGAAAACACACATATATGCGTATTTCATGTGATGTATGAAACCACACATATATAGATATGCTTCCCTACATATAGACACTTGTTTTATCGTAACGTATTTGCATGAGTGATATACAAAGGTAAGTGGGCTTACGTTTCCATGTTTGTTCATCGTTATGAATGCACATGTGGGAAGATATATGTGTCCCTGCAGTGTATATACATAATGTGTCCATACCCATATGTAAGCACATTTATATTTCCATGCTTTTAAAAACATATTTGCGTTTGTGTACATACACACAAATGTATATGTGCCTAAGAAATGGTACCGTCAGAAAGATTGCCAAATACGTTGTCTTTTGAATTCTTCAGGTTCTAAGAACCATTTGTGCCCACCAAACCTGTCACCTAGCTTTCTCTAACAGGGCCAAGAGGGAATTCAGGCCTTATTCTTCACCTCTGTAATTTGTGAAGCCTTTATCTTAATCAGGCGATGAATCACTCCATCTGTGACGGACAAACGGGAGAAGGTGAACCACCTGCTGCCGCTCTGCCGTGTCACAAGGAGGCCCCTCCTCACTGTTTTCATACGGGAAGTTTGTCATCAGCCATGTCCACGTAAAAGCTGTTTCCACATACACTGATGTGGCACACTCCCTTCCTACGTGTGGTAATAATAGGCCTGGCTGGAAATACCAGACTTAGATTCTTCCCCATCCCCATATAAGCCAAGCCTGAGGAACTCTTCCTGCCTGGAGGTGCAAACTACACCCTTCCTTGGGGGCAGAAAATTCATCCACACCGTCACATCACACTTCGCAGGTGAACAATGTCCCTTTTTAAAAGTGTGGGAATAATGGGACTGGAATGTTAGGTAGCATGAACCTCCAACACCTTCCACAGCTCACAACATCAAATCTGCACTGAAACACTTCACAGAATCCGGAAGCAATGTCTGAGCAAGCTCCATCCTCCCAAAGGGAAACGGGATATGCATACACCTGCAACAGCCCCAAAGGCTTGCAATTAAAAAACATAAATAAACAAATAAAGCAAAAAACCCCAATGACTTGGGTCTCAACTGGTTCTCCAAGAGTCTGTTACAGAAATAATATTTTTGTCTCCACCAAACCTGCCAAGAAAGGACAACTACACCTTCTTGGTCTGTTGGTGCCATAAAACATAGGACTCAATTACTCCCAGAACTGGACTCAAGGTGCCAGAAAAGTTTGCCTGAAAACACAGAAAAATTTCAGTGGGAAAGAACAGGGAGGTAGAAATGAAGGAGGGGAAAACATTCAACCTATTATCTGGAGGGAAGGCATGGCGGAAGAAACAGAGAAACCTTCCTGGGCACCTAGGAAGCACTGGTGTGAGCTGGACTCCCGGCAGCTGAGCTTACTGCTGGGTTCCAAACTAGAAGTTTGGAAGTTAAGAAGTGGGGAAGGGCAACTGCTTCCTTCTGTGAGTGAGGCCATCAACTTTCAAAAATAATCTTCTTTAACGACCCCTGGAAACTAGTTAGTGACTAAAGTTTACCTTAATTATCCAGCAGCGGCACTTTTTTCAGGTTGTATCTACCCCGTATATTTGAAGGCTAGGCATTATTTTGTGCAGTTTCCGGGAGCACCTCCTGGGAGGTGCTGTGGAATGTGCGTTTTGGCTAGTGCTGGGCAAGGCCTCCACGATGCACATGCATCCCTCGTGCTCACGTGCTGCACTCACACACATTCCTTCTGTATTCAATGGTAATGTGTTAATACTCTCTGGATTGGTGTCCTTTCCAGATGCATCCCAGATACAAGCATTCCCAAGTCTGGCTTGCTGATCCAAGGCTTATAACCTGGACAGAGCAGGGCTCCTGAAGCACTGACCTTACCCATGTTTTCCCTACAGCTAGACATGACGGCACCACCAGAAGAACACTGTCTGAGTCTATACCTACACCTGCAAGGATTCTGCAAAAGGCAGACCACCTGCACGACTGCACCCTACCTAGGTATCAGGAAGCGGCTCACACTTCGAACTCAAGGCTGCTGAGGTCTAATAAGTTGCAAAAAGAAATTAGTGAATGGTTATTTAAAAGAGAATCCATTTGGTACTGTACAAAGTAGGCATATTTTAAAAATAAAGTTCCTCTAAAAAAATCCCTCTAATTCTATGAAATTATTTCCTATGCGTATCTCTCTACTTTATACGTAGGAATGCCTGTGACAACTGCAAGTTTTATAACCACTCTCCCGAGTGACCACAGTACAAGTATTCACATGACCAACCAAAGATTTTTCTGCTTGTCTCATTCACAAACCATTTTTTTAGCCAGTTGGAAATCAGAGAAACCATACAGATCAGACAACAAATAATACGATAATTGTAGTATATTAGAAGGACAACTGTTCATTAACTTTAAAGGCTAAATAGAACAGCCAGATTTATAGCCCAGTAAACCTGTGAGGTAAAAGCATTATAACTGCAAAACCAGACATTAGTAAAGGTCAGTTTGTTCAAGGCCATTCACAAAGTAAAGGGTAAAATTTACTGATGTTTTTCCCTCTTTAAGAAACTGACAATCTATAAATCTTCTACTGTCTCATTCATTTTAAAGGTCTCACCTATTGCTAAAAAGATACAATTTTTTCTTCCTCACATTATCCTCCCATGTTTTCTTTCTGGAACACTCACCTCCTGGTTCGATTCTGAGTGGCTTGCTGCTGCTGTTGCACTTGCTGCTGCACCTGCTGCTGCTGGACCTGCTGTGGTGCAGTGCGTTTCCTTGTTGTTTCCATCACAGCCTGGGGCATCCCCGGTCGCACGGAGGGGCTTCCAACGTACGGGGGGCCTGGGGGACCCATGGGAGCCCCCTGATGGGGCATTCGAGCTCCTGATGGCATCCCAGGTCGCTAGAGAAGAAGCAAAACAGAGAGAAGAGCCAGTTTGGTCCCTCTTTCTTCAGGTGCAAACACATTTGTACATAACTGGCCACCAGCTCCAGCAAGTTCCCCATTCTGACCATCCTGACAAGCACTAAGCAGCAGCAACACAGAGCACATGAGCTCTGGACTGGTATTTCCTGGACATTGTAAAGAGGAATTCAGTGGTGAAGCAGATAGGAAAGAGGGATGAAAAATACTAGGTTTGGGAAAACACTCAGTGGTCAATACCATATCCAGGCCAGCTTACAGCCGAAAGCTCTGCCTTCAGACCGAAGGAAAACCCCATGGCAGGGACACACACTCCGAACTGCTGCAGTTCACGTGCTGATCAAAGCTACAAGCCAGCTCACGTCTACAGCGCTTCAGATTTTGCACTGACTAGCAGGCTGCTTTGATCAGTGGGGAGACTGGAATGAGTAAAGATTGAAAACACTGCGATAAAACATTTTCCATTGAGAGCCCTCTCCTTTACCTACACCAGAGAGCAGTGTAAGTTCACAAAGCAACAGGAATCCTTTAAGAAAAGGTCATGTCTCTGACCAAGCCTCTAAAATTAAAAAAAAAAAAAAAAGTGGTAGTTTGTCAGCAGCCCATATAGGCATTCTAAAGTCCTGACATTTATTTGTCTTCAGCGCGCTCTGGAGAGATCCTTTGGGTCAAACCACAAACTTAATGCTGTACAAGACAGACAGTAAACTCAATTCTAAACTCTGAAAGTTTATAGTCATCAAGGAAAAACACAACTAAAATAATCACTAGCTGTAAAACGCAACTTAAATCAGGGAGAAGAGCTTAGCTTCATTCTAAGAATTACCAAGATGTTTATTGTATGTCCTCATATATGTGAAAATACAAATACACACACACTCTGTAGGCATTTGAACCAGTATGTGAATAAGAATAATCATACACAAAAGTTTTTTGAAAGTCAAGTCCCTCTACAAAGCCCTTTAAGGAAACCGAGAGGCAATGGCATCCATTATGGATAAATCATTGGTTAAAGGATAGAAATTAAGTAAAAGTAATTGGTTCTGAAAATAAAAGGAAGGCACATGCAGAGTTCTGCTGAGACTCATGCTTTTCAGCATATTCATAAGCAACTTAAAAAAAAAAAAAAGAACCAAAAAAAAAAGAGAGAGAAAAAGCAAGGAAGTGAAAAAGTTTGTTGGTAACGCTAAGTTATCCAAGTTGGCAAGGATGAAGGCCAGCTTCAAAGAATTGCAGAAAGACTTTATGATACAGAATGAACACTTAAAAGATAGATGAAAATGGATTTCAATACATATTAAAGTGAATTACACAGGGAAGAAATGATACAATCATCACATACAAAACAATGGGCTCGGAGATGACTGTTGCCCAACAGAAGCGAGATCTTGAAGCTCAAACAGATGCTTCAAAAAAAAAAAACCGCCAACAAAAAAAACCCACAACCAAAACCAACCAGAACCAACCAGTTCACTCCTTGCTAGAGGTCAAAAAAAGTCATTAAACAACAGAAATGACAAGGAAGAGAACAGAGAATGTCGCTGTGCCACTGCCCGTGGTTTGCCCACGTGTTGAACGCTGTGTGCAGTTCTGGTTCCTGCAGTTCAGTGATAAAGTAGATCTGAAAAAAGTACAAAGAACGGCATGGAAATGATTAAGATATGGAACTGCATCCACACAAGTAAAAGTAAATACACTACGATTTTCCATCTGGAGAGAGGTGATCCAAAGTAATCTAAGCGGGCATTTGCTAGAGCTCTGCAAAATCATGAGCGGCCTAGAGAGGGCAGTTGGGGATCGATTGTTCACTGCCCCGTCCAGAGTGACAAACTACAGCCATCAGGGGAGCCCAGGAGGAGTCAGGCTCACAGGCAACCAAAAGAGGGTAGTTTGTCACACCTTGGTGGTCACCCGTTCCAAAGGGGTGCTAACAACTTGGAAAACATGTATCGTTCAAAAATTTCTCTGAGTTATCAGCAGTTAAAGACTGAGAAAGTACTTGGGAGAAGTACACTAGTGGTCTCCAACGTGAGGCGCATGAACCCCTGAGGGTGTGCCAGACAATCCATTGGGGGGTGGGAAGAAAATGGTTTTTGTACCATTAATAAATAAAACAAAAATTTTAAAAATAGTTTATTTCATCTTTATTTCATCCTTTTATCATTTCTAAATATATAATTATTATATATCTATCATAATAATACATAATTCTAAATATAATTTGGACCTGCATCTCCAAATCCACTGCAACGCCTGAAGCCCCAGCTCAGGGCCCTCTCTGATCATCACGAGTCTCAGACATTCCTTGCACCTGTATGCACGGGGGAAACCAGAGAAAGAAAGGAGGAGAACGGATGATCAGCAAAGAACCAACGGCTGTAGTCGGCACGGTCAGAGAAGGAAGGCCGAGGCAGGAAGGAGACCGGCACAGGAAGCCGAGCAGGTGAATCCAGCAAGTGTTCATGTAGGAAACCGACGGTGGCTACAGCCACCGAGCAGAGAAGCAGCAGGAGGCAGCACAGAGGCAAAACGGAGGTTTTGTGCAGAGCTGGAAACATCTTCTCCCATAAACGCGGAGCTACGAAAACTGCTGGAACGGAGCAGCTCCCTCCGTTCCCACGTACTCACCCCCACCCTCTAACCCAGGTGGAGTCAGCAGAAACAAACGGCCCAGAAAACGCTTCTCACTTGAACTTGTACTTAAGATCTCTCTGTTGCCTGTCAGTCTACACACTGTGGCCTTCTCCCAGCACGGCGCTGAGCGCTGGGCCTGCTGCTGCCTGTCAGTCAGGCGGGGACGTGTGGCAGCCCTTCAGAGGAGACGAGATCCTGGGCACAGCCATCTCGTGTCCACCCCTCCCGGGGACGGTCTGGCCGCGGGATCAGACTCCAGGCCCGCCGTCTGCTTCTATAAAGGACAACTTAAGGCCTGGAGAACAAGGTCAGCAAGCCAAACCTACTCTCGGTCTAAGTCTGACATCTTTGAACTTCCTTCGTTTCCCTTTGTTAAGCACCAAAATAGAGAAACGTAGAGAAAGGACAAAACTGAGAAAAAGGAGACAGCTCTAGCAAAAGCATATTCAGTCTCACCCCCTGCCCTGCCTCATTCCTTCCCCTCCCTTCTTGTGTTCCTATCTCCAATATCACCTGTGCTCACCACACAACGGCCATCTCCTGCTGCAAGCCCACCAGACTCCCAAGATACAGAAACGCTTTCTCTAGCTCAACTTTTATGAAAGAACACACAAGCAGTGCCTTACCTTTTCTAAAATCTTATTTAGCTCTCAAATACATGTGTAAGACAAGACAGTGACAGACAATAAATTGAATTTTTCACAATATTGACATTTAAAAAAAAAAAAAAGCTTTGATACTAAAGAGTAGCATTACGTCTCTTGACATGGTACAGTGCCTTTGCGTCTTTTGAAAGGGATCTTGGAGACGCACCCGTCTACAGGTTAGGACGTCTCTCCCCTCTTCCTCAGAGGGGTGGAATCTTTCTAGAACAAGTATCATCCATGGTGAAGGCTGCAGTGCCAAACAGCACCGAAACATCCTCCTTTCTGGGGAATTATCTACCCTAGACCCCTCTACCCGACCCAACTCTCTTCTTACCCACAGACCTATCCCTTTTTCCTCCGTTGATTCCATATGCACGTATTGCCCCACACTGTTTCAAGCACTTTACTGGATGGGGGCAAAACCACTATGGGCCACAGGAAACGAGGACGACCACAGGATGTCCCCAGCTGAAGGGAGCCCCCTCACAGCTCTGAGGAGATGAAGCCAAGGGCAGAGCTGCCTGCCGAGCAGGCAGGCATGGTCACACCGCGCAGCACACAGAGAAGGGCACACCACCAGTATGCCACGCGTGCACAGTGGTCCCTAAGACTTCTGCCAATGGCCTGTGTTCCTGCAGTCCATCTCTGGGCTGGCTACACCGTCCCAAAGCTGAGCACACGTCAGTGCAGCCCGCACGCCACCTCTCCAGCAGCTGCTGCCAAGTCCTACCGCCGCCTGCCACGGCCCAGTCTCCCAAGCCACAAATTTGGCTTTCCCACTTTCTTCCCTGCCTGAACCTCTGTCACATCAGAGGACTGTCTCTTCCTTTTTGTTAGCCTTGACGTGAACTTCCCCTGTCTGATGGCAGAAGCGAGAGAACATTGGAGCAGTCCTTTTCTAGGTATTTCTACTGCAGAGTCTTTTCTCAAGGGACACCAACATCATAGTAGCCAAAATGCTGAAGGAGAAAAAGGGAGGGTTCCGGTCTGGACATACCGGGGAGAGGAAAATAACCTGGAGAACTGATAGGTGAATGAAAAGAAAGTGGCAAAAAATGAAAAGCAAAAACACCTCCAAGAGCCTTAGGAAAGGACTGAACAGAGAGCGGGGAGCGACTGCAACACAACACAGCACCGAGCTGCACCTACACCAGTTTCCCGTCCTGAAGGACACGGACTCTCTCCACCTTGGCACCACTCAGGAGGACTCTGACGGCACCCAGTGAACAGCCGGGGGCTCCTTGTAACAGAGAAACTGACAGATTTTCAGAACAACAACCACCATTACCAAGCATACAAACAGCTGTTTTTTAAACTAAAACCAGAAGCTACCTTGGCTAGACAACATATCGTGTCAAGGCATTAGAGCAGCTACTGAGTTCTATGAGGCACAAACACTGGCAAGAGGAGATGCCAGATGCTGTCGGGAGGTAAGAATGGGTCACTAGAAGTATCTGGAACAGTTAAGACATTTAGACTAGACTGATATTGTCTGATGGTAACAGGTTTCTGACTGCACAAATGGTTTCCCAACTGAATGTGCCGTTTCAAAATGGACTCTTAGAAGTACGAGAAAAAAAGTTGTAGACAGCTTCTCTCCTAGGACTACAGATGTTACCTCATACGAGTTCCTTTTTTTTAATGTCTGAGAATCTTTTCGAGATTTAGTAAGCAGAAACATCAGTATTGCAATTCTTCTTGCTTCTGCCATTTCCCAAAAGCTCTCACATCCTAGAATCAAGTGTTCCATGTTCCATCCATTTTTAAGTAACATTAATGACAGTCCAAAAATCTTTAACTTAGAAAACACCATCTTTACAGAACTGTGAATTGTAACTTGAGACAAAGATCACTTTTCCATTTCATGCACGTCCATTCACAGCTCAGAATAACCAGACACCAAACCTCAAACACAGCACTCGGATGCAACCAAGAAAAAAACCCCTAAAAACAACAAAACCACCAAATGCCTTTGGAACTGAACCTAATAAACCCTATATACCATCCTGGAGTTCCAGCAGCTTGCTCATTTTCATAGATGTGACTACATCCACTGCTGCGGTATAACGTATGGAATGGATTTTGTGTGAAGAACTACCACCATGCGCCTCTGGATGCTGTAGAAAGGATGGCTGTGGGAGGGGAGAGTTCTGCAGAGCGCTGCAACACCGTGTCTAGCATGGAAAGAGAGGAGGCTGATCAAGAGCTCACCGTCTCTTCTCTTACAAGAATTAGACAACAACTAGCAGGCGGCAGGATCACGTACTTCTTTATGTAAGTTAAGCTGCAAAAACTCCTCACGCAAAACACTGTGAATGCTAAAAGCTGATATGGGTTCAGGAAGACATGAGCGGACAAAATCCAATAGAGGTACTACAACCAGAGGGCAGCTGTGGGTCAGAAAACTCCAGAGCTACAAAGCAGAGTATTTGGGTGAAGTACCACTAGGTTTTTGCCTTATTCCTGTATTTCCATGCTGTCTTCTGCTGCACCCTGCAACTGGGGGCACTGGGCTAAGTGATCCAGTGTGACTGTTTTCATATTCCTACAGTGTTTCTTTTTCAAAGAACAGAAGAGCAATTCAAACATCTAACAGATAACTACATCTGTGCACCTATATTCATCAGCAAATTGAAGTTTTCTCAATGAGCAACTCAGGTTTTTTAAACAAGCCTATATTGCATAAAATCACATTGATCTCTATTAAAGGTCTTGCTAGAATTAATACGATATTCTTTCCTTAATTGCATGTGAACGTTTCTGCGTTTGTTAGCCTGCAATTAGTCCAGGGCTAGGAAAGGACAAACCATCAGTTTCTACTGGCAGCTTACTTGCAAGACTGAATGCTGTACAACGTTTTCACTCTACCAGTTTTCTGCAAGTACATTCCCAATCAAATTTCTGCACTGCGGTAAGGTCCCTTGATTTCTCCAGGCTGCCCTACGCTCATCCCAAATATCTCCTTGTTTAACAAAACAGGGAATACCTATGCAGCAAACCAGTGATTCCGCTCCAGGACCTGTTCTCTGACAATGTCCTAGCACAAGAGAACTGCGCAGAGCGCCCTGTGTTAGGGAAGTGGAACAAACTGTCCAAAACTGACAGTTCATAAGGCTCTTTTCTAGCCTTTCTAGCGTTAGTTGATTTATGCTTCGACAAGATAGTATTTATATCCATGATAATGTAAAAATTAGTGGGATATTTTTCACTTGCAAAGTTCTACCTTTTCAAACCTAGTATTCTCCTCACCTTGCTACGTCTAGTAGCGATATCTACAAACTCATGACTGGCTGGAAGAAACAATCACTTTTATCCACTTAAACCAGATCAACATTCAATTTGGGGAGAATAGATCTTCCCATTCTAATAAAACAAATATAATTTTTATAACATGTCAAAATAGAGTCCTTGAGGTCATCCAGACCTTCCTTGTCTCAAAGAAGTATCATCACCTTTGACAGATGTTTACTTATTCAACCAGTGCACAAGCTCCTCCCATGACAGATTTTACAACTTTCATAGAATCACAGAATCATCTAGGTTGGAAGGGACCTTCAAGATCATCGAGTCCAACTGTTAACCTAACACCGCCAAAACCACCACTAAACCGTGTCCCTCAGCACCACATCTACCCAGCTTTTCAATACCTTCAGCGAGGGCCCAAAACTGAACCCAGGA
>VZSF01011196.1:0-101102 GCA_013398295.1 Chionis minor
AAAAAAAAAAAATGGGTCTGGGATCAGAAATAAGTACTTAATTGGTTTGTCTACAAGGTACAATCCCACAATCATGTTAGGAATTATTATTAGCAAATTGACCTCTAGTAAATGACCATGTTAGTTCTCCTAGACTATCGCAATTATAAGATAAAACATGTTGGATTTCTCCACGTAATAAACCCCCTTCCAGAACAGCAGCAACAGCTGGAGTGCTCCTGTGCATAAATCACAGCGTTAAGTACTCTGGATGCTAGTTACATCCCGTTACACAGTGCACATATCACTGCTACTATGCTGACTGCATTAATGCCCTCACCTAAATCTGCAGAAGCTCTGCTGACAGAGCTGATTAGGAGAGTAACGAAAAGCCACGGACAGGCAAGATATATCAGGACCTTACATCCAGGTGCCAGCGACGCTTTGCAATAGGGAAGATAATAGTAACTGACCTGCTCCAACCTTCCTGCACCTCATCACATGCCGAGTCCTGCTCTGCACGCCCTTGCTGTTGACGTGACATCAAGGTGAAACAGGAATGTTCGGTCTTGTTCAGGGCCTCTAGTGCTTGAAGACAGAAAGAGAAACATGGGAGGGAGCTTTCAGGCTCGCTAAGTTTCCCAGTATCGAGGGAATGCCAGGTTACTTCTTTCCTGAGTTTCTTACAAACATTTCCATTGGCAAGTGTCCCTACATTTCACTAGAAAAAATATTTCGCTAGGTGCTTTATATCTAGCTTTATCAGAATTATGACTTGGAAAAAAAAAAAAAAGACAAAAATATTACATTTCAATCCTTCAAAAACTGATGAAATCAGCAGGGAAGGCTTGCTGTAATAAATTTTTGAATGCCAGTATAACCTTGGTCCCTTATCCAACCCTATTTTTATACGTGTAATAGTATTAGTAAAAATCCGTATACTTAGTGCTAAAAAAGATGGACAATTATTCATAGCAATGCTATTCTATCTCATAACGGAAACAGGTAAACACCATAGTTTTCCATAAACTGCATTTCTGTTTATGGATGAAGGCTCATGTAAAGCTACATTTACGACCTCAAAACCCCAATGTTCCATGGAAGTTTTAATATGAGCATTTTTTTGAAGCTGGCTGATTTTTTAATCTTTTTTTTTTTTTCAAGTACATAGTGTCTGCATACTGAAGATGCTAATATTTGATCAAAAATTGAAGCGGAATACGAACTTCTAATAGTGCTGTCCCTAACCTCTGCTGTTCTGTTACATTGACATTTTATGACTGTGACTTTTAGTCATAGAATGACAGAATGTTAGGGGTTGGAGGGGACCTCTAGAGGTCATCTGGTCCAACCCCCCTGCTAGAGCAGGTCCACCCACAGCAGGTGGCACAGGGTGGCGCCCAGGCGGGCTTGGAATATCTCCAGAGTCAGACACTCCACCACCTCTCTGGGCAGCCTGTGCCAGTGCTCTGCCACTCTCAAAGTCAAGAAGTTCCTCCTCGTGTTCAGATGGAACTTCCTATATTCAAGTTTGTGCCCGTTGCCTCTTGTCCTGTCTCTGGGCACCACTGAAAAAAGCCTGGCGCCCTCCTCCTGGCACCCTCCCTTTCAGTATTTGTAAACATTGATGAGATCCCCCCTCAGTCTTCTCTTCCCCAGACTAAAGAGACCCAACTCCCTCAGCCTTTCCTCATGAGAAAGATGCTCCAGCCCCCTCATCATCTTCATAGCCCTTTGCTGCACCCTCTCCAGCAGTTCCCTGTCCTTAAACTGGGGAGCCCAGAAGTGGACACAGGGCTCGAGTTGTGGCCTCACCAGGACACAGTAAGAGCATCAGGACACAACTTCCCTCAACCTGCTTGCTACACTCTTCTTGATGCACCCCAGGATGCCATTGTCACAATATGTAATTTTTTTTTTCTACAGTTCTAAGGCTTTTTAAGCACGCTGAGAAATTATTTTTGGTCTTTGTTTATTGAATGCCCTCCTGTTTTTATGGGAAACAAGCATGAAGCAGTTCCCTCCAGTTTTATGGTCCTATATTTACTCACACCTAAAAGTGAAGCTGCCCACACACCATGCAGATTTACAGGATTGTCTCTGAATTACCTTTGAAAATGATGCACTCTAAAATCTACAGGAACTTGTAAAATTACCTTGCTCATATTGCGACTTTCTCTTGTAAAATAACTTTTTTATTTGTCTTACTTCCTTTCTTATATGGAGTTTTTCAATTTCCAGTAAAATCTTGATAGGCTAAGTCTTCATCAGTGTAGACACCAGAAAGATTTACCATCCTGCAACATATTTGTGTGAGTCATTGCAGTCAAAAACATTAGTATACTGGTGAAAATTGTTTAATAGCTAATTACCCCTACAGAATCAGTGCTGAGAGCAGGAAACATGGCATGCTCGTTACTCTTCCCCCTTCTGTTGAAAGAGGCCATGATTCTATAACCTGCTGTGATGATAAAAGTGGTGTAATCATAAAGTAAGGATGATTGCGGTGGTTGAAAGGAACAAGGTTAAAAGAAGTTTCAAGGACTTCTGGGAATTTTTTAAACTAATAGACTCGATTTTATTCCCCAGCTCTTGAGCATACACTGCACTTGAGGGAGTATGCCTCAGGTGGTTTTCTTTTTACTTAGTTTCAGCTATGGTTGACTGCCATGCCTGTGCTCTAGCTGAGCAACGGTGACTTTGCATCATCCACCACGTACTGTGTAGACATAATCTATTTCTTGTAACACCATGTTTAAATGAATTGATGTCAAAGACTACTAGCTTTATTTTACATGCAGTTTTACCTGAGTGGTTCGGTGTTCATCATTTATTCTAGCCCCAGAAATCTTCCTCATTGAAATGCAAAAAGTGTTTGAGGCAGATTCCATTACCTGTAGGTGTTGAACAGCACCTCACACAAGTTTCATAAAGTGTTCCATCTCATGAAGACGTAAGGCAATGGCTATCTTTGGATCTGCTTGTGAACCCTGCAGCCAAAGCCCTGACGTATGTTGGGTGGATTAGGTCCCACAGATGTTGCTGGACCCAGGAGCCCCCTCAGAGCTAAGGCAGAATGCAGCTCCATGGACAGGGTCTGCGTCGAGTCTGAATCTATTACTCTCAAAATAACTTTAAACCTACATTGGGCTGGTAGAACTGATCAGTCTTTTTTTTTTCTGGCTGTAAGTAGTGTTTTTCAAATTTCTATGCAACTGTCTTCTTACAAGGTCTTTAACATGCATCAATACTTAAATTACTGGGGTAAATCCCTCAAAATATTATTGATCTTATATCATCCTTGATTTTTTCCAGTTAATCTAGGTAATGATAAGGAGTCCTTTATAACTGAATAAGTTATTAACTTTTTTATAAAGATGTGTTAAAGTCTTGTTCTTATCCTGTTGACTTTCACCTCTTTGTTTGTTTTAAAACACAGTCACCCATGTAATTAGAATATATAATATTCTGTCCTAGATCTGAATCCACAAAGCAGAGCTTCTTAAGCTGTTTTTCTTCACAATTGCTGCAGGAAAATACCTTTAAAAATGCTTTTAGTGCTAAAAGAGATAGTTCACATTTCACATTGGGAACTTTGCTTCCTGCTGAAGTACATTAAGAAAGATTTCAGCACCTGCTTCATCATAGTTGTTGCACAATTGTAGTATTTTGTTTTGCTAAGCTCTGGCTCGAAAAATTTAAAGCACATAGGAGAACCCAGACACAAAGGACCAATTAATTCCTGGTGTATTCATATGCACTGAAAGGAGCTACCGCAGATGTGATGTTAGCCCCGTGGGGATTTTGTATGTAAGAAAGCTGCAGGGATTTGAAAGAGGTTTTTTTCCCCTTTCATTGGGATTTTCCTGCAAACATTGACAGAATATGTAGACCTAATTGCAAAACAAAGTATCCTATTTTTATTTCCTGTGATATCAAGCTCAAAACTGCTTAAAGCCAAAGCTCAGTTTGTGACTCAGAGTATGGATAATGATCAAGAAAGCCTCTAAAAGGAAAGGTTCAGTCTATTAAAACAGGGAAGTAAATAAAATTGTACAGCTTATATGTACAGATACCCAGATAAGGGTATGGGAGCAGGCTGGCATATAGCAGAACAAAGGCAGGCTCTTAACTGCTAAAACTCAAAGAACATAGGTTAAACAGTACATCTATTAAATGACTATTTAAAAATTAAATTATTTTTGTTTCATTTTTATGGTTATCTGGCCAAATCTTTCCTTCATTCAGTAAGACTTCTCTTTTTTTCAAGTTTGAGTTTCTACCACAGTATTAAACTCTTCAGCAGATTACTTTTGGGTGGGTTTTTTTGTCACTGTTTTGCTTCTGAAAGTGCAGTGGTTGATTTGTTGTGCATTAGAGATGAAGGCTGGGACATGGGAAGGAGTCATGATATCCTGTGGTTAAAGCCATGGTTTCATTAGAAACTAGTTCTTTTAGTAAACAGGGAAAAAATTTCCACATAAATTCTCATCCAAAAACTTCTCCTAGATTATCATCTTAAAATAAGAAAAACATAAGAAAAATGAAGCTGAAAGAATATGAAGTATATGCATAACTGGATCAAAGAAAATTTATTTGGTGTTGCATTATATCTTCCTATTCCACAACAGTGAAATGTGAAGATACTCAGTCAGTATATGTAAAAGGCAAATAATCAATAACTGGCTTCTGTTTGACTGTGCTTTCTAATTATTTTTTTTTGGAGATGGGGTTGACTTATTTATTAACATTTTTGTAAATGTATGAAAAATTGTTTTGCTTGCATGTACTAATGTTCTTAAATTCCATATAGAGAGTGAAATCTACCTAAAAGAATTCCAGAAACCTTTATGTCTGACTGGCTACCATTCTATGTTAACTACATTTGCAAATGTAGTTAGAGGGCTGACAGTAGTCTCTAGAGCTGTCCTCTTACAAAGATCTTCTTTTTGTCTCTGGGAAACATGGAATGAAGGAAATTAATGTTTCCCAAGACTGTAACAAGGCCTGAATCTCTCCTAATTTATACCTGTCTAAATTCCCAGTGTGAGTCCACTCTCCCCATTGCAATTGTGAACATTCCTGAGTTTTCCTGATATATGTGGCAAAGATCCCCTAAGAAATCTGATCTTTTATAGGCAGCTTCTCCTTTGTTGATGAGTCTAAACCTCTAAAATGCCCCCTGTTATTTTAAAGGTGTATGAGTGTTTATTAATTTCTTAGAGGGAAAACTGTGGTAAAACTACGCTTTTGCCTCAAGAGGAAAAATATCAGAAGCCCGATTATTTCAGATAAGTAGCAGATAAATACCTAGACTCCCTAAAAAAGAAAAAAAAAAAAAAAGCAGTAAAATTCTTTCTCCACTTTCCCATTGTGTACAGAGTAAGATATTGAAACACTGATGTTTGATCATCTTGCATCCTTAATAGAGGTTGTATTACCTTACCAAATGAGAGAAAATCTTAAGACCAAACTGTAAAGAATAAAGGGATTTGGACAGTTATTTGGGCAGCAGATACTTGCTCTGTCTGATTCCCCATATTCCTGTGCTGAGGCTGCTCTCCCAGATAGTAGGGAGTGCACCGGGTCAGCTCCACCAACTGGGGAGCACAGGTAAGATTCATTTTGAGGAAGGAAATGTTAGTGTAGCATAATGTATTATTTACATTGTCCCAGTTGCTTACTCTCTAGTATTTCCATTCGTCCCCTTTTATCACACGTCTGCCTGCACCTTTGCACAATCCTCACAGTATGACAAGCTCTTTGCTAAGCTTCATTTGGTGCAGACTTCACAGGCTCCAGCTGCCTACCAGCAAGAGGGTGAGAGTGCAACTGGCACAGATTGCTTCATGATTGACTTCATTGCAGGGATGAGGCTGACGATGCCAGCTTTTTTTGATTTGGATATCACGTTCTGAATTTTGTGAGAACATAGTTGGCTTTCCCACATCATAGATGGGTAAAGAAGGCAAAGTTGAGGTTGGCTGGATATTGCTGTACTCTCCGTACACCTTGTTTTGTACTTTAATGTGTTGAGATCAACTCACAAAAGTACATAGGGAACGTTCGTATCCATTGGTAGCCATTGATATTTTGCTATTGTCTGTTTTGGGATTAGCATTTCAAACATGATCTTTAGATATATGAATTTTCAGTGAGAATCAAGGAAAGCTCTATTTGTTTCCTTTACAGAACATTTATGTATTCTTACTTTCACAAAGAGATTTAACCTGAAGTTAACTTTGGCTCTTTTCTATGGGATTGCAAATTGGCTTCTAACAGAACAGAAGATTCAGCCTGTGGTAAATTATCACACTTTTGCATTTCCTTTTTAGGAAGAAAATATAGCAGCAATCTTATGTACCAGTAACATGCTATATTCCAGCAATACACCAGTAATATCCTGTATATCAACGTTATATAAATATATGCGTGTGTGTACACATACAAAGACATAGCATAATGCAGACTTTTAGTTCAATTTGTTTCATTTATTTATGTACATATGTACACAAAATGAATGAAATATTAAAAAAAAATGCAAGTGTATATTTTCAATGTTAAAGCTATTTTTTTTCCTTTCTGTCATTTAAGAAAAAAAAAAAAAAAGAATCAAAAGAATCTAGAGTCAGAATTGTGTCCCTCAGATCGTTAGTGGTAATATTGTGCTGTTATTTCAGATAAACCTGCAGAAGAAGATGCGAGTCACTGGAGTTATAACTCAAGGTGCCAAGAGGATTGGAAGTCCAGAATATGTAAAATCTTACAAAATTGCATACAGTAATGATGGGAAGTCGTGGACAATGTATAAAGTAAAAGGCACAAATGAAGATATGGTAAGATTCAGTTATCTGTATATGAATACATCTTATGGTTTAGGTGCCTTTAGAGGTATGAGGTATCTCCAGTAGATGAGCATAATTGCCTGACAGTATGATATAGGTTACCTTGTTATTATTTTTCTTGGAAAAAACCCCATCAATAACTTTGTACTTTCTGTCTGCTAAGAATTTCTCATACTTTAATTGATGGTTGTATAAATACTATGTCCCAAGACTAGAATAATCCTGTTTATTACACTTAACTGATTTTCATTTTAATTAGTTTACCAGTAATTACTCATTACTCTGTTTTCAATTTAGTTTTATTACATTGGCAGATTAGTGTTAACCCTTAAAAGCATAGAACCCATTCATCAATGCTAATCTCTGTAGTGCACAAACAGTATCATCCAGTGGGAAGTGTTTATAGTTACCACTTATTTTTTATAGAGTTGTGCATGCAAAGCAGCAAAAATCTGTCTACCACATCAGTTAAGATAGACCTAAGGCACTTTGCAGTATTAGGCATAATTTCTCTATTAGGAAATTAAAATGCTGTGTGAAGAGTTATATAATGAGGGAAGAAAACAAAGTACAAGCGTATCTGGTTAGAGTGAGGAGTGAAAAAAAGAATGCTTATAGGTTTAATTCAGCTCCCCCTGCAATCAATGGGAGGGTTACAGTGCACTTCAGTGGGAGTTGGATCAGGTTCGTGAAGCAGAGGGAGAAAAATAAATGTCAATCAGCATAAATAATTTCAAGCTAAATTGAATTGGGACTATTTAATACACTAATTAGAAAAGAAGACGTAATTTAGTTGCATTAGTACCTTCAGTTTCTAGGAGTGACAAGATAGAGGTCCTGATTCAGCACAGGTGGCAAATGCACGCCGATGCAAGCCGATGGTAGTGTGTTTTGCTTAAAAACTTTCATGTTGGGCGATAGAAATCATAAAACAGCCTCTATTTGTGAAAAGCTTGCAGAGAAATGTGCAGGGACAGTCAGAACAACAACAGAGATATTTTTGTGATATGGAAATTGACTCAACCTCCAGTAATCCTCCTGGCGCATGTTTATGAGTATGTCATTTTATCACAGGTGTTTCGTGGAAATGTGGACAACAACACCCCGTACGCTAACTCCTTCACCCCTCCAATTAAGTCGCAGTACGTACGGCTGTATCCTCAGGTGTGCAGAAGGCACTGCACGTTGAGAATGGAGCTCCTCGGCTGTGAGCTGTCAGGTGGGTTTCCATCGCAGAAGTCAGTCACCAAGCCGCGCGCTTTTTGTGCCCAAGGTCTAAACTGCGTGCAGTTTATTCCTGCCGAAATGCAGTTGGCAGGGCTGAGTTTACCCAGACAGGTACTTATCTCTTTTTATGTAAATGACATCAGCAGCAACACTTACCTAAATGATGTAAGTTGCTTGCAGTTGGGCAGTAATAGCAGTAGGGTAATGTAGTAGCAACCTAATAACGCTTTGTAAATCTTCCCCAGCACATCGGCCTCCAATTGCGTGCGACCTAGAAAAGGTCATTTACAGCAGTTTTAATAAGTACCCACGGCTATCAAGACCCATTATATTACACCCCGAGCAGACCATGAGATGGAGAGCCTCTAACTCGGTTAGACGCAGCACAGCCTCGACGAAGGGGCTGAGAGCGGTTTGGGGGAGCTGGAGCTGTTTGTGCAGCGCTGTGCAGCGGAGTCACGGCAGAAGCCAGCATCAAAGCCGGCCTCAGTAATTCCTCCTGGCTGCTGGGTGACCACACTGATGTGCTGGGTGACATCCTCAGAGGGACGAGGGTGCTTTAGCTTCCACCGGAGACCACTCAAAGAGCAGTAAGCTGTATTTTCTGGGCTGCTTCAGTCAAGATTTCAGTTTAGATTTGTTTTGTGGATTTCCAGCAGAAGCGGGGATTGCGTCTTGTAGCAAAAAGTAAATGAACAAGTGGAGCCAATATAAACCCTCTTAAGGTTTGTAGTAGCAGAAGTTATAGCTCATAAATGTAAAGCCTGACCTCTAGCCGCTCTCTGCAAGAACCATGTTCCCTTACAAATTCAGTAAAGCATGTAAATTTTTTATCTTTTTCAAGAGATCAACCTTTAATGGTGGGAGCACTCCACTGAATTAATTTAAGAATGATTTTATGTGGCTGCTTGCTTACTGTACAAACAATAGTCATCCAGTTCACGAATGATATATCAAAACAGCTGGAGTTAAATAATTCTCAGTCCTCTAGTGGCATCAAAACCAGATTCAGAAATGAAAAGTTAATGCATTAATCTCACTGTAGCCCTTTTCCAATATAGATAGGTTTTAGAGTAAATAGAAAATTCTGCCTAGCTGCTTTAGTCTATTAGATTTTATTTTTTTTATGTCTTCCATTTCTGGAACCACAATTTAGAGTAAGTCCTTGCCAGAATGACCAGGAATTGTTTTGCTCAAAGAACTGTGAAAGCTGCTGAAGTGAATTCATTTCACTGGTCTCCTAACAGTTTCAAGGTCATCATTTCTTAGAACTGCAGGCAGCCAAGGCTCAGCAGAACAATTTCAATCTTACTGAAAGTAGGGTATAATTATACTTAACGACAGACTAATTCACGCTAATTCCAGGTGGTCTGTCTTAGGCAGAAAAACACTTTGAGAGGTTTGGCTTCTTTAACAAGTCCTGGTACCAGAGAAGACAGTCACTACTGAAGGGAGGGAGACCATGTCACAGCACCAGAACATCATAAAAACTAATCCTTCTTAGGATGAACTTCAGTAAAATGTTCAATAAATAGCTTTACTTACTGACCCATGGTCAGATCTTATTGAAAACCATGATCAATGCTTGTGGAGTTGGCCATCAATAAATCAGGCATTAATTTTCATAGCCTTGTGTTCCTGCCAGACTTGTGTTTTGCACACCTCTCTGTTGTAAATTCCCTTCCCTTCATAGAGTATTGATTTGGGGGGAGAATCAGATCACAGCTATTGTTTATCAGAATGCCTTTATTCATGAAGCTGTTATTAACAGTAACATCAAGCACTAACAGATAAGTCTTTGTACAACACAGACACTTATCCATGCAACTCATGCTCAAACATCTTCATACAGTAGGCTCTGCCCTGTTGCATGTGGTCCCTGTCATGCTTTGTTGATGCTCCTGTACGTCGGTGGCCACGTACAAATTCAGTAAAGTCATCTAATCTGGAAAAGAATCCTGTGTTCATTCATAGGATGAAAATCTTGTAAATCTCTTGATTTTCAGAACAGAAAAATATCACAGTATTAACAACAAAAAAACCTACCACCTTTGCCCTTAAATCATCAACCTATGCTGCTTTTGCCAATACCGCTACAAATCCTGGCCCAAGACAAGACACAGGTAGACCTTTGCATGAAGATTCATTTGTGGGTTTGCCTCCACTGCATTGGATATTTAGTGTTTCCTTTGGGAGTCAGCTTTCTTGAAAGAAGAAGTAGATGAGGGGCACAGTACAGGACGCAGATTGTAAATATTATGCCTTCAGAAGAGACAACAGAGAATAACGTCTTCTTTCAGTTTTTAGATGCTAATCTGCTGTTTCCCAAAGTTTAGATTCCGCATAATTTCACTGAACTAGACTAAATAAGAAGTAACTGCAAACTTATACTTAGATAGGTTTAAAAATCCACAGTTCTGATACCATTTATCACAGGTGGTGAAATCCAAAGCATCTCCAACATTTTGACCTCAGATGCTCCACTGAGCATGGCTGTAAGTGTATCTACATCAGCTCTCACTAGCTTTAACAGGTTGTAAAAATAGGAAGAGGAATCAAATCCTTTCACAGGGACATTGCAAAGCAGAACTTAAGAAGAAACAGTGCAGTGAAGAGGAGATGTCCCAGGGAGTCATGAGCATTATTATAAATACACTTCTATGAGGGATGACTCTCTGCAGGCATGAAGTTTTGTACTAGTTTGAGAATTCTGTCCTTTGTGCTCTAGGTTACAGCTCACCTATCAAAATAAACACTCATTATCTCCTGTTCCTGCAGCAGGGTGCCACAGGTGCTAGGAATAAGCCACTAAGTCTGCTGTTGCTCTCTGTGACAAAGGACTAAGACATTGTTCTGCCACCCATGTGCATCATGTTCATCTCTTCTGGTTTTCATTGTTCTTCTCACTTTCTCCTGTTGCCTTTAACAACAGTCTTCCTCCTCCCTTTGGGGCAGCGGAGAGAGAAGGCAAGTGTAAAATCCCATTAACGCATGCATGCATGCACAGACATACAAGCAGACACATCTGTTATTTCATAAATCAATAATAATACTCAGAAAAGATATAACTATTTTTTATGGATTGGACCAGCACTGAAAAACAGTTTTGACAGCCCATATTTTTGTGTCAGGAACCTCCTTCAGATTCATCGGATGAAACATTTCTGCTGACAGCCCTCATGATCCTGGAGTGATACTTCAGAATTGAATAATAAACAAAGTCCTTCTCTGAAGCAACAGATGAGTCTCTCATTTGTGCTATCAGTTCTTTCCTCCTACTCCCAGGAAGACTGGTTTGTTGTTGTTTTGAACTAGGTAGTTCAGTCTACAGACAAGGCTGTGTAATTTCTGTTTGTGCACTGAGAATCAGTTCTGAAAGGCTGGGGCTTTTTCAAAAATTAACTCTTTTCTGTTTGTTTTTTAATTTAATATGAAATGTGTGTTTCAAATTTTAAATACAGTTGTTACTACACTGAAAAGCACATTATTATTATTACTATCTGTCTCTGCTAATATGCATTTGCTCCCACTGTTAGACCCCCTACAAAGAGCTTGTTCTTACTTTCCTGATTTGAATCCCTAATAATTCTGCCTAATTCTGTGTGTTAAACATACAGGAGAAACCGAAACTAGAATGGGACCAAAAGACCTTTGCTAATAATATCAAAGAAACTAAAAAAAGAATCAGGTCTTTAAATCTGGGTAAACATACCGTGGAGGAAATGGACTTTTAAGAAAAAGAGAACCAGCTTTGGTATCTAGCTCAAATAAAGGGAAAAACAAAAACTTTGAAGGTGTTTTAAGTGGTCACACAGTGCTACGGTTCTATCAAGAGACACCAGCTGAGTCAGGTCATGGTCCCAGCAGGAGACCCTTTGCAGCTTACATGTTTAAGAAACACAGCTGGTGACTCAGCAAATGATTACCTGATAGCAACCAGCTTACTGACATGGGATGTCAGAGTCAGGTGGAAAACCTCTGTCTTCCCAATGATACATAAAGTCAAGGTGCTGTACATTCACAGTGATGATGCACTCATTGCAAAACCAGGTATGTTAACTCCTGAGCACACTCTCACTCAAAGACTTAGGGTATGTTAAAATAATATTTGCAATTTGACTGCATCAAGTCAGCTACTGAACTAAGTAGGATCACCAAATTTGTGAAATGAAAACTTTGGCAAAACTGCACATTTGCAGGTTTTTGACAGCTGGAATGGCAGGAAGGAAATGAGGAAACTGTTTCTTTTTATGTTCCCATCTCTACCTTTCACTTGTTCCTCTACAGCCATCAAACAGTACTCTGCCCATCCCTACCTCCACCTTCCTGACCTCTTAGCAACCCTGTCACTCCCAGTCACTTGACTTGCCCCACTTTTCCTTATTTTTTTAATCTTAAAACCATGCAGCTGATCCACTTTTTGGCTTCCAGTACTGTTGTTACAGTGCTGTTATTGGAGGGTGTCTCTCCTGTTGCCACCTAGCTTCTTCCCTCTTCTGGGTCCCAATGTACCTCCTGTGTTCCTAGTGTACAATAGCAAGGCAGAGGAACATAGAGTCACTTATTAATTTTTATTAGTCTTATTTTTTATTTTTCGTGGAAACCCAACAGAGAAAGGAGAAGCCGAAGATCTACCTTTTGCTACAATCAAAATAATTGAATGATATGGGACATCTGCCTGGTTTAAACAAATAAGCCATTAACTCTCAATTTCTTCTAAGCGACTATCTGATACTATTCTTCCTTCTTCACCATTGTTTTTCTGTAGTATTCTACTCTATCAATGGGTGTTGGGGCTTTCTAAGTTTTTGGCTAGGTGTCAAGTAATTCAACAGCATAGAGGAGCTCATTGCTTGTTAACATTTTACTTCAGCAGTGGCTTTAAGGAAAATTAATGCTTTCTCGATAGGCAAACACATGGTTGACATGACATGGCATAAAATCATGATAAAATCAAGCAGAACAGGGAAAACAATAGCAAGCTGCTGGACAGGAAAATAAAACCAAGATAAGAAGCGATGAAAGTCATCCTTTCTGCTTGTTTGCCTTCATAAATTTATGCCAGGATAAAATATGTTAAATTCTCTATCTTGTTTTTGATACTTCCTAGGTAGTGTTGAAATAAAGTGCCTTGGAATTGGCTAGTTTTCATGTTTGTTTGCAAGTTCCTCCAACAATAGACTTGACTAAAGCCTTTTCTTTGAGACTTGCTAGTTTTCTGTAACGGAAAACCTAGACCACTTACAGAGATAAGTAGGTAGTGTCACAGATCTTATTTTGCTGTTCCAGGTTGCTCTGAACCCCTGGGGATGAAATCGGGACATATACAGGACTACCAAATTACTGCCTCTAGTGTTTTCCGTACACTCAACATGGATATGTTTGCCTGGGAGCCCAGGAAAGCCCGGCTGGACAAGCAAGGCAAAGTTAACGCCTGGACCTCTGGCCACAATGACCAGTCGCAGTGGTTGCAGGTAAAGTTTCACATATATTTTTCCCAAATGTGTTATCTTCTTTGTGTTTCAGGTGTGGGGATGGTTGACTGGTTTAGGATTATATTTGTATTCTTCAGTTTCTGAGTGTAACCATCCTAACCCTGCCACACATAGATGGTGAAGCTCTGAAAGCCCATACAGATCTTCACGTCTTTGGCATCTTGGTTGCAGAAAACCCTGCTCCAGGAAACCTTCACATCCACTAGCCAAACCTTACAAGTTGCCCAGCTGCTGTGAATTTTCCTTGGTTAATGGACACAAATAGCAGTTGCAGATCTGTTTCACCAGCTTCTCTTTTGATGCAAGAGATGATTTGTTTTTCCCCTTCTGTCCTTCCAAAGTGCTACGGAACTTCAACTTTGTGCACATTAGCAAACCTGGCCTGTATAAATTATCTTTGTCTAATTGAGACTGCTTAAAATTACCTTCCAACATTACTCTGAAGCTGGCAAGACTGATTCAGCACGTGAATTCTTTATAAAGCTGTGCACAGGGGTTGTTTTCAGCCCGGGGAGTGATTTATACAAGCAAGTAGTATACTAATGTGAAAGATTGCAATAAATCACCGGTACGGAAGCCTATTTGACCAGTTGCTGACACATTTACATTTTCTGAACTGTTGAAAATAGCAGTGTTTTGAGTCAGCTGCCAGTTGCCTCAATAGCACTAGACATGGCTATTAACCAGCTGCAATCTTTTCACATATAAATTATGACATATTAGCTTTTTTACCTACAGTTGCTGAGCAATTTAGCAATAGGATTACTATATTTTCTACAAGTTTACACATGTACTCAAAGGAAGGAGCAGTTGCCTTGTCTATTTAGATTTTGAGTAACTGAAGATCTTGGGATTTGCTAAAAGTTTTTTAGAGCAGCTTTTTGAAATAGCAGTTAGTTACTTCTGGATAGGAGGAACACTTTATTGCTGCATTTTATGGTGGAGAAGCAGATGAAAATGTTTCTCCTCATAAAAGAGAGGCAGGTGTATCATAGCCAGTTTAGCCCCATCAATGACATCAAGAAACTAAGGTTTTGCAGACACTCCACAGAAATGTCCTGTGGTGTATTATTTCTTCTGTGGGTGACTGGATTTTTAATTAACTCCGGGTCACAAGAGGATGCAGAGTTAATTCTTATATTCTAAAACTTTTCATTCTGTTCTACGTTTGAACCGTACCTACTTGAACCTGCAAATTTAATCTGACCACTTGCACAGTCTCTGCGAGTCCCTGAAGTATCAGAGATACTTTTTTTTAATCTGGTCAAAAGGAGGTTGTGAAGAAAAGTTTATCTTTCAGTTCATTTGTTGTATGGCTATGATATGGATTCAGTAACTTCACAGGAATATAAGCAATTTACCCTTTCCTGAAAGTCATTATACTTAAAATGTTTCTTCAAAAGAGTATCATATTTCCTGTTTGAAAAACGAACAGGAGGCATTAAAGCCATTTGTTTTTTCAGTGCTTAAGCTGATGGTTAACTTCTGCTATAGGCTGATTATTCTGAATTCCAGTCCCTGAGCAGAGATAGACTCACATGTTTCAAGTCTAGGTAACGATTCTGTAAGAAAGACATGCCTGTCATTTAAATTTGTCTGTTCATTGTTGCTCTCTTTGCTGGTAGTTCTCAGTTTTTTCTTTAAACCGCAGAGTATTGTATTATAACCTTTTAACACACTGACTGCAATTTTATCGTCATGCTGCTTTCATAGAATTTAGTCAAAACATATTTGGCAGAAAAAGCGTGTGAAAGCACTTATCTGTATGCCCTTTTCCCACAACAATTACATATTACAAGGAATGATCCCAATAGCGATTCTATGGTATCCTAAAATAGGCTTAAAGTAAGACATAGATTTCTGGATTTTGCTAAAGTAGCTGGCCCACCAACAGGATATTTCACAGTGCTAGCTTTCTATCCTTTTAAATTTTCTCCACATGCCTTATTTGGTTATCTTTTATAATTTTCACTAGAAAGCCTATACAATTGGGTAAAAGCTTACTGAATGCCTTTAAAAATTATTCTTATGGTGTGTGGCGTGTGGATGACTTGAACAGATCTGTTCTGATTTACAGTTATTTTGGGGGATCCTTGCCCAAATGCCATTGCTATCAGCTGTTGCTCTGCTTAAAAGCCTGTGTGCTGACATACATCTCAGAGCGCCTGCTGTGATAATGGTTGCTGACAGGTGATGTTTGAGTCATGCATAAATGCTACGTACAAGTTATGGTCAGTTCACAGCACTTTTGGATGAACCCTAGGGATAAATTCTTCTCTGTCATGAGCTTGTATTGTTTTACTTGGTTTTCTCTCAAAAAGGAAAAATTCTGAACCTTCTATGTATTTAAAAATGCAGCCATTAACAAGTATGCTCTTTGTTTTAAATGTTCTGGGTGGCTAAATCCTTAGCTTAGATTCAGAAGCAGGAATATGAAGTATTATGTGGCTCCACACACAAACCATGCATTTTCTGGCTCAATAATACTACTCAACTTATTGGTGCTGTGGTTGTTGAAAATTTGTGTGATCTAGACTTCACTCACTTACAAATTCCAGGTTGCCCATGCAACACTCCTTTACGCCAAACACCATGATCACCAATGGAAGGAAGCATTTTTGTGACGTGGGGGAAAAGTTAATGAGATTAGATAACCAAAATCCTACTTTTCCATCTCAGTCATAATCTGGGTCTGAATCCCCACCGTGTGCTTGCTTGCTCAAGGGCACTTTTGCCATTACTGAGTAAGGTAAAGCATTTCCAGCTAATTACTGAGAAAAGAAACAAAAGCCTACACTTCACTTTCCTTCAAGGCTGTCCCTTTCCCTCATTACATTGATTTGCTTTTGAGCATCACTTGCTGCCTTGAACCACTTCACAGCCGTTTCCCAGGATCTCTTGCCGAACTACTGTGACCAGGCTGCTCTGCCCGTTTGGGGAGGGCTTCTGCTCCTCCTGGACACAGTCCAGGATGGACATTCCAGCCAGTCACCCCACTTCTCACTTCTTCAGCTATTTGACATTAAAGGAAGTGTTAAAGTACTTCCCTCTTTATGTTCAAAATGAGGCACTGAGGTTATAAAAATTACTGATAACAATTCCTACTGATCTTTCAGATGCTTTGGTGACTGCTCTTGTAAACAGATTTTCACCATTCTGTATCTCATTTTCTTATCAAGACTAGGAACCCAGCCAAGAAAGACTTAATTCAAAGGAATTAACATTTTCCTCAAAACCCATTCCCACCCTACTACTAATTTTCTGCAGTTATAAATTATGAAATCAGGACAGTGCCTTAAGTTCCCTTTTCTCTATTTACTGTTAGTTAAGTTTTGGTGCTTTAGAATATTTCCTTATTTCTGATACATCAACACATGCCATATCTGTCATTGTATTGATTCCCACTCTCACAGCCTAATAAGGACAGCAACACCTTGTACTATAATGCTTTTGTCCATTTGTCCTTTGCCTGGTGCTTCAGCAAGTAATTTCTCTGATGCAGTTTCTCTGACCTACCATTCTCTGCAATATTTCTTGGAGATGGGGTACCTGATTTCATTTGGTATCTGCAAATACCTGGAGCTTTCTTCTCTCCCCTCAACCATCTCCTTTGCATAAATTGTGTTGTATGTCATCCCAGTTCTAACTTTCTAATTTTACATGGGTATTGGTAGTATTTTGTCTTAAAACCAGTGATATGACAGGTTTTTTGAAAGCCTGTATCCCCAAGGAGCCCAGCTGGATGAAAAGGATGCCCGTCTTGGAAGCCTGCTGAGGTTCCATTTATATCTCTGTTTTATCCTCAGGTCGCCAGCAGCACTGCAGTAGCTTTACGCTTCTAGTTGTACTTGAGAGTTTAAAACAGTTTGCTTGCTTCAAATATGGCTTTCAACTGGTCGCTTAGCTTGTATTTTGCTGCAAAGCTAGTGGAAGGTTCTGCAGCTTGATATGCATGAGTGACAAACCTGACACTGTTTATCCACAGGTTTTTTTTGTAGTTACCATTGAGCTTAGATAATTTAAGAAAATCATCCCTCCCTTAAACAGTAGACCGGCTGCAACAAGCAAGCTCTATGAGGGGAAAAAAACCAGTTGCTGGTAAAGATAGCAGATTGATGAAGACTGGCAAAGCAACTGTCATATATATACCTACACATTTTTAAAATGTGATGATTTTCAGTAGTATAATACATTTGGGTTGGGTATTTTACTGCCAACCTCACCTAATTTCCAGTATCATATGGCATTACTGAGATTTTTCATCAACACCATTAGAAAACAAATGTCTCAGTACTGCAATTGACTTATTCTTTCAGTTTAATACATGATCATCTTTCTTACATCACCAAGTCTCTTGTTTAAAAACAAAGGCAGAATTGTATGCCAAATATTTATTCACTTTTTGTTCATGTGTGCAAAACCATCTCTGTCTACAAAAGTCTCATGCCATCATAGGATCTACATATCTTCATTGTCTGGCATTTATTTACAGTGTTTAAGCTTCTAAATGATCAAATGAAAGAATTGTTATTTGAAAGTTAAACCAGACCCTGCTTCCACTCAGTTTTTCTTGTAGAGTACTCTTATAGACAGTAGACTTTGCGCTGCGTTTCTCCAGTATTTACAAAACTTGACAGTGGTATGTGTTGTGCTTTGCACCACCACCACATGTTGTCTGAAATTGTCTAAATACAAAGATAAATGAGGACTAAGAGAAGACAGAGGGTAACCATGCCTAATGCTATGTCAGCTCCAGCAGCCACATGCAGAGCACAGCTAACATGAGCCTAGAAGACAACCTAGACCTTTTTTTTGCATTTCATCAACTTATTGGCTGTATAACCTGATGCAAAGCAACCAAGACACAGTAATTTTTAATGTTATGGATTCTCTATATAAAATTTACATATGCAATTTATAGATCTCTTAAAATATCTACTTCTGATTAGTTGGTTAGTCTCCTTCTATAATCAATGAAAAGAGGGCTGCACTATTAAGGAATAATTCAAACTACCCTAAGTCAGTGTCTTAAGTTTCTGATTATGAATCACCTTGGAGATATGCCTTTATTCTGTTAGCCACAGAGAGAGATAGACAATTAGCTTAAACTAGAAAATGATTTTATGAATTATGAAAATGATGTGAGGTGAATCCTTCCCTTTTTTAATATGGGAAGAGAACATGACTTTTCATCTCACATTGGTTAGCTGAGCTCATTTTAATGTTGGCGTTCATTCTGTCACTAAAAAAAAGGCAACGTTATTTCCTGTTTCTCATGTGGTATTTGCTTCTTGTCTGCTATTGCACCTGCCTTTCTCCTCTTTTTTCGTTGTATTTACCTGTTTATTTGTAATGAATTCTGCAGAGGCTTACAAGGTAGGAAATTACTACACTGTAGCATTTCCTAAGTGCTGAAAACAACTCATAATGAGAAAATTGTGTGGACCATTTTATTATCTTTTGAATTGTGTTGTTAACAAAGCAAGCATTAACACCAATACTGGTTAAAGTAGCCAAATATGTGATTTCTGGTCTGGCCACCAGCTTACATATTTCATTTTAACACCCACACTCTGGAAAAAAAGAAAACGCTTAACAACATCTCAATAAAATAAGGACTCAAAAGACCCAACATTGGAATAGGGTAAAATGTTAGTTTAAGACCAATCTAGTAATTAATATAATGAGGAAATTGCATGACTTCTAGAAGGCTTAGACTGCTAAGCAGTGTATTGTAACCGGTCTTTGAAAGACACAGTTTTCTGTGGCAATTGTAAGCTTAATTATAACACATTATAAACAAAGGGCATGTATCTTTCTCTGAGGCTTTGTTCAACTAAAGCCATCACCAACAGATCAGGAGAGGAATCAATGTCCTTTACATGTACAGCAACAAAAGGTCTCTCTCATTCTTCAGATGCAAAGTTGGTACCGTTTTTGAATTATAATTCCTCACAAGCAGAAAAGTGAGTTCGCAGATTTCAGATGAGAAGTCATGCAGAGATCAACCTTTCCTTGTGCCATGGCTTTTATTGGGATACTGAAAGATATTTATAGTCAATATTGGTCATTTTATCTTTTCAACAGAAAGTCATCCTTTTCTTGTGGTTCTTGTCAAGGCAGCTGTCATTTTCTTCTTGGAGGACTTGGACACTAAGTTTTGGCATCTCCTTGGTCTTATGCTTACCTAAATGAGGAGCTTCACAGACTAATATTATGTTCACAGAGTCACGGGATGCAACAACATAAGAAGGCGGGTTGTGATTAAATTATTAATATGAATCTTTCCTTTCTCATACTTTGCCAGAAAATTGCTATAGATAAATTTCTCTATAAAAAGCGCCTAGTGGTAGAATAAGGTAGTAATGGACAGACAGTTCCAAGTGATTTAGTCAAAGACAAAAGCAGGTAAGAGAGAGACTCACTTCGAAATTACACACTGTTGAATTTACCTACTGTGCACTGCCTAGGCTAGAATGTCAAAGAGGTAACTTTATTGACTTCTTCATTTGTCCTTGAACCATAGACTTAAGTTTGCAACTACATGATCACTTTGCTATTAGGACACAGTGTGTAAGCTCAAGATGAAGACCAAGCCCTTTTTCTTCCTTTTTTTTTTTTTTTTTTTTTGTAGCTCTGATCTCTCCGTCTGTTGCCAATGCAGCACTACTAACAAAGACGTAGCTTAGAGAAATGGATTAAGAGGTATGCCTTGATTTCCCAGTTGCAGTTACCTACCAGCAAATATTTGATGGCCATTCCAGAGGTCACTCTCTAACCCAGTTTTTCTCCCGAATCATTTCAAGTTAAATGCATTATTCACATTAATAATGTTACTAAATTGTGCATTTCAGCATTGCCCTTCCTAAATTGCTTTTGACTTTGCAAAGCTTTCTTCTGCAATTCATTTTACGGAAATGTTTATAGTGGTAATTGAATTTAAGCCTTGAAATTAAATAAGGCAGCATAAAATCTTAGTTTATTTTGCTTTTTCAATGCTGTATTTAGTCTGTATTTTATCATTCAGGTAGTGAAGTTTAAAGCCTTGGTAGAATCATTGATTTTACTCTGGCCAAATACAAAGAGATTGTTAGCAGGACAAGCAGAATAGAGAACCTCTTTGTTGCAAGGTGTCCAACAAAGGCAACAAATAGATACTGCATCATTATTTCCTGTATGCCAACACCTTTATAAACAGGTACAAAGGAAAGAGTGCGTCTGAACTGTAAATTAGCTATGGTTAAGATTTTCTAGGAGAAAAATGTTTCATTGCACGAAGTCCTACTCTGTTCAGTGAATTATATTCCCTACTCTCTCCATTAAGTCTTCAGTAAAAAATGAGGGGTTAAGTCACTGTTCCAGAGCCTGTCTTTGAAGCATAACAAATTCATCATCACTAACAAAAATTACTTGAAGAGTTTCCATAAACAGTTGAATTGTGTCTAGCTCTAAAGCATTGCAAGAGAGTACTGTCAGTTCTTACTGACTTGTAGTTTTTCTCTATGTATCACTCCCCTCCAGATGAAAGTTAAATTGAATAATGACCCATTTCCTATTACAATAACAGGTTTTGATCTTGGTTTAAAAAATCTGGGAGTGTAAGCAAAAACTCCCTTGTTGTTCTGAATTTTGATATACATAGGATTTGAGTTTGAAGTATTTTTTGTTACTGTGTATTTACAGTGGAAATTTTGCTCTTACTTGATGCCAATAGCAACACTTTCTGAAAATGCATTAAATTTTAATGGAAAGATGTTAGTTTTTCTTTGTTTTAAATTCCTGCCTGTTTTACCTAGCTATCTTTTTCACTGATTTGAAATAATGTTCTGCCCCCATTTATGAAGCAAAACCATATTTTCCTTGCCCTCTCTTTAAAATAACAAATGGCTACAAAATGGGCTAGACAGGAACACAGAAGGAAAGGATGCAAATGTGTTTCTTCTTCCTACGTTCTTCGTCCATGGCAGTGTTTTGTAATAACATCCACTTTTTCCTAATAACACTGTTCATTGTTTTCATAGCTACATCTGATTTAGTTTTAGACTCAAGCACAATTGGACACAGTTGTTGCCCCACAATACTTCCAGTCTCGACACGACAAAAGGATGACAAAGAAAATACAGATGATGGAGAGAAATGAAGTGACCTTGACAAGGTCAAGTATCTTTAAGCAGCAAAAAATACCTGGTGTAAAAACAGATGAGACAAAAGCCCATGCAGGGTGAAAGCAAAAGAATAGAGTGGAACTCAGCCTAGTTCTGTTTTCTGATAGCTCAACGCTTTATTAACTGGACTGTGCTGTTTTTGTTAGTCCTGCATGTTCGTTCCCAAATGTTACTTCTTGACTAAGCAAGACACTTTTATTTTCTTCATGTACTTGTCAAGGTGTTATGAGTAAAATACACAAAGATCTTGGAAAGCTGTTCTTCACTGAATAGGCCTCTCAATTTTGTTTTTGTATAGTTTTAGTGTTTATGCCACTTTAAAAATGCAGTGAAGCTGTATTACAAATTCTTATTGACTTCAGAACATGTTTGTTCAAAATCTGCTATTCATTTTCTTATTGTGTTCCCTACATAGATAGAGACAGATTGGTTCTTAGCTGGGCAAATGGCCCAGCTAAGAGATCGTATCTTTTTTGCTAAGTAAATAATGAAATTGAGACAAACCCACAAAGCAAGAGTGGTGGCCAAAGAACCTCAAATTAATCTAAATTAGAAGGCAACAAACTACCTTGCAGCCTTCTTCAGAGGAGAGGCAAACGTGCTTACCCAGGCTGACATTTACTTAGCAGTAAGCAGAAAAATTAAACAGTCATATCTCAGCATGTAAAAGCATCACATAGAGTAGATATGGGCATTTGTCTTGCTGTTTCTGAATCTGACAGTATTCACTGGTTTCATCATGTATTTTTCCATAATAACATCCCAATCATAGTTTAGTGTTGGTCTCAGCAGAATACTTAATAGCTTGGCTTTTTTGGTTTTGGTTTCCATGTTAACTCAGGTGTGTCTATATAGCAGTGTATTGTGCAAGACCCTCTTTCCAGTCTGCTTAATAACATTCATCCTGCTTGATCCTCAAGTAACGCAAGAGCAGTTTTTCTGTCAGAAAACATGACATAAGAGAAAAATCTTAGCAGAAAAGGTGAGAAAGAGAGAAGGAGAATTTAAAAGGGAAATCACCGTAGACACAAAAATACTGCAACTAAACATTTCTTCAATTATCTGGGTCTTGTTCAAGATCACCTTGGGACTTGTAATATGGAGTGTCAGAACAGGCTCCCATCAGAATTTGCTGGCTAATTTTGGGCTTGTGTCAGTGTGTACATTTACTCACAGGAGCTGAAACTTACTCAACAGATATAAAGACAGAAATAGAGGCAAATTTTCTCAGAATGGTGCCACGTTTTTTAATTTATAATTCATCTTTGACATCAGGACAGAGCTGAGATGGTATCTGAGTTGACAGTTCTTGCGCTCACATTTGATAGCTTTCTCTAAAATAAGTCAGATAATAGGTTATTTTAAAGGAATGCATACTTTAAAAGTTATTCCTTGGGATTGCAAGAACTTCCTCCCTAATTATGTCCTATACATTACTAAGTCTTAATTGCTTTTGTTGTTGGAGTGATCTCCTTAGAAGCTTCATGTTTAATTAACCACAAGATATATTAATCCTATTTCAATTCAGCCTTTCTTTGTTGTATAACTAAGCATAGAAAATATTTTCACAATTAGGAGATAATTCTATATATAGCTAGTAAAAGAAAGACACCTCTGTAAAAAAGACAAATCTGTTACTCCTAATGGCAAAAAAATACTCAGACCTATTTTAATGGGTCATTTTTGTTAAGAGGTAATGAGAAACAGAAGACACCAACACTCTTTTCAGCTTCAAAGTATTAAGAAGAAAACTGTCAGAATGTTTTTAAAGGCCTTACTGCAGGTTGTTAATGATCTCCCTTTGACAACATAAGAAATACTACAAAGGCATGGCACAGTATTTATAAATATAGGAACAGACCTTGGCTGTATATTCCTTTATCTGAATTTTATTGACTTTACTTTGGGATGTTCCTCAATTTGTTTTATTTATACTTCAGCTACATTGAAATCAAACACTGCTGCTATATACCAGGTATACAAATACTGTGGATTCAGTTTGGTGTTTTCCTGCATAATGCTGAACATCCTGAACTTCTAGAAACCTCAATAGCATGTTGGAGGAGTAGGTAAGACTTTGGAGAAGTACCAGATAGCTTCAGCTGATGTTGTTTTATGGAGCCAAAGAATAAAAGTAAGAGGTTTTTGGAAGGTGGTTTATTGACTCACTAGCTAACTTACGTGGCAGTGTTGAGAGTGTAAAACTGTGACCAACTGATCCCTCCAAACTCAGTAGGGTCCCCAGAGCACAGCAGTCGCATAGCTGAGAGCAGCACACAAGTCCACCACAGAAGAAAGCCATATTGTTTTCAACGTCTTTCATTGGGCCTGTGAAGGTCCTTCATCCACTTTAACAGGATGTCTGGAAATACAATGATTTTCTTCAGTAAGTAAATACGTGTTGGATGCTAATACAGGCACAATGAACAGGGTGAACCTCAATCAAAGCGTGAGGACATCACAACAATGATGGATCACACATTAGGAGAATGGGAGCCAAATCCAAATGATCTAACGGGAGTGATAGGTTGACCATCAATAGAGAGGTGCCTGGTGACTAACGAATGAATGATACACTCATTTTGCTCTTAGACAAGCTTGCCTGTTTCCTGCCTGCAGATCTATCTCCACTGGGAGGACTGCTTTACTCAAAATAAACCTCAGAGCTGCTTTAGAACTGCCAACTGCCAGTTTAGTTATTAGTGGTTGACCATTTTTCACAGCATCTGCCATGAAACCATTTATTCTATTCAGTTCCCCCAAAGGTACATCGATATAAATTGCAGGACGCCAGTAGGATTTGCTTTGTGTTCTGAAACGCATCAGAGGGGTTGGTTTTATTTGAGAGCAGCTTAGAAGTCTTGTTTTCCAAGGTTCACAGTAATAATTCATAGTCCTAGAAAGTATTTTGATATTAAAAATTAAATCTCTGTTTTATGAGAATTTAAGAGTTATTTTGGGGGGTTTATCAGAGGGTTTTAACATAGTTCCCTTTATTTTCTTTATTCCCCATCCTACTGTGTGTAATTTTGTGTTGCTTCAGCAATCTGACTCTATATATAGAAGCAAAATAATTTTTTTGTAATTCTAAGATAATTTTCCATTTAAAATATACATCATAAATAAAACATAAGAGAAGGAAGGAAAGGACTTTGGGGAATTTTTGCATGTGTGAGTTACTTTATATCTCTGCAGCTGCATATGGGGAGGGTGCAATCTTTTTCCTTTTTCTACTATAATTTTTACAATTTTCTGATTGCATTCCAGTCTTATGGAAACATGCCATAAAATCTTATCTGATCTTAGTTCTAATGAAATAATAATGACACCCACTATCAGAGCAAAAGAGGATAGGTGGCAAAGGACCATAGTATTGTATTTTTTGACCCTCTGAAAAGTCATACTTCAAATGGAATAATAACATTCTGGGAACAAAGAAAGCAATTGGAAATAAATGTTGTCATGTTGAGTAACATCGAACTCTGATTTAAAAAAAGTCTGTCAGCTATTATGGAAGCTCACTTGGAAGGTGAAAATTGTGGGTAATCAATTTACATTGCAGTCCTCCCACATTGCATAAGCCTTTTAATTTCATCTTGACTGAAACAAGAACTGAATTCTGAGACTTATATTTTATTTCTTGACTTAAAAGATATAAGCAAGTTAAACTTTAATGCACAAGAAAATAAATGAAAATATTAAAATTAATTATTCAAATTTAATCTGTTCCTCAGTTTTACAGAGAACTGTAAAACTCATTTGAGCATTGTACTTCAGCCTTTTAGGCAATGTGGTCTTTAAAACTGGAATAGAGACTCTGTTTGAGGAGCTTTCTAGACAATTTGATCATCTGTCACTTTGCATTACATTGCCCCATTATTTCACAGATTAAAGGGAAACGCATAAAAAGAAACTCTATGCTGTGGCCGTGATTCTAAAAAGGCATTGTTTACAAAATACAGATTTCTTCACTGAACTGCACTTGATTTTAATCATCATGTAGCAGGGATAAAAATGAAGGCAGGCAGTTCTGTTATTTTGTTGTATTAATTAGTTTATCTCACCCGCTTTAGGACCACATTGCTCACAAAAGACTAGGAACTATTTGGGAGCTCCGGAACTGCCATTAACTAATTTAATGCAATAATGTAATTTTTTTTTTTTTAACAGAAACATTAATATCCAAGATAAACAATGTCTACTTGGAGCAGTAGTAGAAGTAAAAGATGTCAGATACTCTAGGTTCAGATAAGGGCAGCAGCATGCTGATTTTCAGTCTTTGAGTTAGAGTTAAGATTCGATGCTGTGGTGTTTCAAAAATAAGTATCATTAAGTCTGATTCAGAAAGTAGTGAAGTCAGTGTAAATGTCGGTACTTATTTCTGTACAGTTCTGCCACGGTTCATAGAGTAATGACTGGGAGTAAACAAGTTCATGCACTGCAACTCCTAGTCATACACCTCTACCTTACTAGTGCAATTGCTCCTGTTAAGTGCAAGATTTGTTCTCCATACCAACCTGTAAATGATTTCTAGCTCAGTCACCGAAAGTATTTGACAGACTTTTACCAATTTAGTTTTGAGTTGCAGGTTGTTTTTTTTTTTTAAACTTTAAGCTGAACCTTCAAAGTTGTCTGCATGTAACACAACACAAAAAAAGTCATGGAGGAAGTGGGTCGGAAATGCAATATACAGCATTTTTCACAATATAAGAATTAAGTGGGGTCACATGAGATTAGCAGGTGGCAGGTTTATACAAATGAAAGGAAAGGTATCCATATTAAGAGCTAGCACTGAGCCAACTGTAGCAGTGGTAGCCCATACCACTAGCCACCTATAGACTCTATGTACTAAGGATTTAGGAATTTCATGCTTTCTGCACCCCCATTTCTTCTGTGTTCTGCCCATAAGTGGATAATAAGGTACTGCCTGTTGTTCACACATGAGGGAAGTAGGTGTCACAGTAACTAGAGGACAGCAACAGTGGGAGTTGGGTTGTAGGAGGCGGTTTTACACACTGCATGATAGACCAGAGAAACTCTGACAAATTATTTTGTAGCTGTAAGAAGTTGATTTGAATGCAAGGGAAGACTGGACGTGAACTCATCCCGTTCTTACAGGAAGAAACCCATTAGGAATTACTAAATAGACAAAACACAGGAGGCTCAAGAAATTCCCTTCCCTGAAAATTAATGGAGTGTTCAGGTGTATTAGGCCAACATATATGTATATATTTGCATTTCCTATCTGCTTTTGGCCACTTTTGGAAGCCAAACACTGGGACCTTGTTTTGCAGCGGTACAGCCTGTCCTCTTCTCTGGGTCTTCTACAGGGACATTTACCATACAAGCGAAGGCACTGCAGCCAAGGAAAGGGAAAAATTAACTCAAGAAGATTGCTTTCAAAGATTCCTGTTTCATTTAACTGGAAGTAAGTGCTCAGTGCTTCAGGACAAGTACAGGGCACATCTTTCTGTAGTCTAAGAATTAAAATAATTTTCTCCACTGAGCTTGTGTAATCTGACTGACTCAGGAATAATGTCAAAAGACTAACTTGTGGATGCTGCTCTAATTTTACAGAACTTTCAGGTTAATTTCTGTGGAATCATATCCTGCAACTTTTGTTCGAATTTACAGTAGGAGTTTTCCTGTTTTATAATCCTGCAAAAAGATCATTTTGTTATGATTCTTTACTGTGCACAGTTGTGTCTGTATTTTTCCTAAATCTACTCAGCCAAATCTAAGCAAGTCACTGGTGCTCCATCTCTCTAGTCTCTCTTAAAAAGAGGCAAGAGCAATTTCAGCTTTCCTGAAATGTCTGTCTGAGAGATACAGAGCAAATGGTCCTCTGGAGGAGGTTGTTCCCTCTATTGACTCTGCTGAGTTGACATGGCTAGCTTCAGCTCGCCTGCCTTTCTGAAAAAAAAAGCAGTCAAGATTAGGTCTACCCCAACTTATCATTCACTATTTTTGTTTGAAGTCACTTTAATATAATTATTTAACTGATTTTATTTAAGTATTATTAGCATAATAACCTGAAATATATTCCTGCACAATAATTTCAACGCTAAGAATGGTATCGTGCCATCATACTATCCCCTGGAATTAACTCATTCTTTTTACAGTTAGCCCTCGGGAAATGGAGAAAATCTTAGGGACTGGTAATCAGGGCAACCTGATGTGTAAACAGATAATACAAAGTATTTGATTTTGGTTTTAGCAGATCTGCCTGTTTCACCTACAACACTGGACTGAAAAGGTCCCTAAATCACTGTCAGGTGGACAAGGAGGAGTGCATTAGAACAGGGTGAGAAGTACCTGAGGTCGGCCAAGGGGCTTCCTTACATCTTATTAATCCCCTATGTGTTCGTCTTCCTCTTTCAATTTTTATATACTTCATCTCAAGCACTGTGCTGTATTTTGCATTATATAGCTGAAATACTTTCGCCATAGAATGAATTACCTACATAAGCAATTAAGCACGTAGCCAGGAAAACAACACACTTTATGTTATTATCTAATTGTTTCATCATCATATTTCTAAACTCTTAAATTACCATTATGTGCGATAGTGGCAAGCAATCTTCACAATATTGTTACTGTTATTAAGTAAAATTGCACAGAGGAGTTTACACTTCATAAAGAAATAGAAGACCTGTTGTATAAATGGACAAAAGATGGGTTTCCACAGCAGAATTTTAAAGTGTTACTGATGGTCAATGAAATTTTAAAAGTCCTGACAGTAGATTTTATTTGTATAAATGACAATACTTTTCAGCCTGGCTAAATAAATGATTGGAGAATAGGCAAGATGCTGATAGCAAGCTATGTACAAAAAGCTTAATTTACTGCAACATCCATGTTTGTAGCACATTGATGAGTAAGTAATCAAGGCATAGAACACAATTAGCTATGTCCACTATAATTGTTAGCAGGAGAAAAACACGAAGATTTAAAATCTGATTACTCAAATCAGCATGATTTTCTTAGTATCAAGACAAACATTATTAAATACACCTGCTTTAATAGTACTTGTAAAATGTCTTTGTCAGGGCACACTATACGTAAGGATGACATGCAGAATTTAGTGTTGGATTACAAATATCACAGGCAGCAGAGCTGAGTGAATTTAGAAGCATGAGCACTGTAACATGGACTTAAGAGTAACTTCATGCAACAAGACCTTCAGGTTTTTTGTAAGAACTTATAGGAAACCTATGCTTATATGGAAGAGGAAACATTTTTCACTCTGCTGTGTCAGCAGAAGCTCACGGTAACAAGAATGTGTGATTTAGGCTAAGATGTTATGAGGAAACATTGAGTGCTTGACACTCCATCGTAACAGTATAAGCTGCTGTGGTAGTTATGGGGGAACCTCATAGGGAACAGAGGAGGCAGTAGGAAATTGGCAGGGAAATAAGAGCTTGTCCACCCAACAAAGAACAAACAGGTGTTTATATATTGTCTGTCCTTGTCATCACTTGAAGGAGGAAGAAATGTTGTCTCCAAGACATTTTTTCTATGTGGTCCGGTGTTTTTTTCCCTGGGATGAAGGGTTTAATTTGTACAGTGGATCAATGGATATTGCGCAAATTATGCAAATTAATGTTTGAAGAACTGTTTAGATACCTTGCTTTATAGTTTAATCTTTTCATCATATTTATTTTGTGTTAATTGTTGATTAGGTTTCCAAATTAGTACAGAATCACAGAATCACTAAGGTTGGAAGGGGTCTCTAGAGATCATCTAGTCCAACCCCCCTGCCAGAGCAGGTCCACCTACAGCAGGTGGCACAGGATGGCGTCCAGGCGGGTTTGGAATGTCTCCAGAGTGGGAGACTCCACCACCTCTCTGGGCAGACTCTGCCAATGCTCTGCCACCCTCAAAGTCAAGAAGTTTTTCCAGATGCTCAGATGGAATTTCCTGTGCTCCAGTTTGTGCCTGTTGCCCCTTGTCCTGTTGCTGGGCACCACTGAAAAGAGTCTTGCCCCACCCTCTTGACACCAACACTTTAGATATTTATGAGTATTGATGAGACCCCTTCCTGGTCTTCTCTTCTCCAGGCTAAACAGATCCAGGTCTTTCGGCCTTTCCACATAAAAGATGTGTTCCAGTCCCTTGACTGTCCCGTGTGCATATTTGTGCAAATATACAGTTTTACAGATTTCAACAGTTACAGAAATATTTATAAAATTATTTAACATTTCATAACATTATCAATGCAGTTGCATTTTATTTTTACTGACTTTTATATAGACTCAACAAGTATTACATTGCCCATCCGTCATACTGAATAACGTCTAGCAGTGACTCAGCTTTCTTTATTTTGAGTATATGTGCTCACAGGTCTCACCACAAACAAGCTCCAAATGCACTCCAGAGTTTTTCAGGCAGCTCTGCCTTTCTGCGAGCACCTGAGTCTGAAGAGGCTACTGGCTGGAAATTCGGATTCGTGCCAGAACGACCTGGTGAGGTGCTCAGAGCTCTCAGCAAAAGTTGTGTTACCTACTTTTTGCCAGGTTTGCAGACTGAAGTCTTTCCCCATTCTGCTCACAAGTCCTCTGCAAGAAAAATGGCTTGCCTGTTTCCCTGGCTAGAGAATTAAGTTAATAGGGTCTGAATTTCCATTCAGATGCTCCAAGTGACTGTGGCTGCTGCGGGCTTCCTCTGGGAATTAGGAACATGTTGCAAGGCCTGATGAGCTGTTCTTGATTAGCTGCATCACAAGGCATGAAGCGGTGGTTGTTATTTTTGCTGAACACATCAAAAGCCTTACTTGTTGTTCAAATGCATTGATCCGATGCATCACGTTAGAGTGGATGATACATTGCAGTCAGGCACTGATCACACTGCCAGAATAGAAATTAAATTAGAATTACGCAAACTGAGGTAGGAAAAACTATTGTCACTAATGGTCTCTGTATTTCTTTTCAAATTTGTGGAGAGATTTTGCTCAATAGCTGTAATCCACACCTTTGCACTTCTGTCTACCATGCCACAATTGTGACATTTAACATGCTGATAAAGGTATCCTGATTTGCATATTGATTTTTTAACGTAAGTATGTCACTTCCAAGACAAAAAAGGGCACAATCTTCTAAACAGTTTACCAACAAAAAGTAACACAGGTGCCAGACTCATGTTAAAAGTTGTCAGTCCTACTACAGAAAAATCAAATGCAACCCACCTAACCTGAAAAATAATTCATGTTTGGATAAGTAGTCTGCCTTGAAACAGCAGCAGCCTGAGTGATGTTGCCAACATCCTGCCATAATTTTCTTGTGTATTTTTTATCCCCTTACAATAAACAAGGGTTTGTATTTCACATCTTTAGCACCTGTCCTCTTGCCTCCCGTCCTTTCATTCACCTCTCTCACCCCACCATTCAGCGCACGCTCCCGCTCCTTGTGCTTATCAAAGCCTGCACAAGCAGCCGTGCTGAAGCCACGAAGAGAGGACGGTGGCCATCTGCCTCCTCCTCTCCATATGCCTCTGCGTGTGGATGGCAGAGGCCACCACCTTGCTGCTGGACATCTCTTTTCCAGACAAGTGTCTGATGGTTTTGTGACACCAATGTTCGACCACAGCACTCTTTCCTTGATGATTCATGAAGGTCATGGACACCCACTTAATGAAAGCAGGGGAAAGATATTTCATTTGAACAATAAGACCTGCTGCATTATTTTGGGCAGGTACAATGTCAAGAGCATGGTCTTTTGGCAACAGGGCTCCATGGCGGTGGAGTCATCTGTCGCTAACTGGTATTTATCACTGCAGCCAGACAAACAACCTGCAAGGTTTTAGCTCTTTTAGCACTTACACAATCACAAAGCAGCGAGATGCCAAGATTTCAAATCAGCCATGCTACATATGCTGTAAATATTCCACATCAATGTGTATCTAATGCTTACACATCAAAAGGGGAATAAAATTATGAAACTAGAGAAGTTTGAGCATTCACTAGTTCAACACGGGTAGCTTGAAGGGAAAAAGATTTGATTCTGAGACAGTAAGTTTAATATCAGGGAAAACAATCAGAGCATGTTACATCATAATTGATTTCTCTTTTACTGTATCTAAGTTTGTTACCTTAATGATCAAGTGCAGTTATATCTATTTAATCTCTGGTTATGTTAACCTATTTCTAGTCTGTACTTAAGTGTAAGCGGGTGTGGTAATAGATTTCTGCAGGATGATTTATGCTGGTGAGCTTGTCAAGAGTAATGCATTTTAAGCAGTAAGTCAAAAGCACCAAATATCACTTTTTAAATACTTTCCTTTAAGAAGTATACTGCTGGTTTTACTCCTTAGCGGGGAAAAAAACCCACAGAGTTTAATTTTTAATGTAATTAAGCAGATTGCAGTATACACAAAGAGGACAAGATTTTTACATTGGTACCTTTCATTGATAAAACTGTTTTGGAAACAAATTATGAAACAAATAGACAGTCTGACAAGAATACTCCAAATTGAGCAGCTGTGGGAGCTAAACCTTTATTTTGTGCCTGTCACTGGTGTTGTAGCTGCTACAGCAGCTCCCAGCATTGTGTCAGGCTGTGGCAGTGGAAGAAGAGACACACAAGGCAAATCAGTACGCTTCTGGGAACTTAGAGTAAGGCACGACATATTCCCCTTTGGAGCCCATGAAAACTACACTAATCTACGATCACACCTACAAAAGGCAGAAGAAGGTTCATGCCTCACTGTTCCTTGCACAAGCTTGTAGATGAGAGACAAATGCAAGCATAGCTGATATACGAACAGTTTTGAAGTGCTGCTGGTTTTAGTTTGCTATGATGAAAGAATAATTACACAGGATGTTCTGGCAACGTATGTCAGCTAAGGTTGGAGCGTGTACATAGCTGTGAATCTTGTTCGCGCGCATGCAGGGACGCCCTTAGAACAATTGGGGTAGAATTTGGTAAAGATAAAAATATCAGCATTTAGGGAGAGAAAAAGATATGTTGTATCCCTTCTTACTGATTTGATTTTCTGTTTAGAAAAGACTTCGTTCTTCCAGGAGTTTGTGCAGATAAAAATATTTATTGCAGAGCTCTACATTAAGCAGTACATAAAAATACGGGCAAGTCCCATCTCATTTATTTTAGTCCAGTGCTTTCTTCTCACAAGGGTTAGTTCCATATTTCTCCAAGATCAATACATTTCATCTGCTGTAAAGAAATAAACCTAACTTCTCTGATATGCAGCTTGAGAAACTATGAACACTAAGACCAAATTAACTACAATATGTATGGTACATAGTACATTTCTTTCTATTGTAGTGGTAAATCTAAGTTGCACATGATATGCGTTATGTGTAACAATGCATTTGACAACAGATTAAATGCATTTTCAGTTCCCAGTAAAATTTTGTGAAGTCTCTTTTCTCCAATTGTGGCCTAAATTGTTTTTGTTGATTTTCAAAGTCAAAATGAATTGGATAATAAGAGTAAACTGATGCAGAAAGCAATGATGAAAGAAGGATATTCCTACGATATTTCAAAAATATTTGAGGAAGCACAGATGTGTATAACAAACAACATATTATTTGCATGCATCAGCAAGAACATAGCTGAGGCAAGGTTTGCAGAGGAAATAGATGTTCCTCAAATGGCTGACTGCTGTTATATTTGGTATCATGAAGAGGTAAATCAGATTCTTGATTTTGTCAGTATCCCCTGCTTCCAGGGAATACCAAAGCATTCCTGATTGTAGCTATTGGACCAGCACAGGACTAAGTGTGTCCTGTTTTAGATTTGCTCTGAAGAATTTCCACATGCCAAAAATAAAATAATTGAGAAAATGGAAAATGGAGCTGCATTGACAGGTGACTTTTGGTTTCTCACGATACAGAACCATAAACTCATAGAATAGTTTGAACTTGTCAGGTGAGGTGTCAGCTGTCTGCTCACGACACGTGTTGTCACCATGGGTGCTCAGGGGTAGAAGCTGTCAGCATGAATGTTCTCCAGAAGGTGCTTTCCACAGTGAAGCTCTAAGGCTCAATTATTTATCCCAGTATTAACAAATACTGGAACAGGAAAAGGACTTGTGCCTGCGCAAAGTATTTATTGCTGTGTGATTCTGTGTTTTGTTTAGACCAAGCACTGGCAGCTATTTCAAACCTAAATACAACTGCTTTGTTTTCTGGTCTAGTACAGCTATGGCATCCATTGCCTGCAGAAGGAAATGTTAAATGTAAACTAAATAGAAATAATGTAAATATGTTTTTTTAATATTTCACATGGCTTTGGTAAAAAATATTAGGGATTTAATATCATCCAATAACCATGATATTAGCACCATAATGAAAATGAAGCTTTCTCAAGCCATGGGTGTGAGCCTTTAGGTACAGCTGACTCGGATACAACAGTCACACAATCTTGCAGAATTTTATTACAATTTTTTCATTAGATAATCTACATTGTATCTCCTGGTCTTTGATTTCCTGTACTTCAAGAAATTCACTTTTTCTATTTGCTTTCAGTAATGTTTTTCTTTTTTAAATTTGCTTCTTCTTCCACATGTGCTTGCATGTAGCTCACAGTTGAATTTATAATAAATAAATAAATTTATGTATTTATTTGACATATATATATTATATAGGCACACACAATGCTATGGTAAAGGCTAGTCTCAGTGGGCAAATAATTCAGGATGCAGAATGTTGACAGAAAACTGATTTAAGGAGTATGTTTGTGAGTATTCTCATGTAACCCAAATAGCAATGCCACAGATCAGGAAATGTGAAAACCCTTAAGCAAAAATGCAGTATATTTTGAGTATATATACCTGTGTATGTAAGCATATATGCCTCTGTGTGTGTGTATATATGTATGTATATTAGTATTTCTACAATGGAAGAACACTTTTTTCTGCAAAGGACTTTCGTCATATCAAAGAGAACTTGCCAAATGTGTGCAAACGCACTGAAAGAGCTGCCTTATCAAAAACCATGGTTGTCTTTCAAAACTTCGTACAAGGTTTTCTTGTACAAGAGTTTTCAATGGGCCACACAGGAGTCATTTGTGTAGTGTAGCATCAGGAATCGATCGCATTCCTTGCTACCACGTGTGTCGGTGATGCTTTGCCATGCTCTGCCATGCTACAGCCAGCAAGAGCGTCTCTACAGGCTGCTCCTCCCGCCTGCTGTCAAGAGCTGGTGTGCCATCTTACAACGTTTCAAATAAAAGTTCTTTGAAAATCCTGCCAGTGTAAAGACTCCGATTGGCTTCTGAGCCACCAAAGTGCAGCCAGACTTCTGCATGCAGATAGTTTCACTACCATCTCTGTCAACACGAAGCATGTGAAATCCCAAAAAAATGGAATGCGCTGTGTGGTGTTTCTTTGTTTGCTTTCTCAATAGCCATTGCCCATTTCATATGTACATTATTTGGACAGGCAAAATGAAGCTGCTTTTTTTTTAAGGTTCTCTTTTGCAGTTGAATGTGTAATCAAAAATAGAAGTAAAAAAATGCAGGGAAGATAACTCAAAAGCCCAGACGCTCATCTCTGATTTACCTCTGACCTTTATGCTCTTGTGCACCAGTATAATGGCAGGCATACATACCAAGTACCTCTTTCAAACCCAAGTGAAAAACGTGCTGTCATCATAGGATCATCATCTCAACCCTGGAAATAAATTTCTGAATACAGAATCCGATATCAGGGTTAATACAATCTGATTGCATTTGTAATTCTGGAAATACTGGGAATTAATGTATTGGCTTTTTTGTTGTTGTTAGGAATTATTTGATTCACCCACAGTACTACAAGCAAAGACACTGCTGTGAACAAAGTACCCATTTTACATTAGGAAAATCAATAGTTTTTGTAGTATATACTTTCTCTATTTTTTTCCAGTCTTCCTTGTTGCTCTTGTTCACAATAGAGGATGGACCATTCACCATGGGGAGTCACACAGTACTTTTAAATCAGGGTAACCCCTAAGTGTTCACGTAAACCCTCTTACCCCCTATTCAGCAAGATTCTTCTAAAATCAAAGACGTGTGTAGGAAAAGCTTCATCTGCCTTGACCATGGGTTTGCAGTTTAAAAGGGCTGAAGTATCTAACGTCAATAGTCTTGGAGGATGATCTGAAGTTTTGGGGTGAGATGTCTGTCCTGTGATATGGGAAGGTCAGGTTCACTGGGCTAGTAATTTCTTGTGAACTCAGGACCTATAAAGTCTGTACCTGTGTGCAGTGCCTGTGGCCAGGGTTTTCATTGAAGCTTATGGGGATAAGCGTATTAGCAGATGCAAAGGAGGTTAATCAGGCCCCTTTTTTGTGTTTTTTGGGGCTGAAACAAAGTGACTGTTCAATCCCAACTGAAATGCGATGCAGTGCTTGCTCCAAGCAGAACATTCTCACCCAGTTACACAAAACCTTTAATCTGATCGGTTTAACATGACATTTGGGATAAACAGGACAGTTACATCTACTGTGTCTATAACCTTAGGAGCGTCTTTTTAACCCCACTTTGGCAAGACCTTTCTGTGAATACTTGTTGGGAATCACTCAGTGAGGAAAAATACCTAAGAAGCCATTGCTCTAAAAATATAAACATTCTATTAATGCCTGTGTTTTTTAAAATACAGTTTTCTGTGAGAAAAATGAACGTTGTCACTATTGGATACCATACCAAATTCAAAAATTATATTCTTTCACTGAGTCATCTTATATAAGCACAATATTCTGTTGCGAGGCAGTACACAAATTACCACTGAGTTGCATTACAGTAATAGAGGTATATTTTTTGCTGCCTGCAGAGCAAATAGTTAGGAAACAGTCCACTCCATGGAACTGCAATGAATGAGGGATAAACATCTATTTACAGTCATTGGACAAAATCTGTAAACTGCATAACGGTAATTTTTTATTTGAATTCTAGGTAGAAAACTCTACTTAGCAGACTGTCTGCTGCAGTGATGTCAAAGATGTTTCGTTTCTGTCTGCCAGCCAATGTAATGCTTTGCTTTCTAGAAGAAGTTAATTTACATTAAGACATGTTCTTATCTAGATCTTCTCCTGGTACATGCAATTGGTAGATTTTCAAGTTTGTTTCTCTGATTTATACATTTAAAATCATCTTTCAACCACCAAAGTATGAAAGTGGATGTGTCACAACATCTCCCACATGCTTGAAGTTAACTGAAAAATTCTGGTTTTGCCAAGCCTTCCACAAAGGTGTAGATTCTTTGACAGTAAACACTGGGTTTTAATAAATTAGGCTTATATGCACCTGACAGAGCAAGGGCTACAGGAGTCACCTAAAAGATAATCTTTGAGAAGGGAACACTGGGCACACCAGTGAAAAACAAAAAAACCCCAAGAAATATCTGAAGGATACAAGGGAGACACATCACCCAGAGCTGAAACATGTTCTTTTCAGATTTTTTTAATGTTGTGATTTCACAGACTTCTCTGTGTGTTGGTGCATAAAACTTTTAAGTTAAGATTTTGACTTTATTAGTGATTGATTATCTTCTATCTTTCTGCTGCTTTATGGTAGACCAGACTTCACCCTCTGTGGTATGTGTGCAGCTCCTTGTTAGCTGTAACATATGTCAGTAGAGGTTGTGTGGGTATGTGCAAATGTAGAGTTTTGCAAATATTCTGCTTCAGGTATTGCTTTCTTTGGGATACAGCCTTGTTTATTACAGAAAATAGTCATGTTTTTGAGAGGACTGCCTTTGCTTTTCCAGCCATCGTTATACACTTCTCTTTTACTATCTGTGGGTCCAAAAGCAGTTGTTTTCTTCTTTTTTAAAAACATTAGCTGCAATTAGTGGTAGCCAAAGTACTCCTGGGGAATTTTGGCACTTGATTTCTCCTCACATATTCAGAAATTACTCAAACGTTTTTACTAACCTGCTCAGTGTGAACATGATACAAGATTCGTGGTCTAAATCTTTAATATGTTAAGTATAGAAAGCAACAAGCATGGTGTTTGGAACATATGTATAGTTATTTACACTGGAAATGGTGGTAATATTATTTAATACTTTTAACATATCTACAACATGATTTTGGAGTGTCGTCTCAAAGATAAGAAGACTCTTCATAATGGCCTTTAACAATCATTGAGTTCATTCTTCTTAGTTCAGGAGGGCTTAGAGAGGCTTTAGACGTAGGAACCCGCTCTAGGTCGTGTTTAATTTATAAAAAACATATGCGTGTGGTTTCTTTGTTGTGTTCTCCAGTGGAAGTACTGTAGAGCATAATAAAGAATCAGTTGGAGGTGAGTGCGTAAAAAAGACCAAGCAGGCTCAGAAAATGTGTGCACACCCTGCCAGAAGGTCCATTTTGTCTAGTTTGACTTGAATGGTGTAGGTTTGGGTTACTGCCTGACCGTTGGTGGCCTCTGGGGGTATCAAAAGAAGGGCTGTGGCTGCAGATCCCTTTCTATAACCCTGGAAGTGTATTGTCGAGTGTTCTTTGTGGGGAGCCATCAGTTTTGAAATTGTTTCCAGCCTCAGTCAGCTAGATCCTAGTCTTCTTAATCTTATAAAAATATTTTTTAGACCCTGTTGTGGTGTTGGATGAGAGGTTGAGATGGACGTTGTTATGTAGTTACACATCAGCCTTCTGCATAACATTCCTTTTGTGTTCTCACATGGGTTAGGGTGCAAAAGTAGGAGTGTTTTAATTTTTTTAATCTGAAGAAAAATAATAAAATAATTACATTATTCAGGGTGAATCTGAGTTGTAAGGGTCAGTCACAAACAGTCAGCCATCTTCCTAAGAAAAATGATCTATTGAGGCATAAGGAGAGATATTATTTAATTCCAAAACAGACCTAACATCAACCACCAAGCTTCATGTCCTCCAGTCTTCAGTGTCATTTTCTTTTTCAAACTGAGAGCAGTACAAATAAGCTTAGGAAATAATTTGACTGTATTGATTTACCCTGTTGCTTATGCACCAAAGCATCAGTACCCCTGTGATTAATTCTTTAACAGTACAAAAGATGGAATAGTTATCATTTTTTTAAAAATGAAAAAACTTTCAACAATTGAGATGCTTTTCCATTTTTATGAAAAGATATGGAAAATATTCTAACTCAAAAAGCATTTTATTTTTTTTGCCATTAAGTTAAATTTAAAATATTTTGGAGTTCATATTTTTGTTTTTATACCTGTTCTTATGAAAATGAGATGACTTTATAGATAATTTTGAACTTTATCCATAGAAATTTGTATCACTATTAAAATGGTAAAACTTTTAATTTTATGAAAACTATCACTCACATTTCAGAGACAAATCAGTTTTTTATCATATCTGAATAATAAAGCTCTGGTTCCAGATCACCTTTACTAATATTTAATTTAATACAGTGCATTAACTCCTACCACATCAGTGGGTTCCAGTTTAAAATCTAGGTTTGAGCTGTTTGGAAGTTCATTTAATCCAAGTTCCTTGTTGAAATTTCGTATGGTATTTCTCAGACGATCAGTTTTTGTGGAACTTTCATCATGAAAGGCCTAGAATGAAATATATGGTAAAAATGGTAAAAGTTATTCAATTATTATGTTTATCTGGGATGTGGAAGTCCATTCTCATGACCCTTCTTTTCCTTTCCCAGATCAGAAACTGAACCGGGGCCAGGCAAGCTTAATGGCCAAGACACTGATCATCTATTTCAAAAGCATACTTTTTTTGTCTTATATCTCTCAGGATGGGTTTTTTCCATTTCTGACATTACAAAATGATTTGTTTATTTTTTTAAACTTTGGAGGAACAGGAAAATATTTTCCTGTTTTACTGCAGGCTTGGTCAACAATTTTAGCAAAGTGTTAATCCCTTATATCAGCCATGCCGTGTGTTTTCCACATGCTCCACAGTAGGTGCAGAGAGCCGATAAGCTTTACACGGTGTTTTGAAAGCCAAGAAAATAAGTCTGTGTCAGATCAAAGGCAGAATTGAGTCCCAGGGTTGGATATGTCCTGCCAGTAGCCTAGTCTTATTTTGATCAGAGGTCTATTTACGAAGGTCTATAGTAGGGGCTCCAGGGTGTCCTTTTGACTAATAACAGATAATCTTTCTTATGTCCTGGAGAATGAAGATTAATAGACCTTTTAATTGTATTCAAGCCAGTACATTATGAGATTATGGCCTTAGAAGTGCCAAGCCATTTAGTCTAAAAGGAAAAAGAAACTTGATTTCTGCTGTAAACGTGGAAAAATACTTCTCTAGCTAAAAAAGCCAAAGCCAATCCCTGCATTGTAGTGCACCAATTTTGTGTATTTCTGCTGGTCATTACCAGTGTATCACTGGAAATAAAAGTCCTGTCATTTCGAGGCGGGGAGGAAGGGAATACAACAACAACAAAAAGAAAAAAAAAAAAGATGAAAGAGAGTTTACTGTTGTTTTTAAAGTCTGGTAGCACAGTTTTGACATTTTTAGTTTACAGCTACAGCAGCATAGCTGTATGAAACAGGTTATGCATAATAATCCTGGCTGACAGATGGGCAAAGTCATTCTTGAAAAGAATGGCTGAATGATGCTGTCTTGGCTGCATTTCCGATGAAAATAAGAGCCATGTTCTTAGAGCTTTTAAATGGAAGGAGGAACTTTCAGCCTGAACCTCACTTATCTTCTAGGCAGATTTAAGTTTGCTTACAGGCAGGGTTTTGTTAGTATTTCAACAGTCCGGTAGTTATATTAATTACTAGTCATTGTGCAGTATCGTGTGTGCAAGCTTATCTTCAGTTTACTTGCTGATCTATAGCCCACATACTCATAGATTATTGGGACATTTTTATGTACTGCAGAAAATATTTGCAATGTTATTAATCACCTGAGAAAAACTGACCAGGTGAATAATGAACTTCCATATTACTGTCATTACTTTTCATTTTAAAAATACAATGAGCTGCTTTTGCGTACTTCAGTCCGTTTATGATCCCAGCATTTTTACAAAGATATTTATCAGTCCGCCAATAAAAAGTGTCGCATCATCTTCCCTACTAAAAACCAAGCAGAAGTTGCAGTAATTCATTTGTAGGGAAGAACTTTGCTTTCCCAGGCATTACATCACCAGACTTTGATTTCATTTAAAAACGCACAATGCACTGAAAACCTAAGATAAATGTAACCTGATATACCTAGTTTTCTCCTTACCACAGTTCAAACACTGATGCTGTTACGAAATGCTAGTATGAAACTTCCTCGCTCTTCACATTTACAGTTATCAAGTGTCATTCTGAAATTTATAGTTAAATTGAGCACATTTCCCCTGCTTACAATCCAAGTTTTCACCTATCTGTGTTTGCCAGTAGCTATTTTACCCAATTCTGCACCTGAGATTCCCTGTGGTGGTCTTTTCTGAGAAAACTAAGGAATCCACCCTGGGACAGAGTTCACAGCACTGGCATGCAGGAAATCTTACTGACAAATTTGCTCATCAACATGAGATATATTTTAACAAAACAAGGAGTGGTAGGAGAACTCCTTTCTTGCTCTTCTCACAATCTAAAGAGAGTGGAGCCCGCCCATTTAGCATATCAGGATGATCTGTTCGTTGTTCATAGACTAAAGACAAGCAGAAGTGGAAATGGTCAATATTTTTCATATTTTTTTTTTAACTTTGATAATTGTTCTATTTTCGCCTTTATTCATATTCAAAAGTTTTTGATCAAACATTATCAGCATCATTATTGTTAGTACAGCAATTACTGCCTTAAATTATATCTTCCAGAAATTACATTTCTGGAAGCTACTTCTTATTGTCATCCAGTTTCATGCAATTTTTGCTTTCAAAGGCATGTACTATTGTGTAAAGAACTGAATGTAAATTAAAGTTTTTGTGCATTTCCATATATATTTCTGGCCATAACTGCTGTTGGGATCAGCAAATTGTACTGCACAGTCACTGCTTGCAGTAGTGTTCAACTAAAGAAAGGTAATGCACTGTCAGTGTGTTGTTTCATGAAGTACAAACATCATATTCTTTTTTTCTCGCTCCTTTTTTTTTTTTATGGTAAATTATTGTTTTGTCCTTGGCTTTCCCACAAGAACTCGGATTGATCGATCTAACACAGAATGGTATTACAGTTTTTATCAACTCTTGATGAGTACTAATGCAGCTCAAAAGCTTCTTCTAACTCCACCAGATGTCTAAGCCTGCTTAATCACATGTAATTTAATGGACTAGTTTTAAATCTCTTCGCATCATCAAGGACTGAGAAGCTTTGAATATTCCATAGCAGATAGAGACTATTGCTATTTTATCAATGATTTCTTGACTGTTGGTGACCAATGCAATCAACTATGTCATTTCTACAAAAACGCTCTATTCACATTTACAGTAAAAATACTCCTGTACACAGATGTAAAATATTCAGTGTTAGGAGAAAAAGTTACAGATTCAGTCATCACTGATGTTACCATTTTGAAATACTAAATTTTCTTTTACTTCAGACTACATTCAGAACAGGCTATACCAGGTACTGCCATTTCCCAGGAGGATGTGAATACTTCCTGAGAAGTTGTGGGAGTTACCAACACTCGTAAAAGTCATTCCAGTTTGCAGTATCAGTATGAAAACAGTATTATCTTGTGTGTGCTGGAGGCAGGATTTACCCATGTGCTGATACTACAAGCACAGAACATCAACTGCCTTGAGTTCCCACAGGAGATGGGTAGCAAGTCCCTTTGGTGCTTTTGAAAATCTAGATCCTAAGGCTAAAAATTTTTTGGTGGTTTTTTGGTTTTTTTTTTACATTTTAGGTTTGAGATAGCAGTAAAATGAGATTAGTCATGGTTTAGTAAAGTGGTTATAAAAAGTTTCTCTGTAAGAAAGAGATGCTGCTTTTAAAATGGCTGTGCGGTGATCATATAAACCTGATTTATCTGAATTTTCACTAAAATGCTGAAAAGACTCTATAGTAATTCAAGTGTTTTTTACTTTTTTCCCATAATACCTATATAACCATTATTACTGAGTACATAAATATATTAATGAAGGATTCACACAGTCTGTACTATTTAATAAGTAGCTGCTCCTTAAGAAGCTGCTTGTGGAAATGAAGTGACCTGTGATCATGTATGTGTGTTTCGCTTCAGAAATTTCAGAACAATGGCCTGAGATGTATTTTTGACAGTCCATGGAGATTTCAAGTGACAGGCCTCACATCCCAGTTTCTCACTTTTAAATTGTACTGGGGACAGCTGATGGTACATGGTAGTCTTTCTAACTTGCTTCTTATATACAGCTGCTCTAGTCATAAAGCAATTCAGAGGGAGTGTGCTCTTTAAGAAAAGGCAAATAAGTGTAAATAAGGAAATAAGAGTTGTATTTATTACCTTAGCCTAAAAGACTACAGATGTTAAAAATAAAGTGGCACAATGTTAAAATACTGTTGAAGGTCTAAGCTTAAACTGAAAAACAAGCAAGCAAAAAAACCCACACATTTCTAAAGGAGAAAACGAATGGCATTCCAGTCTTATTTCAATGGAAAACAACCCATCTCTACATGGGTTCATGTCACACACTGCTCGAAGACCAGAGCGAGGTTTTGCTCATATTCTCATGAGTAGAATTAAGGATCAAAATGGAGTCAAGTGCCAAGGAACTTTATTTGCCTGACAACAAGTTTGCAAATGCAAAGGAGTGAGTGAGAGATAAAGAGAGGAAGGAAGGAAGAAAGAAAGAGGAGAGGATGAAGGAGTTCACAGCAATAGCTACCACCCCAGGGCTGCATCATCCCAACAGTCTGATTAGTTTCGAGTCCGATGGGAGAACATTCCATCCAATGTTGGTTGTTTCCATTCTTTTATAGGGTCATCACAAGCTGTTCTACTTAACCGCACCTTTCACCTGGGGGTGGTGCACCTGTCCAACACTGTTCCCAGGGGGTCTCCAGGTCCACTCGGTCTCCTAAGCCGACCCTGAGTCTGTTGGTGGTGTTCCTGCCGTAGTAATGTTGAGACAAACATCCGCTCTGTTGGTGGTGTCAGCAATGTTGGGTGTCAGCAATGTTGGTTATCACCAACGCAGTCACTTACAGTTCATGAGAAGTTTAATTTTAAACATATGCTAACTAATACAGACCCAATGGAATGTAAATACTTTTTATTTCATTTAGAAAGAATGAAAATCCCTTGTAATGGGTTATTGAACAAAATGCTCTGAAATGCTTCTTCCTACCAAATTATTATGGCTTCTTCTAGGGCATTTCCTTGTGTCTTATTTTCTTACTGTCATTTTTTTCAGGTTTTATTAATAAGTATTTACCTTAATAACATATATTTGACTACACTAAAAACACTCTGCTACTTATGATGCTCCTGTGGAAATTAGATTTCTCTATCATGAGTGTATAGTTATCTGGTTGTTCTTTTCCTTCAGAGTTTTTAAATGCTAGTAAGCATGCTGGATTATAGTTTGGGGTTGTGTTTTTTCAATATGAGCCTTTGGAAAACAGCCTGAAATGCTAAGCTTCATAGTTTACAAACAAGAAATGCAGCTGAAATGTTGTTAGAAACATATAGATATTGCAGATCACCTGCAAGCGTGCTGCAGCATCACCAATTTTCCTTTTATCTCCAGTGTTTGGGCATGGAGGAGAATGTTAAGCACCTACATCTGATGCAGTAAGATAAGGGGAGCTGCATTTCTGCCTTTATGCTGCCGGCACTGCAAGCCTGTCCCTCCTTTTCTTCGGCTTGGGTGCAGATAGCAACTGTCTGAATGTGCCAGTTTACCCTGGAAAAAACACAGGAGTCACAAGGTCTTAAATGAAGAGTAAATAACCTGCTCAGGACAGCTTAAGTGCATAAGACTGCCTTGGTGGGATACAGCTGCCCAGCCACGAGGCTCCACCATTACCTTGTCTCTCTAACATTACCTTAAGTATCACAAAATACCTGAGACGTCCTTGCAAGACCAGCATATACGATAGGCAGATCTGCACCTTGGTGAAGTACCAGCTAAAAACCCTTCAGGCCTTTTTTTTTCAGTGTTTTAAGGGTAAGTACTGTCCCCACCTTGGCAGTGCTTCTCTCTTATTCTCAAGTGTGTTGGATCCAGGTTTCTTTCTTTTTGATCCCTGTGCTTTTAGTCCAAATATTTAGTGCCATATAAAGTAGGACTAACTAGAAATTCATCAGCATTATCTGGGCAACAAGTGATAAAGAACAATCCACAAAACTCACAAAGGTACATAAAGGAAAACCTAGCAGAAAAATGTCACTCTAAAATTACAAAAAAGGCTGGGCATAGGATTAGCTATACTGGGAGCAGAAACATAATATCTGAACATTTTAAATAATTATTAAAAAGCATTATCGAAGTAACTTAAACCCTCAACACTCCTGAAGTCTTCAACCCCACCTCTCTCCTTTGCATCTTTGAATTAAATCTCAGATTGTACATCCTGAGATGAAGAGGTGTACAGCTGAAGGTAAAGTGAGCCATCTTACCATTATCTTCATAGTCAAATAGGATCCGGTGCCCCCTAGATTCTGAGATTTCTTTCCTTTAACAACACAGTGTAGACAAGGAGTGTGTTATTTTTAAAGACTGTCTTCACTTTTCATGCTTTGGTCCATGTGATGGAGCATTCTCAAAGATCATGAGGTGGATTCCTTTCAGATGAAATTAAGCCAAAAGACATGCTTCAAAAGTTGGTCCAGACTAGCTGGAAGTAAAAAACCTGCAGCATACACTGTGTAGAGGTCCTGTTCTCCCTATCAGCTGCTTTGCTTCACGGATCTGCGCCTGTTGCACTCTGCTGCTTCTCAGTTTAAATGCCGCCTACCTGTGCTTACTGGTTACCCAGTCTCCAGTGCTCTGGGCAGTGTGGCTGGGTTTTGTTAGGTATCAGAGAATCACAGAATGGTTGAGCTTGGAAGGGACCTCTTGGGGGTCATCTTGGACCAACCCCACCCAACCAAGCAAGGCCAACCAGAGCCGGTTGTCATGTAGGGCCATCCATCTCCTCTGTTAATGTTTGACGTGCTGGAGAATTCCGTAATTTGTATCTCCTTGAGGCTTGTCTCCTTGTAAGCCAGAGTCACAGTGTGTGTTTCTGTTCCATCAGAGACTACCAGAGCTGTGTGGTCACTCCTCTTCCACATGTGATCTCATGAAAGCTACCCACTTCCTCTCCTGAGTCTTGTCCCCACATGGCTTATCACTCATGTGCTGTCCTGCCTCTTTAATACTCTCAGCAAATGCCTGGAATTTAATTTATTTCTGCCAAGTATGCAGAAGAGGGAAAAAGCATGTTGGGGGTGGGGAGGGAATGTTCAGAAACTTATGGTTGGTAGGTCATGGCGCATCTGCTCCACTTGTACTGAGCTTCCTGATACAATGAAGACCCAAGCTAGGACCTTGTGGTGGCCAATGAACCACCATGCGGACTGTCTCGAGTCCAGAAGCAGTATGGCGGTGCTCAAGCTTAGCGCATGCAAATGCAGTTGTACTGCTTGCAGATCCAAACTGGTTTATGGGTAGCTGTCCCAAATGTCTACAAGTGTCTCAACCTTACGTTCCTGCTCTTGGGACAAGTGAGTGTTGCCCCATAGAAGGTCGCTGAATCTATATGAGGGACATGGTTTAGGGGTGGTTTTGGCAGTGTAGGTTTATGGTTGGACTCGATGATCTTGAAGATCTCTTCCAACCCAAGTGATTCTATGATTCTGTGATTCTATGATATGTTGCAGGTCTCAAGGAGTTCAGGTGCAGAGGTGGCTATATGAAGACTGGGTACATTTGTATAGTCAGGTGCTGAGAGTTGAGCTTTATTAGCTTTGGACTGCGCAGAGCAAGGACAGAGCATGAATGTGACAGTTTTGATCAGGAAGACCTACTTACAGCACAGGTACTAGTCACCCCATGTTTAACTGCACACTGACACACAGTTCACGCTGCACATCTGTGCAGTGGTTCATTAAAAATATTTCCTATTCAGGTAGATTCATCTTTGTACTTTTCTTAAATTAATTCTCCTCCAAATCACACTGAATCATCTTTAACATCTGAAGAAAGGTGGGAAACAGATACGTTCAAAGGGAGTAGCTATAGCCCAGGAGAGTTCTTTCAGACACAAGATGTTAAACGGCTTTTTGATCAGCTGCTTGTAGAAATGTACATTAAACTGTAAACCATGGTTCTTCTTGTAACCAGCTAATGATCCTATCAGTCGCAGACTAATTGCCTCTACCTCGTTCTAAATTCTGCTGCATTGAAAAAGCCAAAGTCACATTCTGATCCTGTTAATCACATTCAGCTTTGAAGAGTACATAGTGGTTGTGTGTTAATTCAACTTCTCTCCCTGGTAATTTGTTTGATTGCCTGTTACTTGCAATCTGCACTAACAGAATAAATGTGTTTTGCATCCTGATGGGAAGCTATGACTTAAGTTTAAGCTATTTTAATGCGGATGTTTTGCCTAGAAATTGGAGTAAATTCTTCTCACCTTTCTTTTCTAAAGTACTTCCAATAGGAGGAATGAAAATCAAGGGTGTTAACCCTTTGAAGAAGGTAATAAAGCAAGGTTTCTTCAATGACAGGTTAATAGCAAGGTTTATTGCCTGAAGGCTTCTCATAAGCTTATGAATAAGTAAGTAAATAAGATACTAAAGTATGAGATGGAGATGATGGTGCTATATCCTTTTATTCTTTTCCTCCATTTCCAGCAATATGTATTGTCTGTATTGTCAAGACCTAGAACAGAGTCTATCTATTCATTACTTCTTTTTAAAAAAAATATATAATACACACACAAACATGCACACACATTCTACACTGTGCTATGCAAGTTTCAGAAAAAGTCTGAACATATGCCAAATTACCTTTCAGCTTCCTGCATCATTTTTCTGAACAAGAGTATAACACCGGTGGATATGTCCTATAAGCACAAAACAATTATTAGCAGGACATTTTTATTAATACTGGATCTGTGTGATAATAAAGATTTATTGTGATTTTACCTTTGAAATCCCTTGAATTTTAATGAGAATTTTTTCTCCCTGTTCTGAATTTCAATGAGAAATACTCTGAGTGTCATGGCCATGTTAAATATTTGTGAAATTCTTTCACATTACTTTCAACATTTTAAAAAAAACCAACTTTTTTATGGAGGCATTTTTTCAAGTTAACAGGAGAGACATTAACTTTTAGTATAAGAAGCATTCTCCGCTAAAAAAGGGTTATATTTGAAAATGTTAATGTTAAAATTATTTATAAAGAGAATTTAATGTTGGCTCTGAAATGTTTAGTTCAAATGCTGCTTGGAAGTGCAGACCAATTAGTGATTCTTTACCAGATCAGCCTTTTTGAAAAACAGACTGTGCATTTAGACTCCAAAATATTTGGAAGCAAGGTCTGGAGACCTGGTGTTTATTAATTCATGAAAGACTTATACCAATTAGCAGTGTTCATTTCCCAAAGGCCTGCTATGGAAGCAAGCCCCCTTGCACTCCTTACAGATGAAAGAAGTCCCTTCAAGCAGCCCATGAGAGCATTCAAAGCAGACTCCTGCTCTGAGTGATCATTGGATGAGTCTCCCTCTCTCCCTATTGACCAAAGACAAAACAAAAGGAGTTTTGTTTCCCTCATATTCTGGGATGCTCCTCTGAGCAACATTGTTGTTATCAGATGGCAATAAATTAGTTCATTCTGGTAGAATCAAAACTCGTGGGCCATCTCTGGACAGCAATATTTTCCAATTGCTGTTGTGGCATCTCAGTATTGAAGCTCTGAAGTTACTCCTTTTCTTAAAAGGATTTGCTACTCACTATTTGCTATCTGTCTTCAAATGTTGGGTCAGGGGTCTCCAGTCTTCCTTTTCTTATTGCTCTAAAGAGTAATTTTTCCTCTTCTTTTCCTCTAAATATACTTTTACACTTTTCTGTGTTTTCTTCTTTACAGAGTCCAAACTATAGTGTCCATCTTTCAAAGGCATCGGCTTGGACTGGCTGACTTCTTCTGCTTGTTTATTTTTCCTTCTCTTCTCATGATTAATTTCTTATGCTTTGTATCGCATCTGTTCTTCTGTCTTGCTTCACATTCCAGTCAAAATCTAGTTTGCTCAGGGGGTATCATCTTCCAAAAAATCATAAGACTGGATCTTCAGCATTTGATCAGTCAGAGATTCTTTATTTCTTCACTTTGTCTTTTTAATTTTTTGCTGTAAAAACATATCACTCACCTTCTCATGGAGTTCAGCACGCTTCTCATTTTACTGTAATACTTTTACTATTAGTCTGTCTTGCCTGATTTAACGGACAATATTAGAAATGCTGACTGCTTCACAGCCATTTATTGTTTGAAATAAATCTAACTTTTTTCTTTCTTTTTCTAGTTTGCCGCATTGCTGGAGGACACAGAATGAAGCCTTAGTTTTACCTTCACATTTCAAGAAAATGTCAATTTTGCTAGGGAATTCAACTCCTCCATTCTTCCTCTAAAAATACGTTATTAGGTCAATTTACTTCTGTTATTGTATTCTGTTCCTTGAACATTTTAATCCAAGGCATCTGGCCCGAATCTGTTATATTCAGTGTTGGGTTCTGGTTCAAAAGAACTCATCACAGATGTGCTGACCCATGTGAAAGCCACTTGAAAGCTCACATTGTATTAGACTTTAAGATTCCTGCCTTGAATTTTTAAAAGTCTTGTGCTAAGATTATAAAATAAAGAACTCAAAAAAAAAATCAAGGAATGAAAAAGTCAGAGCTTTAGAGGTAGAAAAAGAAATAAAGGCTTAAAGATAGAAGTTCAGCAGGAAAAGAAGTTGTGATAGCACCTGTTTTAAAATATTAGTAAAGCAGATGTTCTGTTACTGCAAAGGAAGTGGAAAGGCACTTGGGGAATTGACTTCTGGGATATTGTATTCTGATTATTAGGAACACATGGGAAGACTTTTTGGCTACAAATTATTTGCAGTGGAGACTGGTGTGTTGTTGTGACTGTGTATGGCACCTAACACTATGGAAAATGGTAGGAAATTAGCCCTTTTGTGCCATTAGGTGGCATAAACAGTAAGTAACAAACAGAAAACAAAAGTAAATTGACTTGGAATTTGGAGAAGGAAAGTTACTGTCTATGGTGCCAGCATGAGGTGGGCACGTTGCAAAGCAGTGCAAAGCCACGTCATGGACTGTGTCCTCTCTCACCATGCACTAAGGGGCTTTTTAACAACCCTGGGTTTTCCCACCTGCATCCAGGAACTGTCTGTGAACAAGTTGTGATGTGCTGCACCATTTTGCTTTGGTGTGGCGTAACCTCAGACTGCAGACAGAAACTGTTCTAATTATGTTCTCCTGTGTTTTGTTTTATTCCTGTTTTGTTTTGTTTAGGTTGACCTGCTTGTCCCTACAAAAATCACTGGCATAATTACCCAAGGAGCTAAAGATTTTGGTCATGTCCAATTCGTGGGATCCTACAAGCTTGCGTACAGTAATGATGGGGAGCACTGGATCATATACCAAGATGAAAAACAAAAGAAGGATAAGGTAAAGCAAATTGATATTTCAATTGCATTTACAGAGGACTACCTCTGTAGTAACTGCAGTGCTGGAAGCCTGTAGATTATTGCATGCTGCCTGCTTTATGGGATTCCATATGCATAGGATCCCACAGACGAAAGTCAAGGTGAATAAGAGTCATATATCACAATGACATTCACAGTGCAGTAATATCATACCTATCAGGGCAATGCGCCTGATTTAACGCTATTAAATATGGGACATAAAACTTTACTGTTCTCCAGTTATTGAAATTATTTCTTCCTTTAACTCTAGAGAAGAAGGTATATAAATAGCAGTTTATTTGTATACTCAAAAACAGTGTCTCAGTGCATATTTTCGTAAGTATGCACTATTTTCTGTAATTTTTTGTAAAGTACATCTTTAGTGTACCTCATTACACTGCCATTTTGGATTGATACTTTTTTCCTGGAAATTAATCACTACGGTTTCAAATACCCAATGGAAATATTATTTTTTTATTACACTATTAAATGAATACAAAACATAAAAATTTCACAACTTCCTTTGCAAATGTTTAATGAGAGGTGTAGAGAAAGTCTAGGTTTGCTGATTGATTTACCTGGAAGCATTTAACTTTTCTCCTGTTATTTAGGATATTTTTCATTATACCTTTCCTTTAAACTGTGTAACACTTTCATACTGCAACTACCTGTTCATATATCAAGAACAAGATTACAGCATATGGATTGCTTAAGAGAAACGTTAAGCAAGCTGACAAAATGTGAATTAATTATTAAATATCTTAGTGGGATTATGTCTGGCTGAAACAAAGGTTACGTTAACAAAAATACCAGGTGGCTGGTGTCTGATAATGCATGTCTCAAATCTGGTGCTTTTAGCATCTGTATTCAGATGTTCCCACCTGCACTTATTTTTCTTAGAATAAACAAAAATTCTTCAGTAAAAAATGCCCTTTGTATAGGTCAATTCAATTACTTTTTTGAAGTAATGAGAAAGCTTTTGATATGTGTTGATATGCATTGCATGAGTACAGATAGCTCTATTGATGAGGGGTTTAGACAACTGCACCTCTTACATTTCACTGATTTTAAATGATTGATTAAATTTACACCCATTTATTAGGGGAAGGTGTCCTAAATTACTGGGTTAAATATGTACATAACTGTATGTGTGTGTCAGCATATACATGTTACCTTTGTAAGATTATCCAAAGATGAAACTGTAAAAGTCCCACTCTTAAAAGCCAAATGGCAGTTCACTGTGGTTTTATCCTGCAGAGAGTTTTCCCCATCAAATTCTAAAGGATAGCAGACAGGGAGAACAAAATCAGTTGTTTTAGCCATCCTGAGGACTGAGGTCCTGACACCAATGATTATGGATGTCTCCAGTATAATTGGTTGTCAGATAAAAACTGGAAACAAACAACTCACCTTTTGCAGACGTACCATAAATGCATTCTATATAAATGACAGATACTCCGTACTTTGTACACATCCCATTTTAAATCCCTGGCATTCAAAAACAGAAGCAAAACCTCTACTGTGAAAAAAGTGTCTTCTCCAAGCCAAATTTCCATTAGTGAACTATTACATTCATTTTACTGAAAAAGGGAACGAACATGCATTCAAGTCTCTGGTGAGAAACACAGTAACAGTTGCAAGCAAATCTAAAAGAAAATGCACTCTCACTTAACAGCACTATTCCAATCTACATTTGTTTATAACATTTGCCAAAGCAATTAAATTCTTTTTGCTTTCATCATCATCTGGATTGTTAGTTGTTATATACATAGTCCATTAGGAACAATGGAAAACTCTTAATCATTGTCTTATTAAAGCGTCTCACATCCCATATTAATTAACATCCCTAAGAATAAATTAGATGCATCTTATTATGATTCTTTAACAAATCAGAAGCAATTAAAAGCAGAGTGATATCAAATACACTTAGCTGGAAATTAGAAGTTATAACTTCTGAATTTAAATTTGCAAGAAATAAACAAACAAGATCACTTAACTTGAAGTCTAGACCTCAGTCTTTTGAGTCAAAAGTCTGATGGCAGAATGTGATATCCCAGAAATGCTAGCTTAATTTGGCAGTGCTTTGTAGGAGATGGGACTGGAAAGAATGTTAAGACAGCACCTTAACATACACCTCCTGACCTATGAAGAGATTACACTCCTCTCCTTGCATCCCCTCTGAGATATTCTTAGGAGAAAATGGGATTCAACAACCCACAAGTCCCTTCCTGCCACCAGGGAGCAGATGCAAACAGTTCATTGTGAGAACTACAGCTTAATTCATTCACCTGTCCTTCACTTCATACAATGCTCATATCCTGCACCATCCTCCATCAGATTATTATTTAATATGTTTGTAGAAAAAGCCAGGAATAAAAATTCTACTATATAAGCAGTCTATTCCAGTATTTAAATGTTCTTAAAGGTGGAAAGGTTGCGTATCCCCCTCCCTGTAGTCCATTCACCCTGTCCTGAGAGGACACAAAAACCTGATTTTATCTTCCTCTTTTCAAACACTTTGTTTTGATTGAAGTATGTTAACTTGTTTCTTCTCACTTTTTTCTTGGGGGGAAAAAATAATCCTTGTTCTTTCAGTCTTTCCTCAAAGGCTATGTTTTTGCAAACTCAGACCATTCAGTTCTTCAAGTGTGGTTTCCCAAGCTTGTGTGTAGAGTTGCAATCTTTAGCACAGAACTACTGCCTGCTCCATCTCTCTCCATATTGTAGTGTGACATTGGTTATGACTTCATAAGGTTTGGCTTGCTATTCATCATTATTAAACTGCACCATTGATCTTCTGCGCATTCCTCCAATTTGTCAAGACCACTCTGAATTTTGATCCCACTTTTCAAGATGGGAAAAGCTGGGCCACATCTGCACTTCTAACAAACAAATCTATTTCCACCATCCATTTCATTACTGAGAATACATAAATTTTATTCGGACAGAGGCATTGAGCGTACCCAGTAAAACCATCTAGTTTGACACCAAACCCTTTGTCACTGCTCCAGCCAGGTGTGTGTCGATGCAGTGTGCTCTGACAGGATTTGCCCACTGGATGTGTCTAGCACCAGAAACACTGGCCGCACTCTGACTTGTGTGCAGTGGAATAAAAATATAAATGAAAAATAAAAACAGCCAAAGAAAAAGCAATGCTGCGCCTCAACAATGGGGAGCAGAAAAGAAACACCATCACTGGTCCTGTCTCATAGTAACATCCACACAGGATGTTAAAATTTCCTTAGCTTAAGTTAAGATACAAGATTTGGCCCCAAATGCAAGAACACTGTGGAAGAAACCATGTTTTCACAGAACAGTGAAATTTTCATGAAATATTTCTCCTGTCCCCTGAAGATACAGAAGAAAGATAAAAGATTGATAGTGGCAACTATCAACAGCACCAAGCATAAATTATTCATACTTTACCCTCATTCATTCTCTTTATTAACTGAAGATCTTGATTTCTTCTATGAAGGACAAAATATATAGATTTCTTATTTCTTCTGCACGTGATTTACTCATCCCATACTCATCCTGTGAACCTTGTACAATTATCCAATAATTTAGGAGAAAGATGGTTCCAAAAACTTTCAGGGAAAGGAAGACAGGATAAAAGAAAAATAACTACTTTTGAAGTCCTAAAAAAATATGTCATTTTACATTCTGTAAAAACAAAGATAAAAAGAATGTCTCAGACACAGAAATTATGGAGATATTGGTAGGCTGCTAATAATGATTTGTGGATGAGTATTGTGACTTTAAAACGCATTGAAGTAAAAGCTGAGAGCTTAATCCTGTCTGGTGCTGAATATCTCACTGTTCAGCAATTTACAGGATGAGTCCTAATGTATCAGCAGATCTCAGTGAATTCCTGAAGCTATTAACTTCTGCCTCTTCATCATTTGTGAAGCTGTTTTACAAAGGAAAACTTATATTCAGAAGTGCACTGTGTGCAGCCTCTGTCTTTGATCAATCTGGAACAAATTAGTTGTTTCAAACAGAAGGAAATACAGTGTACAGTATTCTTCTTTGCACCATTTCAAATGGAATAGCTGCTCCAAAAACAGTGGTTCCTGCAGCTCCTGTTTGGCTTCTGCAATTTTAACAGCCGGTCATTTGAGTTCACGTCTGTGCTGAACTTCTGTGAATGCAGACGAAAAAGGTACTGGGTCGGAAAAAGCACGTCTTTAAGAAATGAAGCCTTTCTCATTCATTTTAAATAGTTTGAATGAGTTGCCTGGAAAACATGAAAGCTTTTCCTGTTGTCTTCAAGAAGCGAAGTAAATTACATTGCAGGCTGGCAAGTAGGAAAAAAATAGGTTTTGAAAAAGGACCAGAGTTAATAGCTATCTTGTTTTTCTCAACTAGAGGTCAGTAGCTCACTGTGCCTCCAAAGCTAAGGACATACAAACCAAATTTGACTTTTTTGGTTTTTAATCACATTCCACATGCGATTTATAAATTGCACAGCCTGCTGTAGATAACTCAAGGCCAACTGCAATGTCAAATGGCATTTTAGAGGTTGTTTTTTAAAATAAGATGAGAACACTTGAACGTTGCCTAAAGGAGTCTAACAATCTGCAGCGCTGTCAGTCATTATTAGCCATCAGCAATGCCATTAACTACAGGCAGACAATGTCCGGTATGCAAATGGCCACTGGATTTGTGCACAAAATGATAAACTAGTTCTAAGTTATACGTTTTGCATGTCTAGTGAATTGCCATAGCAATGGAAGACAGGAACCTACTTATGAAGGAAAATTTAGATCACGTCAGGTTAAAAATCCTTCAGCTAGGTTTGCTAATGGTTTTTCTGTATGGTATTTAATTATTACAACACCTGGTTTACATTAATAGATTCAATTCCTACATATAAACTACATACTCGGTATAGTTACAGAATGTTTTTTAATAATATTATTTATAATGAAATAATAAATAATATTATTTAATATTATTTGAAATAATATTTTAAACTAACAGTAATTTTTTTTTTCTGCACTGGCTTAAATTATGAGTGACTTCTATTACTTTCAGCTGAGTTAACATGATTTGTATCAGATGAAGATCTAGCTATACTTTTTCAAGGCTGTGCCTCCAGCACACATACCTCTCTCCCTCATACCACACTACGAGCTGAAGGAAGACAACATGCTCATATTAACAGTCTCTACCTTGAATTTCTATAAGCATTTCTGGAGGGAAGTTGGTCTTCAAATTATTTTTCTTTTTGCTTGGCTTCGAACTTTCTATCATAAAGCACTTATAAACTATGCACAGTGGAGTGAATTCCCATTTTAGTAGCACCAGTAGATAGATCAAGTGGAAAAATAACAAGAATATCATAGTATATTTTGCAAGTTTAAAAGTTTTATCTGCCTGATACCTACTCTGACTTGAAGGAATAATAAAGGTCATGTAACACATATTCTGATTCATGTATCACCAAGAGGGGGAAAAAAAAGTCCTTCTGGCACTGGATCATTTTCCCTAGTTACCCATTGCAGGCCAGCCAGCTCCTGGCTCTTCAGCCAGTCCCAAGAAAAGTGCTCAGTGAAGAAGTAGAGAGGAGGATGGCTAAGATCAGGAGTGGAAAAATTACAACTACCCACAGACACTTTATGTATACTAACGGAAAAGAAAGAATGTATTTTTTTCTTCTCTTAATCACTCAAAAAACACATGTGCACACACATAGATACATATCTGTTTACATATATATATTAATAAAAATCCTGCCCAGTCTCTTATACTAGAAAGTATCTTCCACTGGATGGAGTATGCTTATATACAGCAGCTCTATTTCTGGTGAGAAATCAAGACATCCTTCACTGTCTTTTACCTGGTGTTATTCACTTCATGGTGAAAAGTTATTCCACCAAGAACAAAAAACTGTAAAGCAAGTAAATGGTCTGTTCAAACCTGCAAATTCCCTCTCTTGCTTAAGCAAGTCTTCTTCTGTGAATAGTAACAAAGAAATAAAATGTTTCCAAAATAAAGGAATATGGCTGTCAAAAATTACTTTTCATGCAGCCTTTTATTTAGATTTTAAATGAACAGTGCCCCCTTTATTTGTCTGAACACTGAGATGTTCTGCACTGAAGCAAACTTCAAAGAGAAGCTAGGTCTAGCTATTCTTTCAAAATAACTTGCCAGTAATATGAGCAGGATTAACTGCTCCATGAAATAACATGTTTAAAATACTTTGCTCACAATAAAAAATGTAATCAAGGTAGAGCAGACAACATAGTGACTTCACCATCTGAGGCCTGAATATTAAAATCTCAACTCTCAGCCGCGATCCTAACTAGCAGGAACCAATAATGCTGTGATCAATGCAGACTTTTCAAGCAATTTAGTTTTCTGCAAGACATGACATCCAGAAAGATTCTCTGTGAAGAGAATTTTCATCCACCTCACACATTCATTGACACAGCACCACAAACAATCTTTCCCACTGCAGCTAGCTGTTAATGGATGTGCCCTAAAACCTGGTTTCCAGCTCCACATTTGGAGCAAAGCAAACATCATTTGTAATAAATTCCTCTTTTCCCAAGCTATTCTTCTCCAGGTATTTCCTCTAAATTATTCTATCATAAAACATACAATAGTTTTCTTTCTAAAATATAAATCATTTTACATTGTTGTTATACAGATTTGCTGCTTATGCCATAAAACATTTAGTTCTATTGAAAAATCTTAATGTTTGAAGGCAAGACGTCCAAATTCCTTGTTGGACACAATTATATACAAGTCTTGCTTATATGTCAGGAATCTTTTTTGCAGAGAACATCACTACGTATCTTCCAGGTTTTCATTCGCTTTTGCATGAACTGATCATAAAATAAGTTATCAGACTTAAAATTACAGCAGCATTTATTTTCTACTTTTCTATTTTAATAGCAGCTGTTAGAGACTAAGCTACAGAGGAGCTACACATATGTGTGTGGTGTCTGTACGTGTAAACTTGCTGAAGCTGCTGAGTAAATGTTTTAGCAAGTTACACCTTTCAAGTGTGCAGACTGACAAAAAATAGATACATCCACTGTAAAACCTTCAACATTCTGCAGCAGAATTGTCAAAATGCGGGAGCTTCAATTGACTTTTACCAACACAGGCACCTTGTAACCTGGGAGTCCCAGGGCTGGGTGAGGTTAAAGCCCTGTCCAAGGGAGGGAGCATCCTGTAGCAGACAACTAGAGGAGGAAAAAAAAAAAAAGAAAAAAAAGAAAGAAAGAAAAAAAAAAGAAAAGGCTGCTATTCTTCACTAGTGTACCTTCTCAGCTTCCAGCTTTCTTCTATCTGTATTTTTAATAGCACCTACTGATTTTGCCCCTAACAGTTTATCTGATCTTTAACAGTAGTTAAAGGCTGTGGAAACAGTGCCGCAGTTTAATTTTGTATGGGAGCCATGACCTTTAGGTAGCTCAGGACAAACCTGCTATCATTCCTTGTCCCCTCGTGGCTCTGAGAAGGGGACAGTGCAATATTGCCTGCTATTGATTTTCTCCATGCCAGTTATGATTTCGTAGACATCTGTTATATCTCCTTTCAGGCTGAAGAGACTTAGTCCACTCAATAATTTTCAAAAGGACATTATTCTGTGCTTGTGGCCACCTTGCCACTTCACTCTGTATTTGCTGTTAGAGATAAGGCAGGACAAGGCCTGGACCCACCCAGAACTTAAAATGAAGATATGCCCTGGCTTTATGCACTGACACATTAATAACTTACACTCTGGTCTTTATTCCTTGACTACTAATCAGCTTGGGTTTTATTGTCATTGGACTTTTTTTTTTTTAATCTGAAAAATTGCTTAGAGCTATGTATTGTATCTCCAACATCACTTTCTTGAATGCTAATAGATGGTTACAGTCTTCAGAGTTGTTGTATACTGAAACAAACAGTTTCTTACAGAAAGAAATGTAAGGAGTGAACGTTTATGGTATGAGGCTACCAGCTCTTCAAGGGCTTCTAATTGCTTAGGTGGTTCATTTAGTTGACTGTTTGGGCATAAAGCAACAGGTAATTAAAGAAAAATTACTTTTGGCTACAGAAATAGCTTTTTTCTACTAATAAGGCAGATGTACAGTTTTTGTCCTTTGTCCTCCCTGCTCCTTCCAAGCTTTTTGGCTCCATTAGTGAACTTAAGCTGAAGTAAAATAAAGAGTGACAAAGAATATATTTTCCCCGTAAGAACTTTGCCATGGGTCCACAGTAAAAACACCTGGTAAATCTGCTCTTAGAACATTATATTTCATGCAGGCCACATTCGCAGATGCTGACAAAGCTTCCCTCACCTTCTGCAAAGTTTATTTCCTTAAATCTTTTTTCTGATCTAGCACTTTTAGTTAATTTCTTGAAACTGAATATTGAATTTTGAGGGAAGATGAATTTCAGATTTGCATAAATTAATCTCTGAAACAGATAAATTTGACTTCAAGTGCTAATGAAATCATGTATGAGTTAGAAATAAAATTTAATTCCCATTTTCCTGCTCTAAGTAAATGATATAATCCTACCTTGTTCAGCTGTATTTGTTGCTTGGTTTGCACCACATACTTTTATTTATTTTTCATAGCTATATGCAGATACAAATGCTGGGGCTGTAGATGGGTTCCTCTGGTAAACAATGTTTTTTGTTCTAAGCCTTCATTTAAATGTAATCTCTGAAATGCATCTTGCATAGGGAAAATAAAATAGAGAGTAAAAGAATTTTCCAGTAGCTCTGCAGCAAGAATTGTCTGCAGTTCTGCATTGCTTATCATCTGGCTTGGTAAAAAGATCAACGGATATGTTGCATGCATGTGCAGGAAATCAAATTTAAAAAATTTACTTTTAAGCTTTCCTATCTGCATATTGTACATTGAGGGGTGCCATTCTGTAACTTTTTAATAATAAGGTTACTGCCTTTTATTGTATGTGATATTGCCACAAACGAAACTCAAATTCAGGTGCTATCTTGTTAGCCCAAGGTCCAGCTGATTCATGTAATCAACATTATTGTACTTGGACAGCAAACAATTTTTCCTGTGGTAAATGCATTTTTTTTCCTTAGACGCACAGCACTGTTTTTTCTACGGTCTGTCTGTCTGCAATTTTATCCATCCGTCTTAACTCCTAGGTGCTTTAATGCTCCCATCTCTGTGTTAGTGAGATGCCAGAGGAGAAGGGAAATTTATCACTTGTGAAAGAGCACCACTTGTGGAGGATACAAGTTTTGTTTCAGACACCGAATTGATAGCACTTGAGAGAAGCTTTCAAAATTCAAAGAAAAGGTGCAGCATACAGACCAAAAAGTAAAGATTTTCATATATTGCTTTGTAAACATGTCACGGAAGAACCAGCTTGAGGGTTAAAATAGAAGATCAGCCTCTTCTGAATTCAACCTCTGACATTTCTCCTAGGAACTTCTAGGAGACTTGTTATTCTAATTTAGTCATATAAGCACTTCTTCAGGAGGTCCATATTCCTTCTCTGCGTGATACAAACAAAGCTCATTCATTTCAAGTCAAAAAGCCATCAAATGCAGTTTTTACAAATAAGAACTGAATTGACTGACATTTGAAGAGAATGAACATTTCCCATAAAAACTGAAAATCTCCCAAGAGAATAATTCGATCATTTTGCTGAAAAGTGGTGCTGTGGCCTTTGAATTTAAATAGTGGCTGCCAGGGGGAAAATGCAGCGTTGTTTTAACACAGACAGAAATTTGAGAACTCACTTATGTATAACCCACACTAGTGGAAATAACATCATTAACATGCACTGTACCATGCTAGGATTTTGTAATCTGATCACAAACCGATGCCCTTAATTCACATGCTGACTTTTGTTTGACAGAAGAAGATAGTATCCTTGACAATCACTAACTTTACAAGGGTTTATGTAGCTGCATCCAAGCTGCATTCATAAGTGATACCATAAAAATGCTTCTTAAATTATTAATGTTATTTTGTTGGAAACAATAACAGGATCTCCTGGGATTAATCTGAAATTATACAAATGCCAAGTAAAAAGACATTTCATTTTTTAAATGTTAATGATTTTTATGTAACTTTTAGAGCGGGGCCCAGGATGTTGGCAGAAGAGCAGATGAAGTTTCGAATCAAAGGCTAAATCTGCACCAGGGCTGAGCATGCCATGCTCATAGCCAGCTCCGAGGTCCCTGACATGCAACGAAATCCCCAGGTCTTAGCAAAGGCAGGTGCTCTTTGCAGCATCTGTTGGGTTCCCAGATGGTCGAAATTCAGCGTGGACACCAGCGAGTAGCCCAGGGACATCAGGAGCGTACCGCAGCTGTCCCTTAAGCCACGTAGGCTTAGATCTTCTCCTTACTTGCCCTTCCAGGTGTTCCAGGGAAACTTCGACAACGACACGCACCGTAAGAATGTCATCGACCCTCCCATCTATGCCCGGCACGTCCGCATCCTCCCCTGGTCGTGGTACGGCAGGATCACCCTGCGGTCGGAGCTGCTGGGCTGCACCGCGGAGGACTGAGGTGGATCTCCGTCAGGCATCACGGCTCTCGCCGTAGCTACAAGTCCCTCTGTAGAAGAAACTGTGCAAAGCCTGTAGGATGCTGAGTGGGTTTTTCATGAACAAGTGCTCATTTTGTGGTAGGCCGCTAACTGTCTTTCGCAAGGAGGTCTAAGCCTGCCCTTTAAATGATCCAATCCGATTTTGTCCTTGAAATCTGTTAGTGTTGTCCCTTCTGCTGTGGAATTATCTCTCTAGTTTTCCTTTGAGTTGTTCACACTAGTTGGAACGTGTTAGGGAAAAAACAGCAGCATCCTTTTTACAAGGGAAGAGAAATAGCATGACAAAGCTCATTTGCAGCTTTAGAAATGTTGGGCTGACGAGTTCTCCATAAATCATACTGTCATCTTACTTGCAAAAAGTGATACTGCAGCTTTTAGCAATAAGTTTACTTGGGGATGACTGCATTATAGTAATTGTGCCTATCAAACACTGTCAGTATTTATGACATATATTTTGGAAGATACTCTGTGCTACTGTAAAACACAGTACCTGTGATATTACAAGCTACCTTTCATCACTTTCATCTGAACAGCAGAGTCCATGCACCTAAAGGATTTTCCTGTCTAACCCCGTTTTCCTTCTCTATTTTGCATGCTATAGACATGACCTCCATCTTTTCTGTTTAGTATCACCACTAACGTTATTTTCCTTGAAAGAGGTGACCTGTTCACATATGGAACAAAATCTGCTATCAGTATATTATGAAGTTAAGGAATTTGCCAAAGTTCATTAATTCAGCTCGAGATGCGCTTTTTCAAGGAGGCTGAGATGAGATGCCAGGCTGCTTGTGGTATCTCATCTCAAGTACCCCTGCAGGTGAAGGCAAACAGTGCATCAGAAATCCTGAGCCAGTTTGGTGGCTTGCCCAGGGCTGGGCATGCGACCCTAGAGGGAGCTGCCTGCCCAATTACTCCTTTCAGAAACCTCCTCAACTTCTTCCAGGAGGTAAATGCGAGGTGGAAAAATCAGGTGCAGAAAGATACACGGAGGAATGACTCCCTCACTGCCAGGAGACCCTCTCGGTAGGCTCTTCTCATGGTGGCATTCACAGCCTTCCCCCCAGGCGTGAAGGCAAGAGGTGTTGCAGGAGTCCACCAAAGATGGGACCTTGGCACACTCCACTCCCAACTACATCTTGTCAGACACATGTCAGTGAGCCACAAGGAGGATGATTTTTGCCATGCCTCAGAAATGCTTCACACACACTATGTTGTTTTAACATGATAGCCAGAGAGGACCTCGCTTTAAAAAGCAGGTTTTAGGAGGAAAAGTGAACCAGTAGGGGGGCATTCTCCCCTGTGCCTCCATTTCTGGTGATGATGGAGGTAATGATACCAACTTTTGTAGAGCGCTGCTGAGTTTCCATGGAATAAAGTGCTCTACGACTATGTTAGAGTAGCACTAAGTCTAAAAAAAACTTGGGCCAAGGACCAAGGGGACGTTTTATCTGTTACCTGAAATAACAGCATTTGGGATTACTGCCACCGACTTAATTTCATAACATGCTGATGTGGAGAGAGATAGACAGATAGGTAGATAGATTTGTATATATATAGCTGCATGTTTTAGCGAATGTCATTGGACTTATTTTCTGTCACTGTTAACATTCTCACCAAAACGCTGAAATATGAACCTGGGCGCGGCTTCCCAGACAAACAGCTAGTTGGCCCACAGTCTGCAAAGGAAAAAGTTTACTTTGGAAACAAAATGGTTTGGATTTCAAAAACCTGCATTTAATCACACATTCTCCACCACAGACAAAATATATTATCCATTGAACTGTGAAAGACTCTAGAATAGCAGCCAGGAATTTTACATACAAGAATTGGGGATATATTGGTGGCGGTTTTCTGATAGTGTCACTTAAACTGTCACGTTTTAACAAACAGAACACCCTGCCTCTATAAAATGACTTAATCCTTAAACTGTATTTATACAAGTATTTATTTTATAAGGCTTAGACATTTAAAGACTTCTAAAGAAGAGTCTTGTAAAGGTAAAAGTATGTGTAAGAAATGTTGAGGTCCTGTGCAACACTGCTAAGTTTGTTCTTTATTTTTTACTTTGTGCTGCATAACAAAAGCCACTAGACTGTTACTGTCTTGTCTGTAACTGTGTTAACAGCATTCCTTAACAATGTATATATGGAGTGGTCTTCAAACATAGTGATTTTAAAGAGAAAGTCAATCATGGTGGTACTTCTAAAGAGAAAAATATCAGAATAATGGAGGGCAAGTGTATTCCTAAATTACCCGCTGCCCATGTTTTGCACTTTAGGTGCTAAAAAAAAAAAAAAAGTGTAATGTTTATATATTTAGGGTACACACAATATTTACAAAGGTCCAAAAACTTTTTCCTGTTACGGGAGAGCAATTGTCCCAGAATTTAATTACAGATATGAAGAAAAGTATGCAGGTATTTCACTAGTTGCTAGTTGATTGTACCCAAAAAATAGAAATTAGGGTCCCTAGTTTACCAACTTCAATGTTCTTTTGAAATATTTTTCATATTCCTAAGTGATTTTTTTCATGTTATTCATCTTTTGCAACTTCAGTTTTGGTTTTGAATTAATCTTTCTTGGTTTAGTAATTTAATTGTTATCCATTCATCTGCATATAAAAATAGCATTGTCATGATACCTAACATAGCAATCTTATTTTGTACTAATTTAGAGTTGAGTATTTCCATCCTTTTGCCCTGTGTCAGCTTTCATCTGCCAGCAGTCTTCACAACCTGCAGAGAAAGCACCGCACATTGTGATAACACTCTGTGATAATTTATAAAAGAATCATACCTATGACGCCCTGACATTTTCAACCAGCATACTGAGGGTTTTTCTCACGAAATTATTTTTTAGCTACCAAGAAGCTCTCTTTAAATTACATTGTGCAGCCGTAGTACCAAATTCGGCTCCCAGTGTCACCAGTATAAATCTGAAAAACCTCTTGATTTCTCTGGAATACTTCAGATTTAACAAAGCAGATGAGAATCAGATTATGGTCTAGACTTAAACTTTTTCCCTTTAATTTTATTTTCTTGTCTCGGTGAACACCATAGACACAAGGGACAAGTTATAAACCACCACGACTGTACTCTCCCAGTGACAGCAACTGGCATCCCAAAACCAGAAATAAGCGCGGGGTGGGATATGTCCCTTTAAGAGGGGATGGAGGAACGTTCTGAAATGATCCTTGACTTCTGTATTAATTGTAACAATGGCCCTGAACAAGACTGAAAATGTTCTCCTAATTAAATTTCACCCTGAACCAGTTAAGTATTTGTAGGCAGACTTCACCTTTCTGTCTCTCTGTAATGTGCTACGTTTATAGCCTAGGAAATAAAGCGCCGGCACGAGGCTCTGTTTTATCCGTGCTCTGTGAAGGGCTTATCACGCTGACTGGCTCTGGTTTTGAGGTTGACTTTCTCTTTTGGAATGGCTGCATACAAATTAGTGTCAGTTTTGAAGACTAAGGATACTAAATGAGTGTATCTTTGCTATACAACAAATATGAATTATAATATTCAGTGCTGGCTTCTGATGTGTCAGTAAGTACAGAAGTATCTCGGACACAATGACCTTTGCAACCTTTCAAGCTGTGTGATATTCAAATGGTTTTGTATATACCTAAATCATGTAGAACGATGTAAAACCAGTATGACCTTGTCTAGTCTTCAAACTTAACAATAAAACTTTTGAAAAATGAGGTCATTTCTGAAGCACTTACATTGCAATACCTGGAAGGAGATACAACTTATCTCAGCCTCACTGGCAGCAAATGTGCAGAAGAGATATGATGTGGCATTTTCCTGGATTCATTCGCGGGGTCTTTGTGGTAGGTAAGTTTGTTTCTGGCAAAATCAACTGTGGTGCTGCGCTCCCTTCAATGTGTTCCCTTTGTTCTTGCAGATAAAAAAGCAAAGGTTTGAATGAGTCTAAAATTATTTTTCTGTCTTACTGCTCTCTGAATGAGCACCAGAAATGTAAACTGACAATTTCATTTCCTTCAAAGTCACATTTCTTGGGATATTTATCAGTCCTTATCCTGTCTTCTCCGCTCCGGCATAGGCAAATTAATTTCCAAAAAGATAAATAAGGGCTGCAGCGCAGACCCGATATGAAGCTTCCAGCAGAGATGCCAAAGCAGGACCAGTGCTTGCTCACGCCCTCTCCTCTCTTCGTCACTTCATTTGCTGTACAGCCTGCTCCCCAAAATTTCTTAGTTTAGTTAACTCTATCATTTCAGTTTCTGAAGAAGCCTAGAGTTTAAAGTAGTGTATGCAAATGCCCTTCGCTCCCAGTTTTAAACAGTGTGATTTTAAAAAAACTGTTAAAGTTTTGTGCAATGATGAGACGTGGTGCTTCAGTGGTTTACTCCTTACTGGTCCAGAATAAGCCCATGCTTTTGTTTCATATCCATTTCATCTTGTATCCTTCCACCAAAGATTGTTTTTTAGAGATAAAACCATCTACGAGTGTGCACGAATTGACAGGTACTTTGTTTGCTAAATGCGCGGTCTGAACACTAACAGCACATCGTCTTTCAACAGAAAAGTCACAGAATTGATGTTGCAATTTTTTCTGATTACATACCTCCACCAGTCATAAAAATGAGAATATAATGGTGCACACAAAAAGAGGATTACTTTTGGTGAATGATGGCTGAATATTAGCGCTTCAATCATAAATTTCTGAAAATATACATATTTCTGACTTTTAATTATAAATTGCAACTCTTTCATGAAACGCAGGACCTGTTCCTGAAGAAATGAAAAGTGATTTTTCTTCTCATTCTACATAATGTAGATTCCCAGGAAATCTAATGAAGACATTGAGAGAAAATAATGAGTAATTCTCTTCAGAATAGCAACTATTTATCAATGTCCATCCTCCCATACCTGTTGCTAATGAGCTCAAGGGATTAACATGCATATCGACACCCTACATCATTATGAAATATGTAGTCTTTGATACTTCTGTGGTAAATATAATGACACATACTTTGTACCTTAGATTCAAATAACAGGAGGTTAATCCGTTCAGTTAGTGATCACAAAGTAACCTGAGATCACTTAGCCTTATAAAATAAAATAGGACAAAATAGAAGATAATTTACTAAGACAAACTTCTTCTTTTCTTTTTTTAAATTTGCATCATTTTCTTAATACAGAAATACACTTTAGGCTGCAAAACACTGCTTTAGATTAAGAACATAAAGTATAAAAGGCAGACCTCTATCACTCTTTGATAAGTAGCTTTATAACTGCATTTATCACAAATTATCTTCCAAAGATACATACCAATATCAGCATTTAGAAAGCTGTAAATATATATATATTTAAATGCCTCTAACATAAGACCATGGAAACATGTCTTGTTCTCACAATTTAGCTTGCTAAGAGTGCAGCAAAGTATATTTTACCAGTGTAGGTTAGTAACAATACCAGTCATTTTTTGATAGAGCATTTATCAATTTAGAAGTAGGCTCCACATGTATGGGAAGTATGAAAAACCTAGTGAAACACAGGCGGGGCACAGCAAACGGAGAGAACGGTTAGAGCACAGTCTGTTCATCATGATAGCGTTGCTGATGCTGCTGTCTCACTGGTTTACAGGCTAATGCAGTGTGGTTATCTGAGGTTGCACATCAGTAGGCACATTTCTGATGGCCACACGACTAGACGAAGGATATCAGCCCTCAAAAGATGGTAGGAAAGGTCACTAAACATTTGCATCAGACTGGAAAATCAAAAGGAGATTAAATGAATGACTTGGAATATGTTGGTTTTCTGGGACGTTGCAAGAGGTCAGTAGGAACTGCAGAGAATTGTAGTGTATTGCCATGACCACAATAAATACAATTAAGTACACAGACTGTTGGGCATAAAATATATATGTGATCCATTGAAGCAGTATCAAAGGTCTCTTAAAAAGTGATGCAGCATGTTCTTATGGAAGTGTCAGACAATATGATGTAGATGCTATGGACCGATACACTATGGAGTTTTGTAGTAGGTCTGCCTGGGATGGATTTACCTTTCTTCACTTCTGGAAAGGGAGTTTAAGGGGAGGTAACCATTGGTCAGAGATTGACTGGGCATCAGCCTGCTTGTGGGAAGCGGTGACTGTTTGCCTTTGCATGACTTGGTGGCTTTGGGAAAGGAGGGGAGATTCCTCCTCTTTCCTTCACTCATTAAACTGTTTTCATCTCAATCCATGAGCTTCTCACTTTTGGTCCTCCTGTTCTCACCCTGTCCCACTGGTGGAAGAGAGTAAGCCAGCAGCTGTGTAGGGCTTAGGTGATGTTTGGAGTCAACCCACCACAACTTTAAATGCAAAACATAAATCATGTCTGGGATCTAGAATTATGCACACTGAATTGTATAGAAAAACATGTTGTCTGATACTTCTTTCCTCACTTTTTACATCTGTCCTATTTTTCTCTTGAATGGTGTTGCTTTTACCATTTTGACTTGGAGAAATTCCTTCAATACATGTGACTCGTTACTGTAACAGGTTCACAATTTCATTAGAAGACGCACTGATGGAGAATTTTTGAATAAGCAATTAAAGCATGCATTGCTTATGTGAATATGGTGTGTACATTTTTTTATATATTCATACATATATATATGCATCTTCCACAGGCCAGTCTAATATATGTCATATGTCATATGGGAATATAGAGAGCAAAGAGGAAGCAGAAGAGTGATTATGCTTTCCATGTTGTTGCTTTCTAATATTTATAGAACTGCCCAAATAAATCCAGTGTGCATCAGGAGACCCATTAGTGAGCCTAAGATCCAGTCAACCTTTTGATGCGGGTAAGATCAGTGATGGTCTGCGTGTATTGTTACTTCACTCACTATTTTCTTCCATTTGTCACAGAGCAGACTAGAGAAATTAAGATTTGTTTCATGGAAACCACGCCTGCTAGAGGTCCTGCTTCTCTTTGCATAATTTGTGCATGTTGTGGAATTTGGGGAGCCATTTTCTGTTATGTAGACACAGAATGATAGACTCACAGAATGGTTTGGGTTGGAAGGGACGTTCAAGCATCGCCAAGCCTAACCCCCCTGACATGGGCAGGAACATCTTTCAACTAGATCAGGTTGTTCAAAACCGCCTCCAACCTGACCTTGAACAGTTCCAATGATGGACCATCCACAACTGCTCTGTGGATGGTCATCTTCAACATGTTCCAGTGTCTCAACACCCTCATCATAAAAAATTTCTTTGTCATGTTGGATCTAAACCTACCGTCTTTCAGTATAAAGCAAATGTCCCTTGTCCTGTCACTACAAGCCCTGGTAAAACGTCTCTCTCCATCTTTCTTATAAGCCCCCTCTATATATTGAAAGGCTGCAATGGATCCCTAGAGTCATTTCTTCTTTGGGTCTGAAGAGCCCCAAATCCCTCATCCTTTATTCATAAGAGAGGTGCTCCAGCCCTCTAACCATTCTTGTAGCCCTCATGTGGAGGAGGATCCACTCTGACAGATCCATATGTCTTGTACTGGGGATTCCAGCACTGGACACAGTACTCCAACTGGGGTCTCACCAGAGCAGAACAGAGGGGCAGAATCACCTCACTCAACCTCCTGGTCATGCTTCTTTTTATGCAACCCAGGAAACAATTGGCTTTCTGGGCTGCAAGTGCACATTACTGGCTCACGTCCAGTTTTCATCTGCCAGTATCCCCAAGTCCTTCTCTGCAGGGCTGCTCACAATCTATTCATCCTCCAGTGTGTATTGATATCGGGGATTGCCCCAACCCAGGTGCAGGACCTTGCACTTGGCCTTGTCAAACTTCATGAGATTCACACTGGCCCACTCTTCTAGCCTATCAAGGTCCCTCTGGATGGTGTCCGTTAAGCATATTGACTGCATCACTGAGTTCGTTGCCATCTGCAAATTTGATGAGGGTGCACTCAATCCCACTGTCTATGTCATTGATGAAGATATTAAATTGGTCCCAGTATGGACCCTTGAGGGACACCACCAGTTACTGCTTTCTACAACACTGAGCCATTGGCTGTAACATTTTAGATGTGGCCACCTAGCCCGTTCTTGTCCATCTAACAGTCCATTTGTCAAACCAATTTCTTCTTTAGTAGGAAGAATGTTGGGGGGTACAGTATCAAAGGCCTTACAGAAGTCCAGGTGGACTCTCCTTTGTCCAGCGATGCAATCACTCCATTGCAGAAGGTCACTAGATGTAGTCAGGCATAGTTTGCCCTTGGTGAAGCCACGTTAGCTGTCTCTGATCACCTGTCTTCTGTATGCTTTGGTATGACTTCTAGGAGGATCTGTTCTGTGATCTTACCAGGCACAGAGGTGAGGCTGACTTGTCACCTCTTTTTCTATGTAAATACAACTTTTTCTANTGTCTATGTCATTGATGAAGATATTAAATTGGTCCCAGTATGGACCCTTGAGGGACACCACCAGTTACTGCTTTCTACAACACTGAGCCATTGGCTGTAACATTTTAGATGTGGCCACCTAGCCCGTTCTTGTCCATCTAACAGTCCATTTGTCAAACCAATTTCTTCTTTAGTAGGAAGAATGTTGGGGGGTACAGTATCAAAGGCCTTACAGAAGTCCAGGTGGACTCTCCTTTGTCCAGCGATGCAATCACTCCATTGCAGAAGGTCACTAGATGTAGTCAGGCATAGTTTGCCCTTGGTGAAGCCACGTTAGCTGTCTCTGATCACCTGTCTTCTGTATGCTTTGGTATGACTTCTAGGAGGATCTGTTCTGTGATCTTACCAGGCACAGAGGTGAGGCTGACTTGTCACCTCTTTTTCTATGTAAATACAACTTTTTCTATGTAAACAGAAGTGAGAAGCAGGACTAGTGTCATTGTCTATAGTAAGTTCTCTACATCGAGGTTTGTATAATTTTTCCTGAACTTTAAAAACCACAAAACTGAAACATGCCATGACACTTTTTACTTTAGGCTCAATTTGGCATTGAGCAGCCTTCATCGCAGGGATGTGCCCCATGAAAATTACCCCAGGCATGCACATATACTGGGTACGCATAGACCTGCACAATACCTTCTTCTTTTATAGTATTTCAAGATGCCTGTTCTTGCACCACTGATCTAGGAAATAAATGAGCAGCGCCAGGTCTATACTCCCAAGGCTGAAAAATGCACTGATCTATGAACTGAAGCTGTTTCATAAACGCTGCCATTGAGACCCAGCCTATGTGAAGGACAAAATCCTCCGCTTTGATTATGGAGAGAATAAAAAAAACTACCAAAGAGAAAAGAAAACTGCAAACTGATGAGATTAGACTAGAATGAAGAGGTAATTTAGGAAAGCATAAAGAGGAGGACAGGGGCTTTGGGTCAGGATGGCTGCCTAGGACCAGATGAATGAGACCATATAGAAAGGCAGTTAATGTATATGAACCATATTGACCTTGCAGTGCAACATCCTTGGTGTTTCTCCAAAATTTGCTTGTTTTGGTTTTTGGGTTTTTTTTAAGCTGACTACTCTGCTACTTCCTACAGAGGATGCAAAGGAAAATAAACAACCCCCACTTCAACACAGGGTGAAATTTTGCAAAAGTCATGCTGGAAACGACCATGTTGAGAGGATGAAAGGTCTTCTGCTGCACTGTTGAAGAGACACAATTTCTTCTACCTTAGCACCCAAGCTTACAGCCTTGGCACAACCCATCCCTGTGGCTGCTCCGTGCTTCCCAAGGCAGTTACTTGCAGTGGCACAAGGCACCCCAGTGTCTTGGTACGGGTCTGTCGATGATGTCGTGGAAGTGAGGGCAAAACCCTAGGTGAAGGCAGAGGGAGTATCACTGTCAGGGCCTCATTGTCCCTCCTTGGCAAGCTAAAGCTGAGCACACATATCACTGAAATTGGATGTTTTTCTTCATGATTAAAGCCTCACTAAGCTCCCACAGACAGGCCACTGCAAACCAGACAAGCAACTGATTTGTAGCTGTCAGTTTATACCAGCTGTGGCTCCAGACCTGTATATTCAGCAGTGTGATTAGGGTTTTTTACTAATTTTTTTACTCTTTAACATTTTTGAACTAGCATTTCAAGGATGCTAATTAAGTTCATCAACCTAATCTAGCTGTTTATCTTACGTATGCTGATTTAATTTTCTTCCATTTAAGAAAAATAAGTGGGGATGGAGGAGACAGTGCTTGTCTGTGGGTTTTTTATTTATGTTCTTAGTCTGTTTAATTATCTTGGCTTAGAAGTTCAAAAAGAAATGGAGTTTTCTTCACATGGGAACAGGCAGCATGACTTGAAAGTTAGAAGTGCTGCTTTGTTTTAAAGCCATTTTCCCTTTACTGAGTCATTTGCAAGTATTTTATTGAAAAAGCCATCACTGACTGTTGACCAGAATAAGAAGGTTTTCTTGTTCACAGAGGTATTCAATTTACAGATAGGAGTACAAGGGGGCTTCCAGAAGAATCTGACACAATATTTATATAACATACATATATAGCACATGTCACTCATCACTTGCATTGGCTGCTCCACCTTTCCACTTCTTTCCAGTTTCTGAGCTGTAATAGAAAGTGTTGTTTAGCTGTGGGAATGAGACCATCTAGTCACAAACGGCTTTTCACTGAGAACACGTTTAACTGTAACAGTCACATTCCCCAAATATTTCTGGGAGTCTAAAACCAGACTTCCAAACCAGAGCAGCCCAGGAGCTAGGTGTGATGTGGTGAAGGAAAATTTGTCTGGTCCCAGTGCAACTGCTGAGCTGACTGAATGGCATGCACAGTTTACACCTGTAAACACAGAGTGGGTAACAGGAATGGCTCGGTAAACATGTCCTAGTTAATCCCTTCATAGTATAAAAGACTGCACTTCAACTAAAACGGTTTGGATATTTTTAAACATTTAGCAATCTTTTCCTTAGTTTCTACCACAAGCATTCCTACAGCCTGCAAAAAAATGCATTTGTGGTTGATTTCTTCTCCAATGAGTTACATTCTATTCAGATTAATGTCTGCAATGCATTTAGACTGTCTGAATGAACAAATATGTTCCTGAAGTCAGATAATGGGCTGCTAGAAGTCCACAACGAGATGCATGGTACTGCTCTACCATCCTCCTCATACCAAATAAAAGGGCTGTTTGAGAAATACTTGATGCCAATAGCCTGGTAAATATCCATATGAGTCAAAACCTTGAATTCAAGCAACATCTTCACAGAAGTAAGGACTTACTTAAGTTGAAGGAGAGTTGAAGGTGACAATAGTATTCCAGTACAACTGGTAATGTTCTGACGGGTGCCATGCTCCTTTCAGGCACTATTACCAGGGCTGAAATGAACACTGCTTAGTTCTTTTGATTGTGAAATCACCTTGCACTGTGTGTCTTGTTGAAAATCTCCATTGGTACACAGTTTGTTAGTAAATTACTCACGACTCTGTCCTAGCTGCCTTTTTTCCTTATTTTAAGCCTTCTGTATATACTGGTGATCCTGTTGGGTACATTCCAATGTCTCAGTGAATCAACTGAATATATTGACACTTTTGCAGCCCAGGTCATCTCCTGAAATGCAGCAGTGCAGTGTTTTGATTGAAGAACAGGAAACCAGCATTCCGTTGCTGTCTCAAGACAGCCTGGACCAGTTCTTCCTGCCCAGTATAACATGACTTTAAACCAGGGAATGTATACATTGGGCTGTGCTGGCGAGGGGTACTTTGATGAACACCCCTTTTTTCATTAATTATCCCCCCCTAAATACAGGCCCTCCTCTGTAGCTCTATAGTAAAAATGTTGATGGGACCAGCCCCAATCCTGCTGGATCTTGCAAAGAAGGCGGCAAGATTTCAACTACACTTCCCTGCCTGCACAGCAGTAATTGAGCTTTCACCAGTAGGAATCCTAGAACAGTTTTTAGGACCAGATAAGCAGTGCTGGTAAAGTCATGTTGGAAGGTGACTCCAGCTCCCACTTTGCTTCTGTGTCCCTGACCCTTCCCATGGTATTGGCTTGCCCTTTTTTCCCCAGTCTGGAGCACACAGAAATGGAAATAAAGGTGCGGGAGAAGAAGGGATTGAGCCTGGGCCCTGCATGCAACTATTCAAACCGTGAGGCTTTATCAACTATGAGCCTCACTGCCAGAAACAGCACAGACAGAGTCAGCATCCCCTGTTCAAAAATGGTGCTTCAAGTCTATGCAGTATAGAATTGGGTTTTATAGTTTTTTATCCAATTTACTGGGACTGAGTATTCATTATAGGGGGACTGGAAGAGAAAAGGCTAGACCTTCATCTGAACTTACCCCTCCAGCACATCTGTAATTCTTCACATCTTCCAGTCTCTAAGATATCGCAGCATGGTCTGGTTCTGAACAGTGGAGTTACCCTTAATTAAATTAATTAAGTTAAGATTAATTTCAAAACCAACCTGGTTGAAAGACTGATTCATATTAGACAGTTCTGGCTAAAATGATTTCAAATGTCAATGCTGTCTTAATACACAACTATTTCACAGAGGGCTCTTCTTCTTCTGTTTTCGTCTTGAGACGATCTGATTGCATTCAGTGGAATTAGCTACTCTGAGAATAGGAAAGATCATACCCCTGAATACTAATCCTCAGCCCTTATTAAACTGAAGCTAAGAGTGGGAGGCGCAGGGGGGGCGCAGGGAGGAGGAAGTGAAAAGCAGTACCTGACAACGCACACCAGAATTTGAGATATATCTGCACAATCAGGAGGAACAAAGCTGTAAGAGGTACCTTTTCTCTGTGCTCTCCTCAGGTGTAATAAGAGCAGTACACCACTGCACACGTGTGCACGTGTGATCAACTTTATTCATGGGTAGGTGCACAGGTTTGAATGGCTCTGGTACACAGAGTGCAATATGCAGAAGCAGCAGCATGACTGGCATCTTTGCCGATGTGTTCACCATAACCTTTTTCTGTTCCTATTACATTAAAGTCTCTTAAGTGATTATGCAGGAACTCAGCCCGGTACATGATCCTGTTACCTTCAGGCGTAATTGTAAATGAGACAAGAAATCTCAGCTGTACTGATCCTTATAATGGCATTCATTCTTTGTCCGATGTTAATTATTCCTTGCAGCTGACGATAAAACACAAAGACCAAAGAGTTAATTTTCAGTATAATGAAAAGTCAGTTCATGCTAATACATTCCATGTTACTTCACTTATTTACCTAGAAAAGCACTACTTTGTTTTGCTCTGTAAATACTTGAAAGCCAGGCACTAAGTAGAAGATGAGAACAAAAGACACCAAAAAAAAAAGCATCAAATTTGTTTGCAAACCAAAGAGGGCTTGGCACAAGCTGTGCTCAGATAAAGCCGGTACTGAACAAGAACTTTGTAGGTTTTCTTTCTGAGGCCCTACAGTTTTGACGATGCATTTTCCCTGCGGTGCAGCCCTATCGTCGCCACCACACCATGCAGCACAGCACATGTCAGCATGCGACTGACCTGACACCCAGCAGGGAGGATGGAAACACCCTCGCGAACCCCATCCCACCCCTCCCCAGTACCTGTGGTAGAGGGAGGAGGGAAATCTGCCTGCAGGAGCCCCCCTTCTCACTGGAAGGTCTGCAGAGAGCTGCAAGTGGAGCACCCCGGTGACACTGAGGAGACCCAAAGGAAAACCACGAGGACTTACTGCAAAACAAGTCTCCTGGTGGCAGTGAAGCCGTGATCAGGATCCAGCTCATCAGATGAGTTACTCCTCTGGTGCACTGCGGTATCTGCCTGGCTCTCATGTGGATACAAGAGTGAAGAGTGCAATTCGTCATCTAAAACTCATCTGATTCTGCAATATAGCCAAACACATATTTTGCACATTTATAGGTTTCTGTTGTGCTTGGACTTCACTAGCAAACTCAAAGGCAACACCATTCAGCCTTTCTCTGCTTGTACATTATTTATCTCAGGTTATTTGCCAGACATAGAAGTCCCTCAAAGACATCCAGGTTTTTTTTCCACCATCCTCTGCAGTGACTTCAGCTCTGTGTTCATCTGTTGATATAGTGGTGTATTTTGTCATGGTTTGTTTTTTGCTCAGATTCCATTAACTTGCATAGGACTTGTGTGCTGTCTCATATTAACTATGTCCTGAAGTGCTTTAATATATTGTGGTCCCTAAAAAGTGTTTGTTGATCTCAATCTGAGTAAGTGGGATGTGAGGAAGTAAAATTACTAGGTACCACCTTATTTTTTTTCCTAAGAAAATTGCCTAGAACTGATGCATCATTCAAATGTATTAATCAAAAATTAAATGTGGATCTAATTCAGATCTTCCATTTACTTTCAGTGATGCAGTTTTAAATTCATAAAGTCTAACATTTGTTAGTCGAATATTATGCAGACAGTTGACACTATTTATTCAGAGGATGACTCTTACTGTTTTGTGGTATGCCATATGATATTTGAGGATAAGGCTTATTCAGTACCACTTATTGAAGCCATTCCTTTTCTTCCATCCTTCTGTAGCTACATTTTGAGAGAGAGGGAAAATGAATGTGATAAATGCAGCAAACAATTACCATCAGGGGAGAGGTTATGCCTTACCCTCGCAGCCAGAAGGAAGGCGATGAATGCTGAACACCTTAGCCTTTCTGTAGTTCAAGTCTCTAATCGAGACAGTGTTTTGTGCTTTATAAGATATGTGAAATGCAGCTTAAAAAATTATACTCATCATTTGAAAAAAAATAAAAGAAACAGCCTGTACATGATCACAAGGATTCAAAAGCTAGGGTCTTCTCATGCTTAATTTCTAATGGTGTAAGTTCTGCACCATTAATTGTAGGAAACTCAGAGAAAAAGCTTTTTAAAATTCAGATTATTATTTCCCACTTTGAATCACAATTCTTAATTGCATACATTTTCAGAGGTATCTGAGTCTGGTTATTTCACCCAAAAACACTGGACCTTCCTTCAGAGAAAGTATTTCAAGTAACAGGATGGTGATACAGACATGATGAAGTTTTTTCTGCAAGATGTCTCCATGGATTTCTCATTCTATGGAAATTATTTCATTGCCCTCTAAAATGAGCAGCCCTAGCTAAATTTATTTGCCTGGCTTCTTACCATAGGAAGGAAAGTGAGAGTCCCATCTGACCAGTAAGGTCATGACGAGGTCAATATTCAGCAACTTGGATCCATATTCTTGTCTATTTGGTAACTGTGATTTGAACTGGATGTCTCAACTGGAAGCATGTCGCCAGCTCACAGCTTTCTCCAGTGTAGTAATGAGAGTTTCTCTTGTGCTACAATCCCCTGTTGCACTTCCGCTTGAGTTAACTCAGTAGTGGCTTAAAGTAATATAATATGCTCTTTTAGGAACTTAGCATAGAGACCACCTGTCTCGTGATAGGGAGTGGAGGTTTCCCGTCTTAAGACATTAGGACTGCTCTCCTTAATGTCCTCTGAGACTTAACAAACAGAACTAACGAGGGCTTGCATTTAAGGACATGCAATTCCCTTGTAAGAATGAACATAAAGTTTAAAATATAGCATACACTGTTTAAAAAATAGTTAATGCATATTTATTGGGTTTATACGTCCTTGGCTTCTCAATTTTGACACAAAGGATATCTCACAAGATTCATGCATCTGAGCTAGGTTTCAACATGAACTCTTTTCCACTTGTTCCAAATATGTTTTAATACAGGCAAGTGCTATCCCATTTCACTAAACTCAAGCTCTGCCTAAATAATAATGGAGTGTACATTTTACAGGTTTATTTTTGAATATTTACCTTCTTTTCACAATTTATTTTTCTGGAGGTACAAGGAACAAACCTCGTCAGAAGAGAAGCTTAACCCAGAAACTGTCAGCATGTATTAATCTTCATTATTTCAAACCTTATACACTTTTTTTTTTTTACGAAATATTGAAGCATTCCCACATGGCTGGCTGAAAACATTTCCCTTCAAAGCACAGAAAACGTCTAGCATCATTTGCTTAACGTTTTCATGCATACTCGCACTTTCACAAATAAATGCATAAACTCAGGGGGAAGCAGGGTCAGAAACTCATATGTTATAAAATGAACAATTTGCAAAGGCTGTGGGACTCTCAAACAAAGAGGGATTTATTAAGCAAACAGAACTGTAGGCTGATCATTACGAAAATGTTCTCAGCACCGAGACTGATTAGACTGTGTGGGCATGACAAGTCCCAGGTACGGAGATTGCTGTGTATAACCAAAAGTGAAGTCTTCATCGGCCGCGATACCAACCTAGTGGTTTGGTTTTGGGGAGAACACAAACACCACGCCACGAGGAAGACCAAAACTCAACCCACACGGGGCAGGCGGCTCGCTTGCTCAGACATGCAGCAGCCTCGGACTAATTTCGGTAAGAAAAGCCCCATCTTATCTGCCATGCATCAGCAGACCCATTTGGTGATTAATTTACGTAGCAGGTGTAGCTATCGATGAAAGGCAGTTAAGCTGCTTTACTTCAGAGGATTTCTTTCAAGGTAAATCTACCTACATCCCAGGTAACTGCCACCTCATCACCCCCGAGCACACAAACCCGAGAGTGTGTTTCATTTTCCCAAGGCACGCCGCACCGACAGGCTCTCTGGAGCACGAGGCAGGTTGCCATTATGCTTAGCTTGGACTGGTAGTAATTAGAGCGACCCAGGATTTTTCAGAACTGCTGCGTCTTAAGAAACACAGCTTTACCTCCGTCGACCTTCTCCACAGCTGCCAGACTGAACAAGCACTATGGGACTAAAAGCATAAATTAACTTACTGACTCCTTCAAAACACTATTGATTCAGGAAGTGCAATAATGGACAACTGCTTCCTCAAAGCCTGCCCTCAGTTCAAGTCACTGAACAAATGTATAGGGGACCATTAATTCAGTGGGGTTTTATAACATGATTTAACCGACATAACAGAGACTTAGGCCAAGCCATTTCAAATACATGCAATCTAGTATGAAAAGAAGTGTTTTCAAAAAGGATGGAGAGTTGGTGTTCATGTTATTGTGACATTTCTTCCTCCCTTTTTCTTTTCTAAGGAGGTATAAGGAGTATATACTTTTATTCCAAAAAAAGTTTAGTACAAAAGCAAAATCCATCCAGAAAAGGCAGCAAATAGGTTGCAAAGTCAGAAGGACAATCCAAACGTATACCAATTTATTGAATATCACTGTTGTCCAAAAGATCTGTGGCTTCTAAATTTGAGAAGAGTTTGGACTGATATAGAACCCTTGAAACTGTTTTTTGAATAGTATTAAGCACACAAAGGTTTAAATACTCACTCTGACCAACTTACCTGTTTTAAACAAAGTATTTCCACCTGCAGACTTTTCCTAATTATCAAAAGGTTTTGAAATTTATACCTTCAATGCAATTAACTTTATATACACAGTATTGTCCAAATATAGTTACTTACAAATGTCGAGGCTATAAATCTTGTTTAAACAGACTGTATAAAACCAAAGTAGCTCAAGGTTAGTCCCTGCAAAACAAGTATGTTTGTTCTTTACAAGACCTTCCTATATTAACAATATTAAAATACCTATATTAACATCTAGATCTGTCACCTCTGCTGTTTCTGGGTTAGCACAGAGTCTTCAAAAGTGCAGGGTCTGGGAGGCAGGTCGTCAGGCGGCTGACAACGCTGTCACGCTGAACCACCCCCAAAGTACAAAGGGCTTCTCCAGCACAGGCAAGAAGGAGTGACCTTCATGCATAATGCAGGATCCTGGCACACATCCACTGCCCGCGTGGCTGCAACTTCCCAGCTACGCATGGAGTTCGTAAAATACCAGCTGTAGGAACTTCTGTCAGCTCAAGAGACATACGATATTGTAATCGAGTTACTGTGAAAGCTGTGGGAGACTGAGGCTGGCGTGTACCTGTCAATATCCCACAGTGGCACTGCAGAGCCATCAGCACTGGGTTAGTGAAAACAGAGCTTCTTCCAGTGTTTTAAAAGTACTGATCCTGATAGTCTCTTAACTTGAATGGGTTTTACACCAGGTTTCAATTGCGTTACTCTCATTTTATGCTGAAATGAGCCAGGAAACCTTCTGATACTTGACTTTTCTTGACAGGTACACCAAGGTGGAAAACGTCTATGTGGGTAGCAGACAGGGGGAAGAACAGAGGCAGGTTTTTGTTTGTTTGCCATTTGTTTTAGTGAGATGGCATTTCTGATCTGGAAAATTGATTAGTTCTGCTTGATCTTTCCCGAGTAATTCTGAGGATAACTGGTAAATATATTTATCCTGAAATCTTTATGGTATTAGAGTTCACTCCTCTTTATACTCTCCAGTCCCTGAAGACAATATGCTCAGAGGACACACCATGCACTATTTACTCTTCAACAAAGAAATAATGCAGCACAACTTGAAAGAGACTACTAGAACAGACGCAATTCAAGAGATTGTTGTAATTGGCAATATGATCTCCTTTTATAGGAATACATTATGCATTTAAAATCTATTTGGGAGATAAGTATGCAATTTAGAGCTATAAGCAACTAGAGGCAGAGAAAAGTAAAAATAAAGGAGGTAGGGGGAATGCTGGAATTCCAGCACAGTGGGATTTTGAATAACAGCGGTGACATAAGTTCATTTGGATGTATGGGTTTACCACTAAAATTACACTAGAGATAATCAGGGATTCTATGACATGTGGCTCTCCAATTCATTAATTTCCTTAGCTTACACGTCATTTACATCTTTATATTCTTTTTCACATGCTTTTTATTTTACATTATCAAAAGGAGCATCTTTCGTTCAATGTTTTTCCCTGCCTGCTGGACAAGATTCAAAAAATGCCAGTGTGTATTTAGCCTAAGCAATAAAAAGAGAAAGGTTCCTGCATGCACAACTCAGTTACAATCACAAGCTGTATTTACTTTGATTTGGCACCAGACTTTGAATAAGCTATTCTCCGGAGAAGCCTTTTTTTTTTTTTTTTAATATATATAGATTTAATAAAAAAAAAGGAGGCTCCTTCCCTCATGAGGCACAGCTCCTTATTGCATGCAAAGCACCCCTCTGCTGTCAGCACATAGTTTTCATATATTTGTATTTAAAGACTGTACTTAAATTGGTTGCCCTTAAACTCTTCACTGCTGACACTCAGAGACCGTAACTCCCTTGCAGGGTAAGTGATGGCACTACCGTCCTCCCCTGGCCAGCAGGATTGACAGAGCTGGTTCTGTAGGGCTTTTATTTTGGTAACTTCCACCTCTGGTGGCGAGTAGACACCCTTGTTCGGGTTTGCCAGTGGGAGGCATCCCATCAGCCGATGCTGCATTCTGCCTGAGCACAAGCGAAGGTCATAGAAGCAGGTGCAGTATACCGTTATTCCAAGCTGAAAATGAGACTTCATAAAAGGTCAATAAATTCACTTATAAAAACTTCAGCCCTAACTATCCCAGCTGAGCTTCCTGTCTGCTACAGGGAAGTGACAGGAAAATATTAGCTGACAGTAAGAGGTGGCTGGGAAGGATTAGCAGGATGGCTTCTATTTTCTGCTGGAGCTCATCATCATAACGTGTGGCGTGACTTTTTTCCAGCTACAGAGGAGGACTAAAAGATCTTGTGGGTGTTTGCTTACAGATGTGCTGCCTAGGTGAAGCCTTGTGAGGCACCAGGCTATGGAACCTCTGCAAACCTACTGCGATGCTGGAGTGCATCAATAACAACACGGTAAAATATGTATACTTTCCTGTAAAACCGTTTTCATCTTAATCCTGATGAAGGGCAAATCAAAAAATCTAGACATTTTAACAGCTGTCATGTGTCTTCGTAAATGTGGGCATCGCAAGAATGGCACAGGGGACCAGGAGCAACATCTCACCCTGTGAAGGCACAGCACCTCTTTGGGAGTGCGACCTCCCAACACCCTCCTGTGCGATAGAGGGATCAAGAAATAGGGCATTCCTGCAAATAGCATTAGGCCCCTGGTGATGCCAAGAGTGAACCATCTCCCTTGCCGCTTGCCCCGCCACTTAAAACTATTTTCCACTGCACACTTTATTAGTAGCTTCTGTAGCATGTCAGCACAGAATCTGGTGTAAAGCTCCTGCATTATCGTGTTGCAGCATGAAAATGAAAAGGCTGCTGGCCATGATTATTTCTACAATTGAATATGTGGGTGAAAGAAATTTAAGAAACAGGGCTGACAGCTCCTCAGATGATGAGAAATAGCCGTACTTCAGTAAAGTTATTCTTGGGTGTGGATCCCTTTCTAATCACTGGCAACGAGGGCAGAAGAAAAACTTGGATCAACAAAACTGGTTATATAAGGAATTTGAGATGAAAAGGAAAGTGAACATAGAATCAAAAGGGTAATGATCCCATGAGCGGCACAATGACTGCTGCTCTGCAGTGTGAGTAGACTAGGTTTTCATGTCAATCATGAAACGCTAGAAGCGAATCACCGACTTTTTTGTGATGCCTCCTTTAATTAGGAGGACTTAAACTAAATATCACACACTCACGTAAATCACCTGTCTATCCATCTGCCTGCATATCCATCTAGTTCTAACCTCTTATTCCTTTGTTATTATTCACAGCTGTCCCTAAGGGTGCCATTGAAGCAGAACATCGCTGAGTAAATCGATATATTTTACGGATGAGCTTTCATGCAAGTGACACTAATTATCATGAAATAACGAAACTGTACCTTCAAACCACCTGACCATATATACTGTACTGTTTTATGTTCAGTCATCCTTTGTTTCTGCTGGTTCCAAAAGGTGGGTTGTTTTTTTTCATCACTGTTCCCACTAGCTAAAATTAAACTGTCTCAGCCTGAGAGAAATTAGAAAACCTGCAGTAATGGATAGTCAGCCCTTTCAGAAAGAAGCAGTCATAGGGACATTTTAAAAATCTCAAAAATTGTCCCTTTCCAACTGTGGCAAATTCTTGTTTCAATCATGAAGGAAACCAGCAAAGTGTACCTGTTCTGTTCTCACATGTAATCCCATGAGATTAAAATTTTGTTAGAAGCAGATGTTTATTTTTTGCTTTATTGTCAGAGCCAAAGACAAGACTTCAATATTTCAAAGGAGAGGATAGTCTTCACTGATGGCACTGTGCTAATTGCTGTCAAAATCATGTTTTTGACAGACAGAAGTAGCTTCAGAAGGGAAATAAATGCAAAGCCAGGCCTACTGACAAATTGCTGCTAAGCCCAATGGTTTATCTTCTTTGGACAGTACCCTCCATCCACTGGAAGGGCTTTGCAGCACTTTTTATCACAGCAACATTCGCTATATGAAGACAGCAAAAAAATAATTGTGCAGAAGCTTGTAAGGGAACACAGTGCATGGTTTTGTGAAGTTTGGAGCACTCTTAGAGATGTTTGACAGTAGATGAACTGAACTTTATATTCCAAGTATATTCCAAGAAGCAGGAGGAGAGAATTGTGCAAGAGCAGCTGCAGCTTTGGACCTCAGTGTGCCCAAGCAAAGCCAAACCATGACACTACATCCAACTCCTACATTAGAAAATGTCTCTCCTAGTGTGTATGAGTCTCATAGCTCTGAAGAAGGCCAAGAAGCAAACAATTGCCCTACCTCTAAGGAGCATCTTACCCGCCTACAGTCCCTTCGCATTTAACCACACATGGCTCAGCTTTGCAGACCTTACCCCACTTCCTATCCACTATGAGCAGGAAGATTACACGCCCATCCTTGTGCAAAGACACGGGACAAGAAACGGTGGAAGGCAGGAGTCTGCAAACTACCTGTGCAGAACGCAACAGCACAAACCTTGTTATTGTGTCATTTTGCAGGTAACCAATATGAAGTAGTAGAAGTTCATGGGTCCGATCCATTTTAGCGAGTCATCTATCCACTCCCTGGTGTTGAGAACTGGCTTCCTAGAAAAATGTTCTCCTGGTGTAAATAATCTTCTTAGAGTTGTAAAGCAAAACAAAACCCAAAGAGACCTTGATGAACATCAGGAAGAGCCAGTGAAATACCCAGCAGTGAGTATGCTATCCATGCAATGCATGGCATATCTGACTACCCTGTCTCTGATAGTAATGCCCATCTCAGTACTGTCCCTTCACGTCTTTCCACAAAAGTCTCAATCTCCTTTTCCTAATGCTGAGAAGCAACCAGCACGTGTCTTCCTGTCCTAAGAACATTTACGGTTTTAGACGTTTAGAGCTACCTGCTGCTGAAGTTGGGCACTTGAGGGGAACAGCAGAGAAAAAAAGCACATAACCATTGCATCCCAAACACAATACGTGTATGTGTGTGCGTATACAAGTGCACATTTAGGATTTTATATGGCCTCTGCAGTCAGTATTCTGGGGATCTGAGCCATGCAGATGGCTTTACAGCCACAGCCTTCCCCACTGCCGTCTCACCAACCTGCAGAAGAAACCCGTACCCTGACTGTTTGGTGACTTCTGACATGCCTGTCACCTATTCGCCCTCCCTCAGCTTTACCTGTTGACAGAGTATTTGTTGTCTTCCATAATGATATCCACCAACAGGATGGTAAGAAGAATGGAATGAGCTTCACTTTTCCTTAGGAAAGCTGATATCCCTAACATCTTAGTATGTGAAATACATACCTGGCAATGTGTGCGTGCTCCTCTGACTCACAGGTCTAATCATAAACTGTTATTTTATGGGGTTTATGCCAGAGGGACCAACACCAAGTATTAATTGAGGACCATTTATAAATTTAATGAATGGGTTTTCATTTTTTTATTTCGGGCAATTTATTCAGTGATTATATGACATTGAAATTATTGTTAATACTTTTGATATCCCAACAGCAACCTTCCAACATCTGAGCACATTACTGTTTATCATAGCACTTTTTAATGATTTTCTGGTAATTTTCTTTTCATGTTTTTCCCAATTGACCTGAATTAATTTTTTCAGGTCAGATTTTATGAGCCATTAAAGGAAATGCTTCCCTAAAATCTTTACATACAATCATATTATACACTGCTTTGCAATACTGTATTCTGTATTTGCTAATGCACAGATTTTCTTGCTTTTGCTTGCCTGTTGTCCATCCGTGACTAATCTTTCACTTCCAGCTAGAGATTAAAAAAAAAACAAAAACCATTGTCCATATAAATTTCAAAAATAGCAGCAGAAGAACCAAATAAGTCAAGTGCAAGTAGGTCGTTTCCTTCTCTTTAGGAGTGAATACATGAAGTAATTTTGCTTTAATATCATGTAGCTTGTCATCTTACAGTGCAACCACTTAGTTGTACGCTCTACCCCGGGCGTATCCACGCTGCAGCTGCAGACACGGTTGCGTGATATGCATTTGATTCTCACAACATTGCACAATAACATCCGGGAAAGCCGGGCAATGTGATGCCCCAGGGAAACCTATGCGTACATACCCACTAGTTTGCAACCCGGGCTGAAGTCCATTTTGCTGTGGGCTCCCCATGACTGCTGCTGCAGCGCTAGCCCCCATGCGCTTCAGCACACACAAAATACGTGTAGACGTTGCATCGCAGAGGAGCATGCTAAGCACCCTTATTTCTCATATATCTTAAAAGCTGCGGCACGTTCTAGCTAGTGATGATCCCCCTAAGCAGAATATTGTTCATAGCATCATAGAATCATAGAATCACTTGGGTTGGAAGAGACCTTCAAGATCATCGAGTCCAACCATAACCTACACTACCAAAACCACCCCTAAACCATGTCCCTCAGCACCACGTCTACCTGTCTTTTAAATACCTCCGGGGCGGTGATTCCACACCTCCCTGGGCAGCCTGTTCCAATGCCTGATAACCCTTTCGGTAAAGAAGTTTTTCCTAATATCCAACCTAAACTTCCCCTGGCACAACTTGAGGCCATTTCCTCTTGTCCTGTTGCTTGTCACTTGGGAGAAGAGACTGACCCCCACCTTGTTATAACCTCCTTTCAGTTCATGCCCTCCTAACTCCCCTATAAGTCACAAGTTATGTTTGATATGTCAGTGGTCATCATCTGGTCTTCAGCAAATATAACATGGTGCTGAGGAGATTTATATTACCTGAATAGCCAGCTACAAGCAGTGACCTCAGGTGATTTCTGTTTCCCGCTGCACAGAGTGTTATATTGAAGGATGCTCATGGTTTTCATCCTCACAGGTAGCTAAAAATGTCTTTCTTGAAATACGCTTGTGGATGCAGAATCATACTACTCAAAAAAAGTTTTGCTTGATGGAGAAAATGCTGTGGGAGAAGAATCAGAGCACGTCTGGGGAAGGGCTGCTTCTCTGCTGTAGATTTTCTCGGGGTCTGGCACAAATAACTATCATTAGATTTCATAATCAAATAAACTATAGATAACCATAAAACTATTACTGCCCTCCTGAATGCTGAGTAAGGTGATATATACCCTTTCAAAGGAAATAGTGATTGGCATCTTCATGACTTAATATTTTATACTTAGGCTCACCAGGGTTCCAGGCAGTGCTCTGTAGGGAATAAATATGCTGCAAGAAAGAAATGAACTAAAGGTCACAACAGATATGCCTTATATTTTATGCCTTGTACTTTATGCCTATAATTCTTCGGGGCTTTTCTCATTACTCAAGTGATTGTTTTTATCTATACCTCTGAATAGAAACAAAGGAGAACTTCTTAAAGTTATTTTACTGACTTGTTTCTCCAAGCATTTCCAAAGAGCATTTTACTGAATGTACTGAACACCAACACAATAGAAAGTGACCAATGTTTTCTAGATTGTCATACACAGTTTTGAGTTCCTCAGCTCCCTGGAGGTAATTCATCACTAACAGTGTCTTGCTGCGATGTGTCTGAAATTCAAGTGAACTTATCACCAAGGTGATATTGCTATACTGAAAGCATTCTGAAAGACACCGCATAAATAAATTTTAAAAATTCCAAAGGGAATAAATGTATGCGACACACAGCTCAGGTGGCTAGAAGTTTAAAAGCTATTACTTTCCATCATTAGTAGTCCCCGGGGCCAGAGCATTCAGCTGTGAAGACTGCTTTGTACTTGCAGTGACACAAGGTCATCATAAAGAAATTATTTCCTGTGGTGCTTAGCTGGAGTATCTTTCCTAAAATGACTTCCATGGCTACAGGTAACCATGTCCTATCACCAGAAAACAAATACAAAACAAACAAAATTATCAAGGCCCAAACTCATGGACTTTTTTTCAGAGCAACAAATGTTAAGAGTTTAAACTTCTCAAGAAGTACAGATTCCTGAATTTGCATTCTTGAAAAGCCACTTACAAATACTCAGTATAATGTATTTATCAGCACATGTGAAATACTTCAGCAGATATAAAGAAATTGCCAATTATGTACCACTTTACTAGTTCATTTCACATTAGTCCATGATTTATACCACATAGCTTCAATAGGATGACAGAATAGAAGGAGTAAATTGATGAGATTTAAGCTTTACAATGTTTTATGAAGTGGACCAAAATAATAGTACTTAAGACATTAAAAAAATCTTCCAATTCCTATGCAAAGACAATTGGAAGCTAAAAAGAAAGTATAATTCTAATCTTTCATTCTGAACTTGATTTTCCTCCAATACCACTGTGCTTGGTCCTTATTCTCCTCACAGCTAATAGCAAGAGCAAAAGGACTGGAAAGTTTATATTATTATTGAGCATTGCTCAAGTAACTACACTGTGTTGGCAATTTAAGTTTTACAGAAGTTTACAGAGTTTTACAGCTTTTGTTTTCTTTCCAACTACAGTAATTGTGAAAACCAGTGCTTTTGTTATCCTGGTGAATTCTGAAAGCGCACAGCTGAAAATCATAATCAAAATATTGTTAATAATACCAGCCTGGAGTCTCCCAAGTGCAGAGATCATTATTGTGTTCAGCCAGCATGTGAGGCTCTAGCAAGAATAATAAATGCTAATGATGTTCAATTTTACACAACTTCGTGGGAATACTGGCAGGGGATGGAGCACCTGCAAAGACTGCAACCAATCATGAAATCTTGAAAAATCAGAAACCTTTCAATGGTCATTCAAGTTGTTATGCTGACAAAGAATCCTTGTTTCTTTGGGAGTAATTACTGATTAGAGACCTATTGAGACGCTTGTGGACAGAGCAGGAGAGGATTTGCACTGAGGACGCACAGAGTGCTACCTGCTGGCAGCGACGCATGATATCCATGCAGAAGGACACGGAGAGAAGACCACATGGGGGACAGGGAAATATACAGAGGGGGAAAGTACAGGGGCACAGATTTTTCTGCTTACTGTGGTTCTCTTTGAGTCCTTGTTGGTCTTGACCAGCCCCACAAGACTTTCCCTTTTTGATATGCCAGAGCTTTGCAATTATCACAAGTATAACACAACTGTAAACTTGTGTATGTAACTGTGATAAAGAAATATTGTTCTTTTGAACCCACATTTGTCCTATGTATTTTGCCCTTTGCAAACTTGCTTACCACAGAAAGTTGCCAGGGACACAATTCCTTACCCCACTGTTTATTCCACATTTTACCATTTTCTTATATGCTATTTTACCTCCTACACACTCAGCAATTACACTACATCACGTTAAATCCTGCTAAATTGCTAACATCAACTGTGTCAAAGAAGCATAAAAAAAGGCCACTAGTGAAATCTTAGAGCCTATAAAATATGTGTGTGTATGTGTGTATGAAAAAATAAATGTATTGTAGAATATTTCTAATGGAATATTTCACTAAGGAACAACCATTTGTCTTACTGTACTTGGGTTCTGATAAAACACTAGAAAAAAGCCTACCTTTGCTAACAAGGAATTTTAAGTATTAATAGATCTTTTACGCTGTTACCTTCCTCCTGCCCAAAACTCATACATTATGAGTTTCTCTTTGGCTAGAAATGTAAAGTTTTCAGGCTGACGGAATATAACATATAATTTTAAATGCCTGGGCCCAAATCAGTGGATATAGACTTCAGCCCTTTCCACTGAGAATGCTTTTTTTTTTTGAATAAAAAACCCAAGATGCAGTTATTTATAAGTAGTTGGAACAGCTAATGCCGTATTCACAACACAGATCACTGAAAGCATATTCAAGATGGACAAATACCTCTGTCTTTTGGTGGTCAACTGCACAGGAACAAATTTCACTCAACTTGTGGACAGGAGAAGAATATCCTTCGTTTTCAGATGCTCAGCAGAGCACTTAAAATCCTTTAGGAAGAAAAAGTGCCCTTTCCAAATACATTTAACTTGCTTTCCTCAAAGGAAGAATATGGAGGAAAAGCTCCTTTTTGCTTTTGTAGGGTCACTGAATAAAAATATACATTACTTATCTTATACAAATTATAATAGATAAAATTTGCAATAGTAATTTAGAGTTATTAACAAAGATTATTATTAGGACTTTATAACACAAAGCATGGAGCATCAATCTAAAAAGTTGCTTGAAGGCATAAACATTTTCCATTTTGCGGCCAGTCACAGCAAAACTGAATTTTAATTGCACATTAAGAGTTTTTTATATAGGGAAACAGCAAAGAAACAGAGTTGCTATGTTTTAACAGGCTACTTCCATTCTTCTAGAGGAATAGAAAATGATAACTTTTCATTACGTTCTTCCAAAGTTTAGGGAAAATCCTAGTAGTGCTGATTGGAACCAGTGTGGTTTTCAAGCCCATTGTTGCAGTTACCGCAGCAGATCTGGGTGGTATAAGAATCTTCATAGGATGTGTATCTTACACAGAGGTACATCTTAGAGAAGTTGTGTAGAAAATTTTGCAAGTCCAATTTTGGGGTAAAGTTTGAATTAAATATAATTATGCCCCTCTAGGCATAGAAGTAGCAGCTACTACTTCCTCAGGCAATAATTAATATTAAATTAATGCATAATGAAACTTCATTTGTATTAATGAATGATACATTAAGCAGGCATTAATATTACATTAATTTTAGATTTTAAAAACCAGATTATGTGAAACTTAAGAATATGACCTGTCCTTTATTTCTTTATAAAGGTCTGTGGGATTCTAGACAAAAAAGACACAAACTATTCCCATTTGAGGAAGAGGCATAATTATGCCTCCAAAAGGCTCTAAGGGGATCATAACTGATCATTACATGACAAAAAGAAAGGGAAGAGAGGAAGACTGACACACGGTGGAATCATGGGAAGAAACTGAAAGAATAGTAGCATAATTAATGCTAGCTAGCATTGTTTTCTAGCAAGTAGATTTTCTAAAATCTGGTTTCTCATATGGGAAGCCAATCTGATAAAGGTGCCTGGGCTGACATAATATCCTTCAACACCACTAAGGAATTTGCTGTATGACAATGTGCAACAGTGTGATAAATATCCGGTCCGGTATTATGGTAGTTGAATGGATTAGTGATAGAGCTCAGAAAACACTCTTAAAAAACAACCGCTGCCTCATCCTGCAGTTTTAGTGGGGTTCTGGAAGAATAAAATGTGTCGTAATGGAGGCGTGCGTGTTGGCGCCTCGACAGTAGTGTGATTGATTACCTCAGCAGGCAGCAAGTCCTGGTCTCCAGATGGAGCAGTGTGAATGGATGTCTTGATACTCCTCATTGGGTATAGACCCAACTTTACAATCTCTTGTTCGTTACTCAGCTTTCCCCAGCCAGAGAGTTAATTTGCATACTCCAGATAGGAGCAGAGGATCTAACTGGTGATGACTGATGGATGAGCCCATTTGTAATACTAAGTCTGGACAGCATGCTTCAGAAGAGCTTGCTGCTAAATGAAGTTTAAGTGGAGGCCGACCTGATCATGGTTTATATACAAAAAAGTGAAAATGATACTTTTTAAAGTGAGGTACTCATAAGTCTACTGTAGAGAGATATCCTGGTGTTGAAAGAGGACAACAGGCAAATACAAAAAGGAGAAACGGCTACTGATGAAAATATAGAAATATAGAAAATATATAAATATTACCATTCCCTTACAAAGATATATATTTAGAACATTTCCGTAGACTCCTGAAATGTTAACTGAGGTGTAATTAAGTATATGTGTAATTCAAAAGGTCCAGCATGCCCTTAGCTCTGAAAAGAAGACATGTGTCATGTTGGCAAAGCAACACTACAATATGAACTGGAACAAGGATTTGAAATGTGGGGCTTGCTATGTGTTTTTTGAAAAACAAACCTGAATTGTAAGCCCCTGGAAAGCTGTGGCCAGAAGCTAAATTTTTTCATAGCCATAAATGGGTGAGAAGTTCCTCTCACGTTCATGAATTTTAATCTTTGAAATACACAGTATCATTTTAAAACTGGGACGTTGGACTTCTACTCACTCCTAAATTATTCCATAGTACGCTACTTAAACTCTACCTAAACTCTAAGTCTACTTTACAGTTACAACTTACCAGTTTATTTGACTCAGACAAAATTTGCCTTGTATGAATTCTGCATTAAAGTTGAGGATAGCCTTAAAGAAAGATTTTAGTACGGCCAACCAAATGAAAAATACTTGGCTTTTTATGAACTATAGCAGGACATGACTGGGTTGCCTCTCCATCACATGTAGCAGTGTTTGAAGTACACAACATGCGTTACTTATTTTTAGCTGTAATGTCTCATAGTTCACCTCATTTACTTGATTTTCAAATGCAATTTTATGTTCCTTTATTACAAGTGACTATAGTTCTTATCAAAAAAACCCTCAAACCAACAAAAAAACCCAACAACAAAAAAAGAAAAATAAACAAAGCCGGTAAAATTTTCAAATTTTCCTGGAGAGGAGACATTTGGGCTCTCCTTCTCAGCCTCTTTCCAGCTCACGGCAGAGGGACAGGAGCTGGAGATGAGTGACAGACAAAGAAGACCCACATGTGGTGGAGCTCTGACCATATATTCACATTTTCTAAAACAGTGTTGGCCTCACTCAGGTTCCACTGAAGTCAATAATAAACCTTTCACTGATTTCAATGGGAGCACACTGAGTCCAATACTTAGGGCTTTCAAAAGCTTTATTCTTTACTATATTTCTTTTCCTTTTTTTTTTTTTTTTAAATTGCCACCCAGATATTTCACTGTGTCCTGTACTGGGTTTTCTTCTTGTTTCCCCACAAAAGTCAATATAGAAGAGCTATGTAAAAAGTTGCTCTGTGTTCTTCTAAAAAATATTTTGTAGTGTTTACCTCAGTATGACAGCTGGGTTTTTTAGGCTCATCCAAAATAAAAGAAAAGGCAAGAACGAGCATTTTCTCTTGCAACTATCAATTGTATGAAATAAATAAACTCTACAAAGATACCTTTTAAGCTACTGGAAAATAACCTTTGCATATAACTTCTTCCACAAGAGTATTCATTTAACTGAGATGTTTTGCTATTTTTATACAAATCAAATAAGGTGGGATATTTTTCTATATTTGTAATTAAATCTCATGCTCACAACAGCCATGTAAGTAATCAGAAAAAAAAAAAAAAAAAACTGGGTAATTCTTTGAATGGCAAAAATGCAATAATATGTTCCTTTATTACAGGGAACTATATTTCTTACAAAAACAAACCCAACTAAGACAACCCATATACAAAGCAGCTAAAACAATGTTAATTGAGTTACCAGTCATAAGAACGTGTCCAAATTACTGGGGCTGAAACATTGTGTGGATACCATTCCCCACTCCAGTATGGTCAGCTAACTTTCTCAATAGCATAATTTACAAGTCCCAGGAAAACCTTACTAGATGTGTTGAACCATCTGTACAGTCCATTTAAAAACAGTTTGGATTCACGGGTGTATTTAAGAAGTTTAAAAGTAGGAACAACTAAATTGGCTTTTGTTTAGTTTGAAGTAACAGGACAGACAAAGAAGCAATTTCCACTTCTGGGTTATTTCACTAAAAATTCTCCTGGGAACTAAGGCAATATCTTTAGCAAAGAAATCTTTAAATAATTTAGGTGGGGTTCTGTCAGTGAATGAGAGAAAAAGTACACAAATAGAAGTTTGTTGTCGAGCAGCATCCATGTATGAAATCCCACCAAGAATTTCTAGGAGTTGTGAATCTTCCTTGAAGTTTGCTGAAAATAAGCCATAAAACATAAAATCAATGAAAAATAGTTAAGTACATGAGTTGTACTGAATTCATTGACTAACTAAAAGATTCATTACATTGCAGTGTACATGTGGGACCTCAGCTAGGAGCAGGTGCACTTCAATGTTTTTATTATCTTTGGAGTATTTGGTTACAGGAAAAGATAATAGCACAGTGCACCTGAGGTTGGCCTTGATCTAATTACACTGATTAGAGAGAGCTGAAAGTGTTTGTTAAAAGTAGTAAAACTGATGCGACAGTGGAAGTGATTTTAGAACCCAGTTCTGATTGCCAGTGGGGGTGACTTTGGGATCTGACTGATAAAAGTATTTTCAGAAGTTACTTACTTAAGAAATCACATTTTCGATTGTCATTTTAATAATAGCTTTTCAATTTTCTAAAAAAATACCATGTTGTTATCAAAATGCTACCTGCAGTTAGATGTCCTCCCTGCTCTTCCTAGGCACCAAACAGTAATACAAGACAAGACACTTTAAGCTGTTTCTTAACTTTAGATATCTGAATTATGCTGTTTGGATCAACAACAAACTAATTTCCTAATGTTTGCAGCCCATGTTTTAAAACTACAGTTAGTTTTGTATTCGATTTAGGAGACTGTTCTCTGCTGTATTTTGAGGCATTCTCTCATCATCTCCAGGAAGAGGGCCAGTCACACTGTGGGAATTCAAGGACATTCAGATCTCAATTTTTCAATCCTATGCTCTCTCAGAGTTCTGACCTACTTGATGTCAAACCATTTACTCCATACCGATATACATTTCCCTGTCCCTGCCTCCTCTCTACTGCATGGCTTATGCTAGCCTTCCAGCAGCACTATCCTAACTATTCATCCAACGCAGGTAACCTGTTCTTATCAAGTAAGTATGTCTTTGAAATTTTTCCCTTCATACTTAAGAAGAAAATTTTATGACTTAAAAAAAAAAAAAATGCACATTGGTGGATGTGGTATTTTCTTCCAGAGACTGCTGGGCTGGAAACAGTCGTTTCAAGATGCAAATGCAGCACCACTCATCTGGAGGACTCCAGAAGCCAAAAGTCATTAAGGTGGCATTTTAAGAGACAACATTATTAAGGCATTTCCATGCTGCATTGTAGCAGAAATGTCTTGCCAGTTATTTACTTTCCACAAAGCCTTCTTACATAACAAAATCCTCAGCAACCTTCCTCAACTGTCAAAATCTCCAGCTTCTCATCTGAAACCTTTCTGCATCGTCTCAATCTCACAACTGGAAGCACTACATGAAATGGTCTGAGTTTAGTCTAAAAATAAATGTATAAAATGAGTTAATAACAAGAGATATGTATAAAACAAAATCATGTAGTAAGTGATGTAGTAATTGGGTAGTAGTGAAAATAAGCAGCCCATTTTCCTATTGAAATTGATGCTATGAAATTCAGATGTCCCAGTATCTTTTATTATCTAAATATCAGTATATTCTCTGTGGTCTTAAGCATGAGCGCTGGAGTATTTTTAAGCTCAGGAGGCCTGGATTCAACTTCCGATTCAAACCATTCAGGAGTGCCATGTAGCAGCATCCATTGACACTCGTATACCAATTTCAATTTTGCCACAGTGTAGTTAACACACATTTTCTAGTGCTGTTTCACCTTGTTCTTTTCTCTTCCTGGACTCTTTTTTACCACCTTGTTCTTTTTTTGCCCAAAAATGAAAGAGGGGTGGGGAGTGAGGTAGGAGGTGGAACTGTTTCATTTAATCATTGGCGTGTCAGGGGAAAAGCAGCAGTCTTTTTGCTATGAAAAATATAGAGTTAGTCTTTGATTACTGACTGAAATCTCATAACTTTTGTGCCGTGAGGCATGAAACTCATCCTGTCAAAAGAATAGCACCTTCAGTGTACAGTCACTAAATATTTATTTCAGTGGCAATGTTCTGTAAAGCTTCGACTGCTTAGATTGAGTGCTACTCCCAGACCTTTTCCTTTTTATTGATTACATTAACACTTTTAACACTCTGCCTTCATAAATAGTCACCAGAGAGCATTCATTCAACACTCAGTGAAACACTTCTGCATTGAGTAGCATTATATTTGCACATGCATAAATCAGACGAACTGCCTTTATCCAGTTGGGGTCACAGACTGTTCAGCTCACACACGTGATACCAGACAGTCCCTTGAATGAACTCTCAAGGCAATAGATGTTTTTTTCTGCCTCTACTGGAGCAATTCTAAAAGCTTTCTAAGACCTGCTGAATCTCTTGTTCTAGGCGCATCAAAAAAGTAAAAGCAAGGATGTAGATCAAACCTCCTGGGAAAAAAAATGTGCTCAACACAGCTGCTTGCCAGGAAATATGCCCACTTTAAAAGACAAGATAATTTTGTCAGAGGTAGATGAAATACTTTCCACATGATGAAATTTTATGGAGCAGAGTCATTTCACCAGCACATACATAAGGATCACAAAGTTTAAGGAAGATGTGAAAGACAGACCTCCTGAATCTGCCTCAGGATATGAGTCCTCAGGGTCAGATTTAGCATGGGTTGTGAGGAAAAACTCTGCATGAAACAATGCAACTCCTTTAGCCTGCCGCTCTCGCGTCTGTGACCTGTGCTCTGACCACTTGCATGTAAGCACTTGAAGTAATTTTGATCAAATGTTACCAAAAATGTATTTGTCCATCAAAAATGGACTTTTGACACAAGTTGGACCTGATTTGCTTTTTTAACAAAAGCATTGGCAAGAGGTTGCCTTGATAAAAAAGGGGTGTAAAATAAATTCTGGGACTTTTTGAATGCTAGTGTGAAGAAAGATTGTTGCCCTCTAGGCAGCTCAGAATTTAATGTCAGCAATGCCACATGAGGAAGCATGTGGTTACATGAAGAAGCAGGGACACAGGTTTCAGTCAAGGGCTTTTATTTAACTAATGCATCAGCAATTACTGAATGAGATCTGATTTAATGCCTTGTATGAAAGATTGTTCAACACATGAAGTTGTCATGCCTGTTATATCGGAGCGGTTGCCTTAGATAACCTTAGGGTCCACAGGATGGCACTGTGCCACAGTAGATGCAATCATCCTGAGGATGCTAAAATTAATATTGGAAAGTACAATATAGTCTCACCATAGTATTACAACCTCTGCTTATAATGAGAATCATTCCCACTTGTAGATACCAAAGAAGAGAATTGCTTCTTGAGTGATAATGCTTTCCCTTCCTTTCAGTGCTAGTACATATGGTTGAATGTAATACCTTTTTGGCACCTTATGTGACAGGAAATGCCATCGAATGTGATAGTCCACTTTTTATCCATTCTCCTTGGCTAGAAGGTTTAAATCAAAGCAATGAGAACTTAGGGTTGTGAGAGGAATATATATACAAAATAAAAACTGTCACAAGGATGGGTGATAGTTTGAAACTCTGGAAAATGCTAAATGAGGTGACTTCCACAGCTGTCAGGAAAGGGTTTTGTGCTCAAAAGTCTGACCTACAAAGTGTACAGATTAGAAAAATACCTATTCCTATAATGGCCAACTCAACCCATTTATTTATTTGTCTATAAATACAATTTCCAAGGTCTGGTTTTTTGTTCCAAAGTAAGCAAACCAAAACTTCCTGGAGCCTGTTCAGATAAATCAGGCCTAATGATAAGAATAAGTTCTGAACCCTCCTTGAGAAAGCTCTCATGAATTAAATATGTCCATATAATCTCTGCACTTGTCTGGACACAAATGTGCTGCTGCTTTCATAAAGACTAAGTATTTCTGGAAATGCTTAGGATGCTGCTGTTCGATATGTATTTTCATGCCTGGCCTATATCAAGATTTGTCTCCTTGAAACTTATGGTTTCTCAGATGAAACAGCTTCTTCATCATTTTACAGACCATTCATAAGAGCTCATTTAGAACATTTAATGTAATTCAAGGCACTTCTAGTCAAAAATAAGGTTAGCTTCAGTTGGACCTGTACAGAGAAGGACTACCAGAATGATAACAGAAGAATATAACTTTCCTCAAGGAGATAACAAAAGCACATCTGAAGCCCATAAAATGAAAATTAAAGGGAATATGATTAGTCACTAAATACATGTAGGAAGTGGGTATGAGCTGACCATGAATATTGTAATCTCCAGAAAAGCAATGTTTTTGTACAAATTTTAAACAAGGCATTTGGGAGCAAGAAACCTACACTATATCAAAATGGAGTTTGACAAATTAATGTGTGGAAGCGACACCAGTAAAGACATTCTGCACCTTTCCGTACAGTCACAATATTACTTGTAAGCTATTCGCCATTGTGATTTTAAGCTTCTGTTAACTACCTTTGGGATCATGGGACAATTCTCCTTTTTCACTGACAAATTCTAGGGATTTTTCCCTATCAAGACCATACCCAGACTTAGGGTGTATCTTTTGGACGGGCTGCTGCACTTCTCCAGTTTGGAAAACTTCTCACGTTTGACACCTGTGCCTCATTTATGCACTCAGAATTATACTGTTCAACAACTTTTGGGATGAGGAAGAAATTCACAATAACAGCATAATCTATTTTGGACATTTTTGCCTTGCTCTGCAATTTACTTCCTCACTTTGTCTCTCTCTTCTTTAGCACGAACATACTACCTGTCTCAGTGATCACCCTTCACTCTTAGGGCAACCTAGCTGCTGCATGTCTCCACAGGACTCTCTGTTTAAGTTTATTGCCATTGATTAAGGTGTCTTAATTGTTTTTGTTTATAAGCAGACAGTAATTCACAAGTCCTCTGTGTTTCCTCAGGTGCAATCTCTGTGGGCTAAGCAGACCAATTTACTCACATGAATGCTTTTCATTCCTTCATTTGCTACCATTCAGCCATAAATCTTCAGCATCTGTAGCAGAGCATTCCTCTTCGCAGGTCCTAAGATTCATCAAATTCACCTTCAAAAACCACCTCTGCATTCCACTTTGGCACGCAGCGTTTTCCAAAAATCCTGGAGAAGTAAATTTCCAGAGACAGAAATGCAGAAGTGCAGATCATGTCTAGGTGGTGAGTTCCCAAGTCCTTTTCACACATGTCATAGCTTTGGTAAAGAGCTTCTGTGGAGAAGAAACAGCGATTTCTCTCCCATTAACTTTCCAAAGAACCCAAAGTTGGTGATGTCTAAGGAGCGCCTAATATAATTAATTTAGTGACTATTTATGAATGAGGAGGTTAAATGAGAAAGTTATAAGTGAAAAGCAAGCTGCTGCAAAGCAACAGCTGAATTTCTCATTTTTTTCAACTACTGGGAAACTGTTCAATTTATTCCACCTCCTTCTGTTACCTGTTCTTCACCACCCCCAAGGGCTCTCTTCCTCTTTCTCCCTTTCTGCTATTCTGTTAAACAAAAATTATAAGCTTTTACTGGTAACAAGACCCCAGACCATGAAATGCAGCCACAGGTATCCTTTTTTTCGCTGATGAACTTGCAGGCTAGGTTCCTCTAATTTTACGTAGTTCTTCAGTTCCCACCTTGTTTGTACTCAGCTTTTGTTTCCATTCAGCTAGTTGCTCCAAAATTTTGATATTATTAGCATTTTAATGTCTTTGTCCTGGGGAAAGACAAGAAAAATGGGGTTTTGTTTACTCTTTTACTTCTTCCCTGAAACCAATTTGCACCTGCAGCGCCTTGCCGTTGCCACAGCATGAATCACACCCTTGTTTTACACATAACCATCCATTCCCAACATCCCACACAGTCACCATGGTTGAACTGAATCTATCCCTCTTTGTGTAGCCAATTAACCGGGAGGGGTAAGAAAAAAAAAAAGAGAAAGAATGCAGTACATGATCTGTTCATTTGAGTGAAATGGAGGCTACGTATGCAAAATGACATTACTTAGGCTATTCCAAGAAATGACTATTTCCTTAAATTACACGCTTTAAGGAAAGTCTCCGGCAGACAGTAGTTCCCGGCAGAGGTAGAAAATGCACTTCACTGAGAGCCGGCTGCTCTCTGCAGCTGCAATGTGAGGGGAAGGTTTGTTCATGGTGCTGAGACTCCTGGCTAGCAATTTTTCTTCACAATGTCTCGGTAAATTTCCCTAGTTTCCTGGCTTTTTGCAGAGCAATCCCAGAGGAGGGCAATGCTCCTACTGCCCTCTACGCTGGTGTTCTCAGGCATAACAGCCTTGGCTGTTACGACCCTGTATGACCAGAAATGTCTAAGAGAAATACAGCCTACACAACAAGTAAATTGGCTCTTCTAATTTTATTTCCATCCACCTTCTAATTATTCTTAAAATTAGTGGTAACTATAAATTCCTAGAAATCTGAAGTCCATCACAAGGGACATGATTCACTTGGCCTTTTTGTGAAAAAGCCCACTTATTATGTGGACGCAAAATCTAGTCATGATTATGCCACTGATTACAGACGTAGCTCAGATAAGTTACACTCAGAATTTTGTAACTGGCAAAAAAGGAATTCAGTGGTATGTAAAATCAGTAATTTATTGTCAGGGTAAGTAAAATCTTAACAGCCTAATCAAACAGCTGCTATTAGTCTAGATCTAATTGTTACAGAAAAAAAAAAAGAAAAAAAATACTGTTACACAAGTAGCCTCAATAATAACAGTATAGTTAAAATTACATAGACATTTCTAGATTCTACCCCCTTTCCAGGTGTTTTGTGCAAGCTTTCACCACTCCCTGGGGTCAGGATGTTGATGTCTTCAGTCTGGCAAGGAGCAGAGCAAGTTGTCGTCATCCCAAGTCCTTTGCTTGCAGCAGCATGATGATGTGGAGAGTTTCTTCTTCTTTAGCCTAGGATCTACTTGGGCATTATTTTGTGTTTCCTAACACGCTTTACACTTTTATCTTCCGTCATTGGCCCGTAAGTTCACATTACATCCAAATTTACGATATATATGGGGCCCTTTTCACATTGTATACTTGTTCTTTGTTCCCTTTTTTACCTCTAAAAAGCTGACTTTACCCAGCTCCTGGTCTGCATTTCTTTAACCAACCAATGATGAGTTGTTTATAGCCATAGGCTATCCAGTGCTGGCCTGGGCTATCCAGTGTTTGCCTCTTATCACCCCATGACTGCTCCTCTCCTAAATATCCCATACCCCAACGTCTGTACCAGGCCTGTATTCCTCTTCACTACGTCACCATCTCAGTCATAAATATTTCATTTGACATAGAATAATGGCTTGTTACAGCTATCTACATAAAAACTATGGTTGTACTACACAAAGATAAGCAAAAGTAAAATAAATTAGGTATAGCAATCCGGTCTTCAGAGAAAATATGAACAAGTGGTAGGACACAGCTGCCACCAGAAATTAATGAATTAGACGCAAATACGCTGCAAGTTGGGAGGGTTTGGTGATTTCAGGTTCCCTAGCAAAATAAGGTGCTTTCAGTAAAGCTGGTGCTAGCTCTTGCATTTTAATCAAAACTTCACATTGTACTAGGTACTTTTGCACTAAAGGCAAAAGAAAACTCCCACTTATTCAAAGTCTGAAAGATTAAACACATGAAAGATTCCCTGTTGCCCTGGGCAAGATTAAACAAATGACCCAAAAGGAAATTTGTACAGAATTTAAGCTCTAAAGCTCGAACCCTGAAAACCCATCTCGCCTCTAATTATCTTGAAGAAACCTAGTGTTGGTCACGTTGGACGTCATTAAAATGCAATAAACACTATCAATTACATTGCAGATGCTGAGCATCTTCTTCGGTCTTACCTGTGACTCAGGGCAATGCACTTTCCCAGGGTGGGGAACAGAAGAAAACACGGAAAGAATACTTTCCCAGTGCAACTAAGATGAATTTTGCTGTCAGATTTGTCTGAAAGAGGTCAACATAATGGTGAAATGAAATACAGATTTTTGGGCTTTCAAAACTCACATGGTCAATTTTTAAAAAAAATTTCATCATTTTGACTTTTCATTTTGAAACCATTATTTTTTATTAAAAGTTGAACAATACATGAGGGGAATAAAAGGTTACCTAACACAAAAACAACTAACCTTTTTCTATTGAACAAAATATTTCAGGCTGACTTAGCTTTTGGGCTTGTGTTACTTAGTTTACCAAAAAGTTGAAAAAAGCCTGTCTTGTTTTGCCGATATGAAAGTTTTCTCAAGATTTTGATCCACTTGGCAAAATTTGAAAAACTCATTATCTGCTTTTTAAGTTTTTCTCAAGTAACAAACTATATATGGTGTACTCTCTGTTTTCCTTTGTTCCCCAGTGTTTCACCTATGTTTTTGTTATTCTTAAATTGTTTTGATTATAAATAACCCTGATGTGCTAGGAGAGCTAGTTACCTAAAGTCTTACAAGCTCAGATGATTCAATGTATATTCGTCCACCTGTGTATGAAGAAAAGCACCATTTATACAGTATTAATGCAGAGTGATAACACTATCTGGGAAACCCAGTATGAAGTAGTGTTTCAAAAACATGTCTGTGTATCAGCGGCTAATATTACATCAGACAGATTTACATTAGCAGAAGGCTTATAAATTCAAACACCAATCAAATTAACTATCAAGACTGGGTTATTGGCAATCCCCTTGGGGTATGTTTACACTCCATAGAAGCCTTGGTGAGTAAAGCAGTTCATTAAAGACAGACTCCATCCTAAGTCAGAGGCTCCAACTCAGGAGATATGATGCCAGATGGATGTGGCTCGTTAGAAGAACTTGGTCCTAGCTCTAACGAGCTACGAATCCATCCTGCCAGCTCTTGGGCAAACAAGCAGAGTGGTGGCAGGAAACCAAGCCAAGTACAGCTGGCTAATAAGGTATGTAATTGCCTTGTTTCTTTGCATTTGCTTTCCAAATCTAGCAACTATGTTGTTGACTTTGCCCTTTAGTAGTTTAAAATTAATTTTGTTTTCCATCAGAATCTTGTGTTATGTTCACAGTGACTTAATTGAAGGCAAAACACAGACCTGTGGCCAGCATGCCTCTCACAGGTTTTGGTACCCAATGTCAAAAAGTCTCATTCTACTAAGCTGCAAGAGCTTGACACAAGGTGATGACCATGATGATCAATGGTAGAGATGAAATTCCATTTATTGTGGCCTGCAACAAGGTAGCAGCTAAAGAAAGCTAAGTTTTAATGTTCAAGTATCAGTTTATGGCATTTTCCTTATCAGCGTTCATAGAACCACCAGTTTCTTCTAAAACACCTCTGGTTAAGGAGATGATACCACCCCTCTACTCAGTACTGAAGGAGAGGACTAATCTCCCAGCACAAATGAAGAGGAGCTGTGCCAAGTACTACCTGATGATGGTCTTGCTGGGAGTAGCACCTACCTTAGAGGAACGGTCAGGTTTCATATCCCACCTGACCATGTGTGCCATTGGTCAATTCCACCCAGTTTCCCTGCTCAGCAGTCTATCTGGTTTGCGTTCTTTCCTGGCATATTGTTGGTTAGTGTTCAAGGATCAC
>VZSF01011201.1:0-44434 GCA_013398295.1 Chionis minor
ATTCTATGATTCTATGATTAACTGATGCAATAATAATATATCAAAATAGGTGTGCTTTACAGATGAACGTATACCTGAAGCTCTCTTCCCTAAGAAAGAATACAAATTGTTTAACCTCAACCTCAGACCAAAGTGGACTTCTAAAAGTTAGCAGATCTGGCTTTGAAACTGGCTCTGGGATTATTCTGCGGAGGTGGGGGCGGAAACCAACATAAAAAAACCCCAATGTATACTCTAGCTCAGAACCAAAGGAATGATTTTAAGAACCTGTTCTGCACCAGTAAAGGACCAGGTGAATGCTTGTTTGATCTGTGTTACTCTGCCATAGTCTTGCGCTGCCTGTTAGAGAGATAGACGTGTGGATTGTATCATTGCTGCTGCAACTGAACAGTCCAGAGCACAGTCTGGTGTTTGTACACAGCCCTTGGCTGGAGGTGATGTTCTTGTAACACAGAGGCCTCTTTTTAACTTTCCTCCCATTTGGAAGAGAGACCACTAGTGTGATTTTATGATTTTTGCAAATCTTGGGAGAAGTGAGAATCAAGCGTATTTTGACAATGACAGAAATTGCTTGTAACTCAGCATTTCTGACTGTTTCAGTAATTTGCAATTACTTAAGACACAATTTATCTTTGTAGCGGTGGAGTTTAGTACAGAGCTAAGTTATGGAAATTGTTTCCTTCAAGAGAACCAGTTTTATTTTGTTTGCTTTTTGGTCCTTATTTTTAAATACTGCTGCCCACACAAGTAATACAAGAAGCTTAATAAACGATGAAGTCTGTTGTTGGACTTCATAAAAAGAAGATCATCTTTAATATTGTAGGTTCTGATTAAAAAATATTCCCTTTACTCCCATTTAGTGGGCCGGTAAAATACAATTTGGAGAGCTTTATCTCTGTGGTATGTGGAACAAGATATTGCTTATATCAATAAAGCTCTGCTGTGTTTATTACTAAGTTACTGACCTGTAAAACATCAGCTCTATTAAATTAGTTAAAAAGGTTAATCGGAAGAACCATCCAGTTCTGGTTTCTAACGTATGGAACTTGGTTGACAGCGACAATCTGGCCAAGGAACATGTCTCTGTGGATTGCAATATAGCTTTAGTAGATAAAATTATATTTTGGGCCTGGAGTATTAATTAGTTAAAATCACCAGTCATAAGGGAAAGACACACTCACGAAGGACACACTCACAAGAAATCAAAATCCAAAAAGAAAGTCAAAAGGAAAAGTTCAAGACACCTATAGCAACTATATATATATTCAAAATATAATTGCAATTTTAAAAATATGCTAAGAACAGTCTACCTTTAGTTTGTTCCCTGACTTTCAGTATATTATAATGTATCGCTTTAACTAATAGTAACACAGAAGACATTGCACGGGGTAAGGCAATCTAAATAAATGCTTTCAAATACCTCAGTGAGATGTCTATGTTTATTTGTATGATAGTAAAACAACAGGGAAAAGGCATGGGCTTCATCACTGGTCCAGGATTACCACAAATTATCAGACTGGTTGATGCTGGAGGGAACCTCAGGAGACCATCTAGTCCAATGCCTCTGCTCAAAACAAGGTCAGCCAAGTTAGGTTTCTCAGGCTGTGTACCATTAGGTCCTAATATTTCTAAGGATGTAAACCCCATAACTTCTCTCTGGGCTACCCGTGCCACTGCTCGGTCATCCTCACAGTAAAAATGTTATTCCATCTGTTCAGACAGAACCTCCCACGTTTCAGTTTATGCTCATTGCCTCTTGTCCTGTCACAGGCCACCACTGAAGAGAGTCTGGCCTTGTCCTATCTGCATCCTCTCTTCAGGTATTTGTACACGTTGCTAAATTCCCCCCTGAGCCTTCTTTTCTCCAGGCTAAAGTGTCCCAGTTCTCTCAGCTTTTCCTCATATGAGAGATGCTCCAGTCCCTTCATCATCTGAATGGACCTGTGTTGGACTCTCCCTAGTAGCTTCATATCTCTCTTCTACTGGGGAGTCCAAAATTGAACACAGCACTTTAGCTGTGGCCTCACCAGTGCCAAGTAGAAGGGAAGGATCACTTCCCTTGACCTGCTGGCAATGCTTTGCCTAGTGCAGCCCAGGATACCATTAGCCGCTTTTGTTGCAAGAGCATATTTTTGGCTTATGGTCAACTTGGTGTCCACCAGGACCCCTAGGTCCATCTCTGCAGAGCTGCTTTCCAGATGGTTGGCCCCCAGCATGTACTGGTGCATGGTGTTATTCCTCCCCAGATACAAGACTTGGCATCTAATTCCCTGAGATTCCCATCTACTCAATTCTCCAGCCTGTCCAGGTGAAAGGCAGCACAACCATCTAGTTTATCAGTCACTCCTCCCAGTTTTGTACCATCTGTGAACTTGCTTAGAGTGCAGTTGTTCCATTGTCCAGCTCATTAATGCTGATGTCAAAGAGGATTTGATCCAGTATTGACCACTTGGGTACATCACCAGTTACTGGTCTCCAACTAGACTAAGTCCAGCCATTCAGCCAATTATATTCCACCTCATTATTTGCTCACCCAGCCCCCAATTCATCAGTTTCTCCGAAGGATCTTAGGGGAGCCAGGCTTTAAAGTCTTATGGAAGTCTAGGTAGAAAATATCCACTGCTCACCCCTCAAATACCAAGCCAGTCATTTTGTCACAGAATGTTATCAGGTTGGTCAAGCCCAAACCCAAACCATGACACATTACTTCCCCTTTTTGAACTCATGCTGATGACTCCCAGTCATCTTCCTGTTCTTCATGTGCCTGGAAATGGTTTGCAGGATTAGCTGTTCCATTATCTTCCTGGGAATCAGGGTGTGGCTGACTGGCCTGTAGTTCCCTGAGTCCTCCTTCTTGCGCATTTTGAAGATAGGATTGACATTTACTTTCCTCCAGTCCTCAGGCACCTCTCCCAGTTGCCATTTTCATTCACAGATAATCAAAAGTGGCCTCACAATCAGTGAACTCCCTCAGCACTCATAAGTGAATTCCATCAGGGCCATGGACATATGTATGTCCAATTTTCTTAAATATGCTCTAAACTGATCCTCTTCCACAAAGTGTACGTCTTCCTTGCTTGCCCCTGGTCTACAGGTCCTTGGATATCTGAAAGCTAGTATAACTAGTAAAGACTGAGGCCAAGATGCCATNCTCCGAAGGATCTTAGGGGAGCCAGGCTTTAAAGTCTTATGGAAGTCTAGGTAGAAAATATCCACTGCTCACCCCTCAAATACCAAGCCAGTCATTTTGTCACAGAATGTTATCAGGTTGGTCAAGCCCAAACCCAAACCATGACACATTACTTCCCCTTTTTGAACTCATGCTGATGACTCCCAGTCATCTTCCTGTTCTTCATGTGCCTGGAAATGGTTTGCAGGATTAGCTGTTCCATTATCTTCCTGGGAATCAGGGTGTGGCTGACTGGCCTGTAGTTCCCTGAGTCCTCCTTCTTGCGCATTTTGAAGATAGGATTGACATTTACTTTCCTCCAGTCCTCAGGCACCTCTCCCAGTTGCCATTTTCATTCACAGATAATCAAAAGTGGCCTCACAATCAGTGAACTCCCTCAGCACTCATAAGTGAATTCCATCAGGGCCATGGACATATGTATGTCCAATTTTCTTAAATATGCTCTAAACTGATCCTCTTCCACAAAGTGTACGTCTTCCTTGCTTGCCCCTGGTCTACAGGTCCTTGGATATCTGAAAGCTAGTATAACTAGTAAAGACTGAGGCCAAGATGCCATTTAGTATCTCAGTCTTTTCCATGTCCTGTATTACCAGGGCATCTGTCACATTCAACACTGAGTCCATATTTTCCCTAGTCTTCCTTTTGCCATTTATGTACTTACAGAAGCCTTTCTTACTGCCTTTGACATCCTTCAGTAGATTCGTTTCCAGATGGGCTTTGGCTTTCCTAACCATGTCTCTGCATGCTCAGAAGTGCCTTTATACTCCTTCCAGGTTTCCTGTCCCTGCTTCCACTCCATGTATAGTTCTTTTTTTATGTTGGATTTTTGCTGGAATCTCCTTGTTAATCCGTGCAGATCTCTTGACATTATTGCTTGACTTTCTGCACATTGGGATGGACTGCTCTTGAGCTTGGGAGAGGTTATCATTGAATATAAACTGTATTTCTTGGGCTCCTCTTCCTTCCAGGGCTGTATCCCATGGGACTGTATCAAGAAGATGCCTGAAGTGGCCAAAGTCCACTCTTCTGAAGTCTAGGGCTCTTGCTTTTTGCCCTGCTTTCTCCTTTCAGGATCCTGAACTCGACCATCTTATGGTCCCCTCAGTCAAGACTGCCTTAACGTGTTACATCTCCAACAAACCCTTCNCTTGGGAGAGGTTATCATTGAATATAAACTGTATTTCTTGGGCTCCTCTTCCTTCCAGGGCTGTATCCCATGGGACTGTATCAAGAAGATGCCTGAAGTGGCCAAAGTCCACTCTTCTGAAGTCTAGGGCTCTTGCTTTTTGCCCTGCTTTCTCCTTTCAGGATCCTGAACTCGACCATCTTATGGTCCCCTCAGTCAAGACTGCCTTAACGTGTTACATCTCCAACAAACCCTTCCTTGTTTGTAAGTACAAGGTCCAGCAAAGCACATCTCCTCATTGGATCCTCTGTCACTTGGGTCAGGAAGTTTTCATTGATGTTTTTCAGGAACCTCCTGGGTTGCCCATATGTCACTCATATTGGCCTGCTCTTTGATCGTTACTCCTAAGCTCTTAGTTGGCTCATCATCTGTCCCCAGGCAGAGCTCCACACACTCCAACTGCTTTCTCACATAAAGGGCAACCTGCTTTTCATCTTCCTGCCCTGTCCTTCCTAAAGAGCTTGGATCCCTCCACTGCAGCACTCCAGTCATGAGAACCATCCTACCAGATCTCCATGATCCCAACAAGATCGTAGTCCTGCAACTGCACAAAGTTCACAAATTCCTCTTGTTTATCAGTGAAAGTGTGTGCATTAGTGTACAGGGACTTCAGAGAGGCGTCCCAGCATGCTGGTTTCCCAGAAGGAGTCAGGGGTTGGTGCCAGCACCAGCTCTGCAACCAATTGTTTACACATAGAATCAGTGTCCTCCTCTGTACACTCTTTGCCCTTGCCAGCAGGATTTTGGAGAACATAACTTATCTTCCATACTCCTGATCCTTTCCCTCAGATCTCTGTAGTCACTTAGGACACAGTCCAGGTAGCCCCGGGCGGTACCACTGGTGTCCACATGAAAGAACAGCAGGGGCTAATAGTCAAAGGATTGGACAGGACTTAGCACTCTCCACAACATCCCAAATCTCTGCCACTGGCAAGTAGAAAACTTCTGTAGATAACAGGCCAGGCTGGCATGTCCATACTATTTATCAGCACATTTCTTGACAGTTTCCTTCCGCTCAGATGGATATTTTCCTCCTTAAAATGTCCAAGTGTAGTTCAGGCCATATAGGCAGTTCCCAGAAAGGCCATGATTTTTTTTCCCCTCTGTGGGGCCAGGGAAGGAGTTCAGCCATATCAAGCCATGCTGTGCCATGCTGCTCATTCTGAGGTCAGCCTAGTGGGCCTTGGTCCATTCTCTTTTCTAGAATAAAATATGTAGGAGACTGAGGAACTGGAAAGACAGATCTCTCAGAGGAGAAGGTGTGTTTAGCATCACAAAAATAGACACGGAGAAAATGCTAGTGTTGGGTACGGGGAACATAGAAAGAAATGGGAACAGAAATCATCCAGGATACCTTTGATTTATAAATCTTGATGCAACGACAGAGAAAAAGAAGTTTTATATAAAACACGAGGTGTTAACTTGGAATTGAATGGGTGCTACACTGAAAGAATTCGAATAGAGGATGACTCTTTGTTAGTGGACTGGTTTAAAAAAATGAAAAACATTTTTCAAAGTAGAACAGAGCATAAGAAGGCAAACACAGTAGTATAAACCAAAGGAAGAAAGGTGGAAGAAATCAAACCAAAGTGTGCACTCAAGGTAGAAATGAGCTAAATAAGAGATTAAACTTGGATTTATGGAGAGACTAATAATGATGGACATAAGCTCATTAATAGAGGATTATTAAAGTCCATCCAGCTACCTGCATACTGATAAATGTGTGATACTACGAGCTTAACCAAAACTTTGTTAGAAGATAACAATAAAAGTATATTAATATCATGGGATATAAAATGTTTTTAGAATGGACAGCCAGTGTAATGATGCTCAGGCAATTAAGACAGAGTGGGAGCTTTATAACTGTGATATATAGGTAGGTAGCTGAAATTGCTGATAAATCTCTTGTGTATTCTTCAGCCAAAAATGTTTAGAAGTGTTGGAGCTGAACAGATCACTATGTAGGCCATATTCAGAGAGTAAAAACATGGACTCCTTAGACGATCACAGGCTTATGGGCCAGGTTTTTGAACATCTTACAATGGAGTGGAATTTATTAATGTGCTTATCCCAGCTAGGGGACAACCTGTGCTCTCTTCTTTTATATTTTCTACTATCTGCATAGGTGGTGAAAGGAATGTTATTCCAACTAAATACTTAGCTGCAGTTGGACATGCCTCCATAAAACTATATCCTTTGTGTCTAAAATCCCGGAGTCCATGATTTAATCCCTCTTTTTTTTTTTTTTTCTATTCAGACCCATGCTCCAGTTTTCCTACTAGTATTACTTTTTTTGAGTTGCCATTTCCATGTCATGAATGGCATTCTTGGTGATCTTTCCATACCTGACCTAGTCACGCGTATTTGGTTCCCTTTTCCATTCTATTTCAGCTAAGTTTACATGCTCTTTTTCCATCTCTTTTCACTTGATGTGTTTCTTTCAGAGTTCATGCATATCTCCTTGACACTAATAAAAAGAAATTAGACACCTTCATTGGGCTGTGATTCAAGACTTTGGCTCTTTGAACATGTCTGTGGATTTGCATGTCTTTTCAGAGGAATTTTAAACATCTCTCACACACAATACAGTGCAATTGGTTTATAGCTCTCGTGACACTGCTTGGAATAAAAAAAGGTGCAGATTCAAAACATAACACTAACAGAAAAATATCCTTGCTGCAACTGTTTCTTATTAGTACTGTAATTGTGCCAAGCAATTGCAGGCATGAAGGAAGACTTCACTGAGCTGTGCATTGCTTAAATACTAAAGGAAAGATGGTTCTTTTAGGTTCTTTAAAGGATTCACACTTTAACACTTTTTAAGATCTTGCTGGTTTAATCCAGTAAATGAAGACTGGTGTATGATTGTTGTCTGAATATGTTGGGGGAGACAGGAACAAAGGAGGCAAAACAAATCCTAACTTTAAAGATTAAAGCAAATTGGTTGGATATAACCATGAATGAATGCACTGAAACTTGATAGATTTTTTAAATTATGAGATTAAACGACAAGATTTTGGAACATCCTTCCTCTAGATACCAGTGACTATGCAGTAGTTTTATAATGGAGTTAAGTAAGCTTGTAAAGTGCTTGGGCTGTTAAATGTTCTAGAGATTGTTTCCAGGAGACAGTCTGGAGTAAATTGATCAGGAAGAAAAGAGAGTCTGGGCATATGAATGCAAACTGGGCCATATCACCTGGTCTCAAACCAAAGGATGGTCTCTGGCCTGTTACATTAGTAGTATGGTTTGCAAATCCTCACTCCCTCTTTCTATTGCCTTTCTTGTCCCCAGGCACCGTCTTCCTCAGGAGTTCTATATTTTCCTTTCTTTCATAAGTGACATTTCTCCTCACAAGCCTGCTTATATGGCCTTTGCCTTTTGTCCCACACTCCTAGCATTTCACTTGCCTGTGCTGGGGGCTCTGTGAGACCTGACTTAACCATAACAGAGGGTTTATGTATGCCCATTCTCCTTTCTTCCTTCAACATTTGCTGTTTATGGATGATCTAGAACAGCTTTGAATAAAAAAAAAATAATTTTGATACTTGTACAGAATGATTAACAACAAATTCTCATTACCTTCTGCCCCTCTAGGGAACAGGCTAAATGTCCATGCTTCTGAATTACACCCTTCTTGGGGGAAGCTTTCTCATAGAAACCTGAGACACTATAGAACACAGGATGGCAAGACTTGGATAAAATCATATGTGTCTTTATTTTCTAGACATTGACATATTATTTGAAGTTAAGGCAAGGAAAGAGGATTAAACAGATGTCATTGCCCATGTGCATGAGTTACAAGAAAGCACAAAATGTAGCAAAAAATCCATCACTTATGGATGAAAGAACCAATATTTTAAGGAGATATTTTTGTCCTATTTGAGGAACGACAGGGGAAAGAATATTATCCTGTGGAATGATTTTAAAGAAACAAATAAGGAGAATACATAACCTGACAAGAAGTAGGGACAGATAAGAAACAAAATTATGGTTTGGTTCCAATGCCATTTTTATGATGGAAAGATCTCTTTGCTGGCTCTACTTTTTTCCAAGAAAAAATACATATGCCTCCTCTACAATATATTCCTAGTGGAAGACAGAAGTTTGATAGAAAGTTACAAAGTAGTTGACTTCAGCTTGATAAAATACTTTCAGAATATTATCCGATACTGAAGATTTATATCTTTCAGTAAAATTATGCTGTCATTCTGTGCATTCTAGTGGGAACTTGGCTAACCCATTGGTTATTTTAATATATATCTCATAAATCAAAGGCTCAGGTTCAATCAAAAGGAGTAAAAATTCCAAAGAGTAGAACAGAAAGGACTTTTTTTAAATCCTGGATACTTACTTTTTAAGTTATTGAAGTTACTTACTAGCAACTTTATAATGAAAATTTAAGCATTCTGTCAAAGGTATCATTTGATTTTGGCATCAGTAGATTTACTCATATGTTAAACTGGTAGCCAGAACTGATTCCTGCAGTACTTGAGGAATTTACATTTCCATGGAAGAAACTGAGGTCTGAACCTGCTACAGGACAAGCCATTTTCCCAAGACCAATACAGACATTCAAAAAGTGATATAGAAAGCTTTATGCATTTAAGGGAAACCCAAATAAATTAGAAATAGAAACAGAAACAGAAACAGAAACAGAAACAGAAATAGAAATAGAAATAGAAATAGAAATAGAAATAGAAATAGAAATAGAAATAGAAATAATAGAAATAGAAACACAAACACAAACACAAACCAAATATTTCAAAAAATCCCAGGTAAACCCGAAACATGACTAATTTCCCAAGAGAATAACATATTATTACAAGAAAATTGAAATGTTATCTACAATAAAATTCCAGAAAAGCTGTCTAAAATAAATGTTAATCCTGTGTAAGTGGCTGAATTTATCCTTCTACTTTCAGAGTTTGGTGCAAAAAAGAATTTATTTTTTTTTTTATCACAGACCTTTAATTTTTATCTTGTTTAAACTAAATTTAGTTCAACAATACAAAGACAAAAATTTTCCATCACTGGGAACTCATATACAGCACAGAGAGATCAAGCCACTTTAGTAGTACTGATGATACAGAAGAACTAATTTGGTGAGAAATAAACAAAAAAAGGTAGCCCTCCACAAACTTACATGAAGTTAACTTCTATTAAGCCTTCTTGAACTTCCTTCTCAGCCCCAGGTCCATTATCTGGTCAGGCTGTTAGAGCCACGCAAGACTCAGCAGACCCATGGTCAAGGGAAGCTCCATTTCCCCTAGGAGATTCGGCAACAACTGCACACAGTGCAGGAGGCAGATGGGCCAACCTGTGGCATTTTAGAGGGCACCAGATGCCTGAAAGTCTGCATAGAATTCAGACCTGGAGATAAGAATAGGTATATTAAGGTAGAGTTAAAATTGTTATCTGTTGAGGTTAGCATAGTGGTTCATATTCTCACCAGGAAGGAAGGAACAAATAGGATGATTTGTAGCTTAATAAACTCTAAAGACAAAAACAATCACCAGAGCTATCCAGCCTAACTGTCTGTATATACACTGACCACTGCAGGGTGCAGAATGATAAATAGGTTCAAGTATTTGCCCACAGGAGGCGGAAGATGAAAATCAAACCTTTTTAAACTTAAAGTTTGGTTTTCATAATTCCCGATTATTTTGTCATGATACCTCGCAGCAGTAGGAATCCAGAACCAGGTAAGGAAAACAGCAGGTAGACTTCTGAGGTTTTTCCCATTGTGACATTCTGTTTGTTTCGTATTTGCACTAGAAATGTGGTTAACAGGAAGAAATTTCAAAAAGTAATTTTCTGAAGAATGATCCTTCACTTTCCAGTCAGCTTCATGTATAATAAGGGCTAACCAAAAATAAAATTGATTGAGACAGAACAAGCCCTGTGTTCCCTGGAAAACTCACCTCATCATATTTCCAAGAGAGTATCACCATTATAATAATTGTCTGTAAGATATAGCATATTTTTATTTAACAAACTGAACAAGCTTTCAAACCAAATTTCTCCTTTTCCTCCACTTAGTACACTGCTTCATGCTATGAGATGTCCTGGAGCACGCAAACTCAATTATTTTTGGATGAAACTACACTTCATGAGTACACATAACATTTTCCAGTTGCTAATGGGTTTGCAGTCCACAGGAGCACAGTCGAGCTGCTCCAGAAGAAAACCCTCAAAGCACAGTGTGGTCATCAGGTCCTCGGCACCAGTTGTTTGATTGTACCTGTCCTCTGATTGCACCCCACAACATGCTTACATAGACACAGCTTTCTACAAATCAGTTCTGGGATCAAAGACCAGGACCTTGATGGTACTTAAATACTTATCTTCCAAATCCATAGGTGTTAGATGCCTGAGAACCCCTGAGTGTGCAGGAATGACCTGATGTAAAAGATTAGGAAAACAGAAAAATATCAATATGTACTGTCAGTGGAAAGTATTAAAACCAACCCAGGTGTATTCCTTACAAACAGTACACTACTGTGCATTATGTTTTTAACTTTGCTTCTCTTCAGTCCTGAATACTTTGCCTATCATTAGCGGGGGGGGGAGTAGATTTAATTCTTGTAAGTAACAGCTTGGTCTATTAATTTCAGTTCAATGAGACTATACTATTACTCAAAACTTGGGTATGCTATTTGATTTGGATCTATTTTTACTTTTAGCCTAATGGCTTTTAAATCAGGTCACTGGCCAGTACATTTACTCATCTTCAGTTCAAGCAAATATACCCACATTAGGCTTTGTGGAGCATTTCAATATAGCAGCAATATCTAAGATTGCATTATAAAGTCTTGCAGATAATAGCATACAATTTTATCTGAACAGCAAAACTAGTTAAACATGACATGTCGGTACAGTTTGCAGTCATTTCTCATTATAGTTCCTTACCTTTTGTATTTAACACAAAAAAATCCTGACTGGCAGTTAAAACGGTATTAATATCAGCTGAGATCTCAGGAGTTGTGTTGCTGAAGAATAGGGGCAAATGGTTTTAAAATTCTTGAAGAGAAGCCACAACATTGTGCAACTTTGGGTTTTTTTCTGTGTTTGCTTTATCTGATTACCTTTCAGTTCCTATCAATAGTAGTGACACAAGTTACTATACTTAATCTTAAATAAATTTCTTATTAAAACTTTGGGGGGAGAGGGACTGAGCTATGCCACATGGCATTAGTGGATTTTTTTAAGATAGAGGGTTTATTAATTTGTGGAGATTTTTTTCATTTTAATTATTAATATTATTTGTTTATTCTACAAGGCCATCCAGAAACTCTTACTGCTTTATAAACCGTGTAGTACCTCAAAGGAGAAAAAAACTGAAAGGCACATTTTAATAAACTTTACGTTGAAAGGCACATTTTAATAACCTTTGAAATTACATGATATAAACATAAACTTCCTAGAAGTACTTCTGTAAATCAAAACATCTTAAAATGTCAAAAAAACTAGAGATTTTATGATACTATGAAAGAATTCTTTGATATCACAATATAAGCAAAGATATTAAAGTCACACAATGGAAAACAGTTCCCTGCTACAATGATGAGGGTGGAATTGAAATTTAGGAGGACTAATCTTAATCAAAAATTGACTCAGATAAAAAAAATCTGATCTACAAAGAAAGCTCTCAAAAACTATAAAGTGATACAGTAATTCAAAAGTTATTATAAACACATAAATTCAGTCAAATGGCTAGAGCTGGAAAAAAAATAAATCTAAGGGGTTAAATTTAAACATTGAAAAAGAATATAGTTTCCACCACCTTAGGTATCATACTTGGAATAACAGTATGCCAGTTAGGTGCTGTAGAAAAATTTGTTAATAAATATGAGCTATAAAACATAAAATATTTTGCATCTATTCCCTTTTTACTTTGAATAGAATAAATATTGCTGGCATTTAGCCTTTTTTTTTTCCAATTTTCACTCTAGCTTCATTCGATTTCACATATTACCTTCTCTTTTAGAATTTTAATCTAAGACATATGTCAAAGTTGTGTCCAACATCGTGGCCTTCCAAGCCAAACTGTTCTCTGATTCACTGATCTGCAGACCTCTGCTTCTCGGTGACGGGAAGGATGCCTGCTGCATCTCCTCTGCCACCTTCCAATAGGTAAAAGTGGTTTACTGATGGAATCGGGAACTCCATCCCCACACATGTAAGGATGTTGGTTTTGATGTTCTGTCTCAACATGGGTAATTAGTATGCCCAGACTACAAGAATGTGTAATAAAATTATGTTTTTGAGAGAAGTGAACTGTTACACACTTTTCTGAGGGCCGGGGCTCTAGCCAGGAGAATTCAATCTACAAGGGACCACAAGTACCACATGATGATGAAATGTTTTCAAGAATTCCTTTTTATCGTCTCATGCCACGGTAAAGGACCTTCTTGATAAGAAAAAAAAAAACAAAAACAACTCTGGTCATAGCTACAGTTGATATAAGCAAATTCAGCAGCAGCAGCAGCAGTATAATCAACACCAACTGTTGCTCCAAAGTATGCAATCTCTTCTGAAGCATCTTGTCTGGTGGCTGAGTAAAAATACAGGAGAAGTAACATTTGATGGTAAAATAGTAGAGCAAGAGCTACAGTATAAAAATATTTTCTATCCTTTTAAACTTCCTTAAATTCTGGGAAAAGTACATGCTGTGCACAATATACAATAAACTGACAGTTAAAATAACGTATGATTGTTCTACTATGCAAAGTGCTTGCTAATTAAAAACAGTCTTCATCATGTCCTAATAGAAAACTTTTAAGGGGAAAATGGATGCAATTATAAAAATAGTATTATATTTTCTCACATATATTAATCTGTTTTCTTATCACACTGATAGAGATGGTCAAGGTAGAAGGGAATCATCTGGTTACAAAAGCATATTAAAATTTGAAAATGGCCATACAGTTCATTAAGCATTTTAAAAGAAGTGTAACCTAATCAACATTCAACTTTTGTGTTCTAATTATGTGATAATCAGTAATCACCATTGTCTCAGATTATATGAACTAATAAAAATCTCTTCCAAGTGCCCAATAAAGTGCCACAACATTAACTGAATTACATAGCAAGCAATTTTGGGGTTTAACATTTTTAGTAAACTCAGTTAGATTTTTCAGAGGTTGGGTTTGTTTTGTTTTGGTTTTTTTTAATTATAGTGAGTGGGTGGAAATGAGAGATCCTTTCCAAAATTTAAAAAAATAATCAAATTGATTCACAAATCTGATTTAATGAGCTTTAGTTAGTTTCTGTTCTCCTGCAGTATGTTTTAGAACAATCTCCAACAGGATCCTGCAGTGGGGCTATGGGCTGCAGGATGTGCATTGGCTTGGAGGAAATTTCCACTTCTCTCTCAGATAGCTTTGATATTGAGTTTAGAATTGAAATGCCACTGAATTAGTAGCATCCCAATCTATCAAACTTGTAAATGATTCATTTCTTTCTCTTCTCTCCTTATTGAATAAATGATATAGAAATTATTGATGAAATGGTCATATGCCACTACATCATACTGAGAATACCAGCTCAGTCTATAATTTATGCTTTTTGCTCAAAAAAAAAAAAAAATCTATTCTGAGAGAGTGACAAATGTCAACATTCAGCACCTTGTGATCAATTTTAATTTCTGTATGGTGTAAACACATATGTAAATTTCCTCTCATTACAGTAATCTTTCAGTAATTATAATTAAAATAAATATGTATCTGCAGTTTCTTTACAGTTGCATCTTGAGCTATTACTGCTATTTCTGATTCTAAATGGTTGTACCTAACTGTAAACTTCATATAGAAATTGAACAGGTAGTTTTTAGTGTAGCAAACAGTGAAACAACAAATATTACTGTTATTACAGTTTGGGATTGGAACTGAGTACTCTCATGTACTGATTATGATGATGAACTGACGAAGTGAGGAGAAATATTTCAGAAGCAAGATAGTCTCAAACAAAAGCAGATTATTAACATTCTTTATGTCTGCAGACATTTCTATTTTTTGTGGTAGATCTTTACTAAAGTTTAGAACAAAAGTCAGAAATTGGTTGCTAACAATTATAAATGTACACCAAAGGTAGGAAACAGAATTTTTAAAGCATACATAACATTTTGAGAAAAGCAACAAATAAAATATTTTATTTTGGTTAAAAGTACCTGCTTCCATTTCTTTTGTTTGAAAAAAGACTTTAAGAACAAAATTCACATACATTTAATTAATTTTTGCAAGACTCTGAAGATAACATTTTCTTTCAGATCAGACTAAATTCTTTGTTTCACTTATAATCAGTTTTAGATGTTTCTATTCATTATTTTATTGGAGGAATGAAAACAGTAAGTTTTAAAAAAAACCACCAGGCACCAGGCCAGCAAGGACACCAGGGGCTGTCCAAAAGCCTGGCACTCCCGAAACATGGCGAGCTTGCTGTTTTGTCGTTTCTGTACAAGGAGCACCAGCCATTCTCCTGGCAATCTCATCAGCCTGGCCAGGACCTTGGGACTATGGCTGTGCTTGCAAAGTAAATGGTGCTAGGGCCACACAGTCAGGCAACTTCTTCACAGCTAAATCACAGAACAGCTCAAGTTGAAAGGGACCTTGAAAGATCAGCTGGTTCAACCTTTCATGGGAAAGGGAGCCTAGATGAGGTTATCTAGCAACCTGTCCAATTGAAAACCTCCAGCAGTGGAGACTCTACTATGTCCCTGGGGAGGTTGTTCCAGTGATTGATTGTTCTCATTGTAAAAAATGAATGAAACCACTTCAGGTGTAACTTGTACCCATTGCCTCTTTGTCTTCTCCAGGTGGCTCCCTGTGAAGAGAGACTCTGTCCTCTTCATAGGCACCCTTTAAGTACTGGAATACTGTGACAAGGTCCCTGCCTAACCTTTGCCTTCTCGAGAAGAGACATTACTCCTTCAATCTTTCCTCATAGGGAGTTTCTCCAGTCCTTTGATCATCTTCATGGCACTCCTTTGGACCATCTCCAGTCTGTCCTCATCTTTCTTGAATTGTGGGGACCAGAACTGGGCAGAGCACTCCAGGTGAAGCCTGAAAAGCACCAAGTAGAGTGGGGTGATCTCTTAGTCTTCAAACAAAGTGGTCACAAGCAGGTTACCTTTTGAGAATAGCCTCTGGCTTGTGCCAACTCTGCGGCATGACCAATTGACCAGGAAAGCACTAGGTGGGCCAGGCCAAAAACTCTGTAAGGGAGCACTACAATTTAGTAGTAAAAGCAAGTCAGTTCAACTGCCTACTTGAACACTATTTAATTTACTACTACGGACACAGCCTACTATTCTAAGTGATGGGATTATGCTGTAGGTTCTGAGGGAAGTGTTCCTGGTTTACCAGCACTTAGGAGAGCTGGGGAGGATCACCTCTCACTGTGAAGGCACCTGACATCCCCATGAGTCATGCTGCAAAACAGGATTTTCTTCTTCTTTAGCACTCACAATTAACACACCAGGTGATGCACCTGGAGGCTGCAGGAACTGGAGGCACAGAAAGGAAAGCACCAAGCCTTAAAAATCCTTAGGCTGTTGATTATCCCTGCCCTTCTCACAACCTTCCTTTTTCTTAACACTTCCATATCCATTGCTATTACCTTTTGTCCCACAAATTCCTAGCCTTATCCTTGGAAAGATCAAACTGCTCCCTCACATTCCTCTGAGTGTACATTTAGGGAAAAGGAAAAAATTACTGAGGACATGCCTCAGTTCTGTATATTTATCATTTCCTGTAGCTATAAGTTTCTTTTATACATATATATATATGTGTATACACTCTTTATGAGTTGTGATTTCTATTTTAACACTCACTGCAAGTCTAATAGCCTTTCTCAAGTCAGAAAGCCTGCACTTACTAAACAGCATATGTAAAAGCGTTGTTTAGGAAGTTTCTGTTCCTCGTGGGTCCTTTTATCCTTCTTCATAGATGATGAACCTTGATGATACTAACTGAGCTAGATCACTGCAGCCTCTGGGGGCCGGGGCGGAAAACCAAGGTGTTTAGCAACACTTTAAACAATTGATGCTTGTGCTACTGCATTTAGAAGTCAACATGACAGCTGTGATGAAAGGGGTTCCTTTAAGCAAATACATGAAGGAAACAACAGAAAACTCTTGCTGCAGCTTGGCTTTGTTTCATAGCTTGTACATACTGAGGTTCTGCAAGGGAAATTTCCCCTGAACACTGAAGTTGCACCAGGGTAAAGTTGTATAGGACTAGAAGAGACCTCCTGGATCAAATCTGTTCTCCCATTACCGCAGATAATGATAACTGTGACAAACTGATAAACTGACCAAGATTCAGCTAACTCAGATTCCTCTCACCATATGGAGCTTCCCAGAACCTCAGTCCTGTGGTGACAAGACTCCTTCTAGTTCCCAGCCTAAACATATTTATAGCTCCTTTACACCTCTTTGTTTCTATATCATTATTGTCTAAGCACAAGCACCTTTGCCCTTTTACCTTCCTGTCATAAAATATTTTTTCATCCCTTTTATTCTCTCAGAATCCTTGGATGATCTTTACTGAATGCATTTTACCAGTGCCTTAAACTAATAATACTTCTTTATCTTTCCTGGGAAAAAAATCATCCAATAATGCCTGTGATCACTTTTTTTTTTTTTTCACAGCTACAACACAGTGATTGCTTCTAGTCGTCCTGCTATTAAGAAATGCACCTTCTTATTATTCTGTTTTCAGTGGCATGAAACAGATATAAGCCCCTATTTTTAGGACTCATCTGGGCTAAGATTAGCTTAAAGGGTAGCAAAAGAAAATCTCTGTAATGTTGTCATTTTCACCTATTACTGAAACAGTATTATGTCACAACCTCAGTAGCTAAGGCTGCATGATTTTATATTTGAAAATTATTTGTTTATACTTACACTCAAATTTACCTAATTTCCAACTTTCATAATGGCATTTTCTGCTTCTGCTTTCTGCCTGAGGCAATTTTGTGTGACATGGGTGAAAACAGTTCAGCAATTTTTAAGTACAGAGAGAAAAATAAATGCTCTGTTGCCATTATTTAAGCATTTTCAAATAAATTTAGTACTTGTGGTTTGCAATAAACCCTTGACATTTGACAAGAAAAGTCTTGGAACAATAAATGATCAACAGCTCTGTGCAGAAAGCCCACATCTATGTGTAAACTAAGCAGAATGATTTTTAAATCCAGATATTCCCAAGTTTTCTGGATACCAGATGCATGTCTATAACAAAGGAACTGAAATAAGGAAGAATCCATCAAAAAAATTCTCTGTGATTATATTTATAGGATAAAACAGGAACTTAATTTCATTCAGCCAAATTGAGCAACTGCAATACCAACAGAGAGGCAATGAAGTGCTTGTCTATTTTAGAGGAAGGTGGTGTAAAGACCAGCAGTGATATTTACCTTGCTTAAGGGAGTCCACTGTTGTGTTCGTCACTAATTGTATCTTTCACATAGCTGGTGATTGTCTATTTGTCTTCCCTATGACTGAATCAGAGTTAATCTTAGAAGAGGAATATTAGAGCCCAGAAACCTTCCTGGCTATGAGTGGTCTTTGCAGACTACTGGGCTTGACCCATAAAGAACACTTAAGGCCATGACTTTACTAGTACTCAGGATGTGCCAAGCAACAACCTTGCCTAAGCAACAACCTGCCTAGGCAAAACAGCTTTCATCCATTCTATGAAATCATCCTCCAATATAACACAGCTGACTGCAAGTGGTCTAGTGAGAGTGGTCCATGGTCCATGTTAACCCTGAACCATGCCAAGGAATCATTTGAGAAAATGTTAGCTCAAAAGCATGCCAGGAACTGCTCTGGTAACTCACATGATGTTGTTTCAGCATGCAAAATGTTCCTTGGCATTATCACATTTACTACTCAAAGTAGCAAAAAGATGTAGTCACAGTGTACAACTTTTGTGCACTTTGGCAGGATTTAGCTTTGATTAGATGGCTATTATTTTCTGCATGGTCTGCAGTAGGATTAAGCATCTCGGAAAGTATCTGACTGCAAGGACTCGTGGTCAATACCCAGTGAGATACATGGCAGAGAAGAGTGTGCCTAAGGGTGTCTCCAAAAAACAACTAAATTCAACTACAATGTCAGTAATGTGGGCCTAAACCTCAGATAGGTCCAAGTTCCTTGCTCTGCCTCTCATTTCTGAAGCTATGTTTGACATAACCTAGTCTTCCAATAAAATCCAGGAATAATCCTGTGAGCAGAGAAAAGAAGCCACATCATCCATCCAACAGGAATTTCCTGCCTTACAGAGTCATACTTATTCTCGTGTGTTCTTATTATCCAGCAAATCTTGTCACCAACTTTGCACAGCAGTGCAGAAAAGTGCAATTCCATGGAAAGGTTGCAATGTAGTTATACTCAGAAAGGGCCATTTCCTCATGGTTCAGTCATGGGGAACATGAGTAGGAACACACAAGCTGAGAAGGGAATTAAACTCAAAAGAAAGTGATAAGTGCAGATATATTTTGCAAGGTACCAGATACTATTAGTGGGTTTTGGGGCACTCTGAAAATTCAGCCTGATCCATGTTCCCATAGACTCATTTGGAAAAAATCGCTTATATCTTCATCTTCATTGGGTTTACAGATGGGATAGGCTGCTAAGTCAATCTGATCTCTTTGCGATATCATGTAGCAGCAAATTCCACTGCTTTTACACCTTCTTTTATACATTCTGTCATCACAGTTTGATACCATAACCTTTGGCTGGAGAAAGAAAGGAAACAAATGAAAAGAAGTGATTCTTTTTTCTTAGGTCCAATTACCAGCCTTACAGATAAATTCACATGCTTTAAAACTCTTCTCTCAAAACAGGTCATCTATAAGCACGGAGAAGGATAGGAAACAAAATAATTTCCTCCACTTACATATTCTGTTTTCTGTGTAGCTTTTATAATGTGCAAACCATTCAAGTGAAATAGTTTCTTGGATCAAACTGAGCTGAAAAAGCATTAGTGACTGCCTAAAGCAACATAAATAAAAGAACAAAGTGATGGGGTTTTATTCAGTGTTTGACTTTTGTTCTTGTTTTCTTTTCCATTGCTGAACCACACTTCTCAACAAAGAAAGACACTGAATGTTTGCAGGTCACTTACATAATTTCACCTGGGGACTGTAAGCTTTAGTTCTCCAAAATCCACTCCAAACACAGTCGAAAAGACAAACAAAAATCAACTGCTTATGAGCACTAGGAAGCTTCCAATTTTGAATTCTGCTGTAAAGGAAATACAAATTTCATCATATAGACATAAAGTTGGCACCATTGTAAATAAGTCTTCAAGACACCCACATCCTCAAGTAATAACACAAGACTGCAATAATAAGGGAGAAGTAACATGAGGAGATTCAGATGCAAGGCTGAATCAGTGAGGAGGCAGCAGGCTTTTAAGAGGGGAGACTTCTCAGCTAAGTTCTTTATGTTGCCTGTACACATACATCACCAGTAGTGCTCATGAAACAGTGGGATTTACAGATAATTTACAGGTCACTCATCTGCAAATATGGTAGTGATTATCTGTCACCACTTGTCAAGCAACAAACAGACCACATTATCAAGCCTGATTTTCATTTTCATCAGTGTAACCTCGAGCATGCCCTAGACCTGTGTAAACAGACATTCTGTTAAGTATTATAATTCTTATTTAAATGAAGTGAAAAAGTAATAATTCCACATATTGCAAAGCAAAGTTAGTGATCTCATTGTCCCGTTGTGTCGCATGCATATTTGTTTATCGGCATGAAGCAGCTTCTTATCTCTTTTCCAAGCCCAAGGCCAAGTTAACATTTAATTAGAAACCTCAGTTTCTAAACTTATTGACGTTGTTGCCTTATTGTGATCTCCCTGCTCACTGACAAACATCCAAACAGCACGACTTTCTAAATACTTGTATCTCCTGATGTGGGAGAAGTTGGTATTAATATCACTGATTGCCCGTTCTTATGTAAACTTCTTTATTTCAATGTCATTGGAAGAACCATTGAGCAGATGAGGGTTGATGGCTTAACGTGATAAACTAGCCACCAGTGGTTTAGTCCTGTGAATACATAGGCAAATGAATGGTGATGGCTGTAATGGAAATTTTGCCAACATAAACATTGCCTTCTAATAGGGGAGGGCAAACAAGAGCTACTTAGAATTTATATTTGGATCCTGCGGTTCATAACCCTTTTAAAGGAATGGGCCTTACTGTGCTTTTATGTACTACTTTGATTAACCTTCCATCGCTTGATAGAAATTGAGGCTTCAGGGATCTTCAGATCATCTAGGCTGATTTCCTGGATATCACAGACCATTTCTTTTCACCCAGCAACCTTTTTATTAGCATAAAAAAAACCCACAACCGTCTTATGTTACAGCATTTCACTCCTCAGAAGTTGTGACTGTTGCACAGCACAAACAGAGAAGCAGAGAAGCTCAGGGTACAGCAGCACTTCAGGGCCCCAAAATAGATAGAGGATATATGCCTCAATAATCCTGCAGGTGCTCTCGCTTCAGGTTGCCAGGGAGAAAAAAAGGAGGAACTCTGCAGCCCTGTGAATCTGAATGGCAAGAATACCTTGTTCCAATTCCAGCCCCAAAGGGTTGCTCAGGCTATATCTTTCTGAATACAAATAGCTGTTTTATTCCCCAGACAGGTGACATGGTCCGCCACAGGGCACTGCCTTACACTGTCTTGGTCACCTCTGAGGTGACAAAGCTGAAAGGAAAAAAAAACCAAACAAAAACAAGAAAACCCCACGCTGCTTGATTATGCCTAGAGGAAAACTTTCCTTCAAAACCTAGAGAAAATATTAGAAACGGTGTTTTCTAGTCCAGTTTGTCCTAATGCTGAGCTGCACGTCTTTGGGCAATACAAATGCTCTCAGAAGGTGAATTAAAGCTTTTTTCTTTTGATTTTTTTAATCCAAATTTGTTTACATTTCTGTAAACTCTGGTGAGTTCATCACTTCCCCAGTGTTTAATTACCTGCACTGCAGCTAAAATTCATCTTTACCTTAAGGCTGATTTTGTCTAACATTAACTTCCAGTCATTGAATCCTGTTTTGACTTTTTCTAGGAATGTTAGAAAGCTTCCACCCATCAGATTCACTTATATGTGAAACAATCTTTTGGCCTCCTGTTCAGTAAGCTCAATAGGTTGAGGACCTTAAATCTCACATTGTTTTGCAATTCATAGATCATTTTGAGCGTTTTCCTTCAAGCTGTCTCCATACATCCCCCTTAAATTTCAGAAGCAGATGCAGTGGATTATCATTTCAACCTTAACAGTGGTGCAGCCAGAGGCAAGCTCATGACCCTATTTCTACTCTTTGCCTATACAAGGATCACATTAGCTCTTTTTGCCCCCAGCATTCCACTGTGGAGGACTCGGGGAGCTGGCTGTTCCTGGGATCTTGAAACCGTGTGTTCCAGGTTTTACATTCTCGTCCTGTAGGCTGTCTGCATTTCTTCCCTAAACTAACTTGTTTTTCAGCATTAAAGTGCATTTTGTTGGCATCTGACCATTTACTTTGGCAATTTATATCCCTGTATAAGAATATGCACTCCTCATTGCTTATTCTTCCATCAATAGTCATGTCATGACTGGATTTGCCTGGTAAGTTGCTTCATCATCCTGAAGAAAATTGCTATATAAATAAACACTAAAATGATAGTCCAAGGAGAGACATCTGTTATTTGCAACAAATGAAGAGTAAATTTAGAGATTTGCAGTAGACAAGCCTTTAATTCATCTGATCGAGTTCCTGTTATTTCTATAGGTCAAACTTTTTCATTAGTATGACATTGGATGGAATCATAGAATAGAATCATAGAACATTTTGGGTTGGAAGGGACATTAAAGATCGGCTAGTTCTAAGACCCCTGCCATGGGCAAGGACACCTTCCACTAGACCAGGTTGCTCAAAGCCCCATCCAACCTGGCCTTGAACACTTCCAGGGATGGGGCCTCCACAACTCCTCTGGGCAACCTCTTTCAGTGTCTCACCACCCTCAGAGTAAAGAATTTCTTCTTACATTCTAATCTAAATCTAGCCTCTTTTGATTTAAAGCCATTACCCCATGTCCTATCACTACATGCCCTTGTAAGAAGTCCCTTTCCATGATACCATATTATACCACACAATTGTCAATATAAATATACATAATCCATCCAAAAGGGGTTCTTACTGTGTGGTTATAATTATATACTACTAAATATATACACTAAAATTCTTCAATAAGTTCTAAATCCCATTTATCTTTTTCTGAGGATCAATGTCCAGAAACTGTTGCACTTTAATTTCTCTAACGCTAAAATTCAGTCACAGCAGTCCATTTCTTTCAAAGTTCCAATATTAATTAAATCAATATTTTAATTAATTAGCTAAAGAAACCTCCTTAAACAGTTCCTTTAATATTCTCACATACAATATCTATCCCCATTGCTGTTGTTACAAACTTTTAATATCTGTTCTACTGACTACAAGATGCTTCTTTTTAACTCATTTTAATGCAAAACATTCCAAGTATATTAAAATTCTCATTTTTGTGTCACTACTGCTGGTTTTATTATCTGCCACCAGCTGAAGATATGGCTTTTAAAAAGTTTATTCTGAAGATATAGCTAAATCCAAATAGTTGATATTCAAGAATCACTTCCTCCAAACTCACGAATGGGCCATCCCACTCAAGCAAAGGCAGCTGGAAGTCTGCATGGAATAAAGTGCTTCTGTCTTGATTGTGCAGGAGTGGGGTTAGGAAAGTCAACGTCCACCTGAACAAGTAAACTGAAGAAATATAAGTCCATGGGGCCCGACAGGTCATGCCCACAAGGTGACAGGGAGTAGTTGACAAGGATCCAAGGATCAATTTGTCCCCAAGTTGACAAAGGGGAAATCATGTTTACCCAACTTTCTGAAGAGATAATTTATTAAAATACTGTCCAGGTGAACGGAAAAGTTAGCCTTCTTTGTTTTGCAGTGCATTTACAGAGAAACCGCTGTTGTTATTGTTCTTTGCTTGTGCTTCACTGGCTTACAGAAGAAGTATAATAATCTAGTCCTCAATGTTACACAGTGTTCCTAAGGGCTGTCCCTTAGGAAATATTACTGCAAAACCAGAGAGGTCTCAAAGGTCCCAAGACTTATTATCTTCAAAATGTTAAGACTCCTTGCACAGAAACACCTCTTTCAGGACTTATTGACAGCTGCTGATTCAGAAACACATTCAATAAAACAGCTAGTCAACTCAAGAAAGTGACAATAACAAACAATGAACACTCCATTAGGAATGAGAACATCTGGTCATCTTAAGATGTGGAGTGAAAACTACAGCGCTTCAGGCCAAGTTCCCATTGTCTGCCGAATATTTTATCATAAACATCCAAACTTACTCAGCTCTTTCTCTAATTAATGTCAAAGAAAGTATTTCACAGGGCTTTGTCACGACAAGGCAAAACGACGAAAGCAGGAAAGTGCATTGAGAGTGTAATATATTACTGAAATAGTGACTATAAACTAAAAGCGGTACAAGCTAAAATGAGAATAAATATTTGATAATCAGACCTGTACAACGTTCTTAGGAAATCTGAAATGACAGGCATATGCTCTTTATCCAAAAGGCTCCTATGAAAACAGTACGTTCTACCACAAAAATAACACTGTATCTATGACATTGCTAAGAGCAGACAAAATGAACCGTGAAATATCATCACACATTTAAAAGCATTGTGAAAATATTGTGGAGTTCTGCATTGCTTCTATGAGGTACAGTGACTTGGTTTAACTGTTTAATTTGATGTGGGGTCGGGGTGGGGATTATGTAAGGAAATAATTCGTTTCAACGGACACCCCCTGCAAGTGGCAAACAGCATGCACGTGTTCCGTGCATCATATCATCGTATCTATTTAGGCTGAGCAGACTGTGAGGACTTGCACATTTTTGAATATGCCTACCTGTGTAAATAAGCGTATACAAGATAAGTAAAGCAAATTCTTCTGCTCTTGTCTAAACTTGATCAAAAGATTATAAGCAGATGAGCTGTGGTAAAATTAAGCTCAGATGTCATCCAACACACATATTGAATCTGTGTACTAACATACTCTATTTCTCATTTGAGTAAATTAGCCTTCATTTAACTCTGTGTTATGCTGCCAAACTGCTTCCAAGCAGTTTGCTTTATCTCTACTTAATCCCTCAATTTAGACATCCCATAGAAACTAAATACGAGTGCAGACTTTAAAACCACAGAATTGGGAAAGGAACTGTAAGACCATGCTCTAGTGGCAGAGAGAATTTGTTTCTATTGTTCAACCAGCTATGAATGAATAAACACAAGTGGACAAATACAAAAAAGAGGGGGGGTGGCTCTCTGTGAGTTTATGACTGAAAGAGAAGGCACATTTAGGAAAAGACACCCTGGAAGGCTCAGACTATATGCCAGGGGTTATTTCTAGGTGTTGGGTATAATAAGCAATATGTATAGATGGTTTATTTCTTGTGTCTGGACCTACACCTAATTTGTGCCATCAAAATTAAAGAGTAGTTGTCCTATAAACCTTTTGGCAGTCGTTCTGTTTTGTGGTTGTACTACAGACTGACCGTGAAAAGACTTGTTTGATGACAGATACCCACATAACAGCCAAGGTGAGCTTTGGCACCAGGCAGTAGGGTAGCTGGATCACAAAACTGATGTGCTGTGAAGATCAAATCAGAGCCTACAGAGCGTGACAATGAGACCAAAGAAAGGGGATGTTATGGAACCCACTTGGACCACAGGAACCACAACAGCCCCTCCATAGGGAGATTCAATTACAGCACACTCGTACACGTCAGAAATGCGGGGCTTGGAACTTTTAAACAAATCTGCCTGATTCTGTAAAGAATTAACTGCAGGGGCAAGAATGTGCAGTATGTATTATTGATATAGAGTAGTATGATACAAAAGTATCAAATAGGAAAAAATTATTTCTGAAATTAAAATCCCAGGAAAATCAGTGCTCTGTGGACATGCCTGGCAATCACATAATTTTGGTACAATGGCATGAAATACTGAGGAACACAGCATTTAGCTATGATGAGACATCACAGCCCGAGCAGAGAGAAAAGCACAGGACTGAGAGTTTAGCTTGCCGTGACTGATTAGAATCAGTACATAAAATCATGCAGAAGTCATCCTCATTACTGTATTATCGTTCCTCAAATACTCTTTAAAGCTTTCCTTTGCCACAATGGCTACAAGAACCTAGGCTACATGGCACCTATACGTGTGCAGGGCTAACCAAGATTCTCTCACTGCCTCCAACACACCCATCTTTTCATGTCTCTGCTTACTCCAAATTGCCAATTCTGCAGCATAAGGTCGACTATTCTGTGCCTTATTTGCACATAGAGTTTGTTTCATGAATTTGATTCTTCTATATTACAATATAAATGTATTACAGTACAAAACTATTCTTGCTTTTTATAATATGGCATATTGCAAAGATTTCCTTCTATAAAGAGATTCACAGAAGGCAGACAGGGATACGCTTTATTGTCAGCTTATGATTATATTTCCTATACTTCTATAAATCTACAAATTTACTTTGGATATTGTTATAATTAAACTCTGGTTTACCAACACCTGCTTTTACTGTGGTAGATTTATCAGGCTTTGTACCAGAATCCAACCCCTATGATAACAGTTGAGATGGAACCAGGCTGATTGTGGGTTTATTTTACCTCTTCTAATTAGCTCCAGGGTGTATTCTCTTCTGAACAATTGAAAAAGATGAAGAGTATGTACTGAATCAGTTAAAAAAATTAAACTCCAGCAATTATTCATTTTACCATATCAAGACAGCCAACAACAATGCATAATCTAGTAAACAATGGAGAAATTAGCTTTTTTTTAAAAGCAAGGGTTCTGTTTCACTAAACAAATTTTACCAAAGCAGCAGTTTTGTATTCATATCTGAACTGAGCCTTGGAAGAACATTCACATGTTTTCTTTACCTTCATTTTAGACATCTTTAATGAAGAGAAGAATTCAAATAATTATAATTATCCTTTAGGAATAAAAAAGTCTGCATGTAACCTATAGTAAATTCCATTAAACTTTTAATGTCTTTTGAATGTGTTATTAGCTACATCATTCAAAGACTGAAAAGAAAAAAAGAAGTGAAAAAGACAGTTTGATTTTTACCACATTTATGTACAATCACTAACTGCAACCCAAGGCTTTTTTGCAATATAGGATATTCTGGTAATTTGTACTTCAGCCAGGAAAATGTAATTATTTTATATACTTATTTCTATAGCCGTGATAGGAATGGATGTCATGACTGTTGTCACTTCAGTCTGTCAAACATTTCTACACCCCTAGCAACAAGAAAATACTGAGGTGGTGGTGTTTTGTTCAGTAGAACAGTTTCACACATTCGTTAATTCCCTGTAATTGGATCTGTTATTTACACGCACAGGATGTTTGAGGTTGGAAGGGGCCTTAGGACATCACCTAAGAGACCTAGTTGCCCAGGACCATGCCCAGATGGCTTTTGCGTATCTCCAAGGTGGGAGACTCCACAACCTCTCTGGGCAACCTGTGCTGGTGCTCAGTCTAAACTTACATACGTGTTTCTTCAATGGTTTTTTATATGTATGCATATCTTATGTATAAGTAACTGTCATACTGACATACATACATAATTCATACTCAGAAGACTTATAGGAGATGGGAGATACTCAAGAGATCCCAAATTCTCAAAGGCAGTGGGGGACCTCACCTGGCATTCCTCTCATCTAGCATCAGACACTGACACCTACATTACTGTCCAGGATGCAAATCACCTTCTTCCAGTTTTTCTGCAGAGAAGCAGTCATCAATTCACTTAATCTAAAGCCTGCAGCTCAGACATCTATACTTGAGATAGTCACCTGAAGTACCCATTACAGTCAAAGCAAAGAAATTAGCATTTTTTAATGTGCAAGCCATTTGATAGCTTTAAAAGCAATGAAAGGGTTTATGATTAGCACATCATAATAAAATAATGTTTGTAGTATGACTACTTATTAATCAAATTTATCACTAATAATTAAATGGAATATATATAGAAATCTACAAAAGTTTTCTTAAACTAGATTGATGTGCTCAATTGAAGCATCCATGTTAGAGGTGTTGTTACCACTGATCATAAAAAAAAAGAAAAAAAAGCAGTGATTGCCTTCCTACAGTTAGGGCCAAACAAGTGTAAACACCTTTCTTCTGTCCCTTCTTTCCTCATCTTTCACCATTTCTGATTACTTTCTACTCTACTGTTGTTTTTCTGGAAGAGCTCCCTGGGGCTTCTCTCAGTATCTTTTTGCTGCATATTATTCAATGATCTCTCTTTTTTTTTTTTTCACTCCCTCCAACTCATTATGCAATGCTGTCTCTGATCCACAGTCTCTAGACACAACATAATGGAATTATTGCACAGTGTTATGTGTGGTACATGATGATACCTGAACTTCTTTGGTGGACACTAGGAAAATAAGCTATTTGCAACAGAAACCAATGTATGAAAAATGAAGCCTTGGTCAGATATTAAAAATATACTCTTAAAAACTAGGGCAGACCTTCAGCCAGAGTAAACGACCATAACTGCATTGTCTTCAATTTACTGATGTACCCTTGAGTAACTGCTTATTGCTTTCTGCTTTGGAAGTAAATATGTTGTGGTGATTTGCTTGAGCCAATAGCCTGTGAACAGCTTTTCAGTGGCGGAGAGAATGAATTGGATAGAGAACCACTGCCCCTTTACCCTTACAGTGAGCAAAGCCTTTCTGCTTTGCAAATAGCATCTTGAATAACAGCAGCCATGCTAGGCTTGTGTGAGTGGGACGACACACATCACTCTAAGGGAATGAAAGGGAACATCAGCAGGCAGCCTAAATGGCAGCGTATTTACTTCCGCACTATTCATGTATTCACACCAGCTGAGGATCTGGCTCCTGAAGCTCTCTTTCAGTCCAAGAAAGCAAAGTGCCTCATCACAGAGCAACAAACTGCTCACAGTTGGTGCCATTCAAGATGCAGTTTGCAAAAGCAGGAGTACTTTGGAAATAATGGAAAAAAAGAAAGGGCAGTGGTTTCATATCCAGTTCACTGAAATACTCTCTTCCCAGATTCAGGTGAATCACCAAAGCACCATAAGATTTACTGCCAGTTCATAAAATACTGAGGAAGCAGAAACCTGACAAGTTACTGATGATTATGTTTGAAAATTAATAACCCTTCTGTTAACATTTCTATTGTGTCATAAAAATTGTAGAGTGGTTTGTGGAGATGAGATTTTCTTGTTTTCATAATTCAAGAAACTCCCTTTCTCAAGCAGGGAAGACACCCACTCAAGTAAATGTATAAATCCAAAAGAGGCAGATCCCTTTAAGATGGATGTAGTTCAACAGTGCAGAAAATATGTTTTGTTACAGAAAAATAATTCTCTAGCAAAGTATAGGAACAAGTAAAGTAATGATATTGGATTTCCATATGTTTCTTTATCAGGAATTGATTTAATTTACAAGCAAAGGCCAGAAAAAGCTTACAGAAGTAACATTGTTCAATTATATACTGTTCAAATTATGCTGTTTATTATTTTTCAGGATGAGTGAATTTCTTTTCCCTCATTTTCTGTGCATTCTTAAGCATCATGGACCTAATTTGTGCTACAGAGGAGATTTTGAGATAGATTTCAGAAAATGGCACTGAGCAGAGAGTGACTACTCAGCAATATTGCTCAACAGCAGTTTTGCTGGCTATGTTTAAGTAACAGCCTACGTCTATACTACCTCTGCATGCCATATACATGTGGAAGAGGAAAATATGCAGAACAGGAAAGAAGTCTGGCTGTGGTAAGTCTGCATTTCAGCAATCTTCTCCCTTCATAGCATGCCAGCACAGCACCAGTCAGAGAGGGGCTGCAGCATGTGCTGCTGTGACCTGTGCCAGAAAACATTTCTGAACAGCAAAAATGCAGAAAGGCACTGAGGCAGGTGGCCTGGTGCTTGTAGGAGTCTGCAGTGGATCAGTGTTCGGTGACACTGAGAAACTTGCATTTGCCTGCATCTCCTCGCCTTCTAGGACATGTGTGTGTGAGAATTTGGGCTTGGTGTCTACCCAGTTCCTTGAAAAACAGTCCCATCTCCCCTTTTTTGTTTAAAGGGGGAAAAAAAAAGCTAAATGGCATAAAGGACACTGGAGAAACGCGGAGAAAGATGAAGACAGAGAGCTCATAGAAAGCAGAGTGAGAGAGGGCAGCACACTACAATCAGCTTTCATCTGCTTAGGGAACTTGGTTGTGCATCCTTCTTGTCGGAGATCTGCCCTCTGTTCCTGGCTAAAGCTTCTCTGCAGCCAGGAGAAATTCCAACCCATAATGAAGACGACGGAGCTTAAAATATGCACCTGGTTGAGCTTATCATATTTAACTTTTTCCTAAGGTAAATTAACACCCAGCTTAGCAAACTCTCTTTCTAAATCACCATCTTTCAAATGAGGGGTTGGGGGGATGGAAAAAGGAGTAAAATTTTCCCAAAAATGGAGAGACTAGTAATTGTTCTGTGTTAGAAACAAGCACAAGCTGCAACTTTTCTGCATAACTGTTTTCTGTGGCTCCCCTCCTACCATTGGCAGGCCCAGCTATAGGCATGAGCAGCTCAAGAGATTGCTCAAAAGCCCATGTTCCTGGGCTCCTGAGCTTGACCCATTACCCTTCTCCTCCATCATACTACCAGCAAGTGATTTTATTCAATCCCTTTCCCCCTGGGTCTGCTTTCATACAACTCCAGGCAAACTTTTATTATGCTAGCCGCAGGCAAGCAATTTCTACAGAGAACATGGAAGCCGTTCCTATTTGAGGAAGTGGGTTGGAGCTCCAAAGCCTTTCCTGGTCAAGTCTATGTCAGGGTCTGCTTGTGTGTGGGAGTGGGGATACAAACAGCAGACTTAAAAAGAAGGGGAACAAGCAGGAACTGGGGGAGTGGGCAGCCTTATGGGACTGGCTGTGGGAAATTGAGACTGGCTAGTTGGCCTTTTTGGAAGGCCAACTTGGGCCCAGATTTTGCATCTTACTTTGAGCCTAAAATTTACACGTCATCATTATTGTTATGTTCTCTGCTCTGCACTGGAATCACCAGTCTGGATACACTTTCAAAAGCCATCTGTAGACTGTACAGGTGGTCAACATGCTTTCTGCATGCCCAACATCTGTTCTTTGTCAGCTGTAAACAGTGGAAATAAAAATGATTAAATAGCATACACTTATCTCTGCGGCCAAAATAATACACCACTGCCTGTGCATAACCCATACATTCACACTTTAAGGTACGAACACAAACATGAAAGATGAAAACCTTCCGTGTTCCTTGTTGACATATGTTCAAAGGATAAAAATCTAGACAGAATCAATCATCTGCTATACAACGCAAGTATTAACTAGAGTGAGACTAATTAGTTGTCTACCTTTGATGAGAAATGAGAAATGAGATATCCTCCTCCCCTCTTTTTTAAAGTGAGATTTACTGCTCAGTTTTAATGGCTTTTTAAATGTTTCCTTCTCTTTTAATCTGTGGTACTAATTTAATACAGATACCTCTGCAGCAGAAAAGCTCTCTGCAAACTGATTCTGATACATAAGGTAAAGCAAGATCATTTTTCAATAAATTGTAGGAGTCAACAGTAACCTGAGTATGATGCTCTGCTGCTGAGCTCAATTAATAAATTTGGACTATGGATTTAAAATGTCAACAGCTGATGTAAACTCTAATAAATGATATTATAATTAGCATCTCTGACTATAAAATCTCCATTCCAATCTCTCTTAAAAGCAAACAAACTAATATACATCGCAATTTGCTGTGCTGACCCAATAAAGCTGCACTGATTACCACACAGTAATGAATATATGTATCATGAATAGTTTCAGTGACTTAAAACAGCTGTAGTATATATAAACTATGTATTAATGGCAAAAAGCCTTTCTAGAAATAATTTATTAAGTTCTGCTGAATGTAAAAATAATTCCACTCTTCCCAGTGTCTGAGATTTGATGAATGATACTCACTGTTCTTACTGTCCATGCTATTGGCAGCATTAGTATAGTCACCATGTGTTGAAAGTATAAAACACTCATTATGGAAGTATTCTTTGCTAGAAGTTGATTTAAATGAGAAAGCTGACCCTTCTGAAAACTTTTCTGTCAAGGAAATAAGTGTACAAGAGTTCTCCCTCAGATCTGGCTGGATTTGTGACGGTCTAACATAGCTACAAGTCTGTTGGTATATCTATTTTATCATTTAATGGCATGACAAATTCAAGAGGAAAAGCTTAATGAATGCTTCATGGACTACCTCAAGTCTCCTGAGGCTTTTGCAGAACAATTCTAATCTTTCATAGCATGATTTAGTAAACTGAACCAGTTCCACATATTTCTAGCACACTATGATTTAACTTAGAAAACGAAATGGAGCAACATTATTTTGGGTAACAATGTGATACATAGAATTTTATCAGCAAAGATGTACCAGGATTCAAATACAACCTCGGGACCTTAGCCTGAATGCTGATTTTCTATTGAGGAATTCACTTTCCCTTAATAATACATTCAAAGGTCATCAACCCTTTGGGGAAAAGCTTTCCTTACATACCTTTATATTTACAATCAACAAAAATAATAGCCTTTCTCAGTCTGTGTCTTTTTAGTATAATAATTTTAGATTCTGTATAAAAATGTGATTTTCCTTACACATAATTTTATTTGATTGGAAACTTTTACGATGTTACATATGGGATGAAAATACTGCACATTAAAAACACTTTTGAAATAAAAAATTCTTTGTGATGTATAATTGGACCCTTGTGCATATAATATGTTATTAAGAATTAACAATAATGATGCTTTGCATGGCAGTTTTGTCCATAATATCCATACTGTAATCTCTGAAATACTCTACCTAGTATATATTACTACTTAGGGAAATATTGCAATGCTGAACTTGCTCAGGGAGTGTGATTTCAATGGAAACGCGTGGTTCTGTGTTAGCTCTGGATCTGGGTCTACACTGTTTTCACAATGTCTAAGTATCAGCTAATTCATAATCCGTGATCCAGCTGCTGCTGAGCCACCCTAAAATGTTTGTTAAGGTTTTGCAATATATTAACCTAATAAAGGTCTGAGTTAGTATCCTAAGTTATATCATGAGCGAAATTAATTTTTAAGTTGCAGAGTGACATGACAAAACATAAATGAAACAGAGGAAAAAAACTGGGCCGTGGGAGTGCTTTAATTCTGCTACTGTTACTAGCATTGGCTGTGCTTGTTCCCACAAGTAAAACACTTAATTTTCTGTGTCCTATTTCCCCATCTCCAAACCAAAGATGATAAAACGTACCTTGTACAGTTTGCAGGAAACTTGCAGTTGACTCCTACCTTACACACTCAGTAGCCATGCCAATGTTTCGGCATACAGAGATCACATGACAGAGATGATCTGTAAATCTGCCATCTATTGGACTGAAAATCTAGAGTAAGAAGCAAGTATTGTTTTGCCTTGGTAGTCTTTTGCAGCTAGAACACACCACCGTGCTGCTACTGCAAGAAACCACTCTCCTGCCAACCACCCTGACCATCTCCTGTCACAGGGTCCATCCTCTCACTTCCTCTGTGTGACCCAAATCCCCTGCCTGCATTCCTCACTAAATGCCTCTCCTAATGGGAAAAAGCAGCATTGAGGTGAGAGAAAGGGAAGAGGTTCCCCCAGCTGCAAAGACTGCTTGTGTGAAGGGAGTTAAAGACACTGGTACATACATCCCGCTTCTCCTGTCAGTCTTTCTTGCCTCTCCTCCTTCATCATCTTTCTTCCTGACAACTATTCAGTAAAAGACACATCCACCTTAAAACATTTGTTTCTAAAATACAAAAAAAATTAAATGTTGAAAGAGGAATGGAGGGAGGATAAGACTTGTGTGTAGATAGAAAAACAAATGGAAAAAACAGCTCAACAATTGCTGAGAAAAAAAGCTCTGCATGATTAGCTGTTTACCTAGAAAGAAAGAAAGAAAGTCATTTTGATATATCCCTACAAGGTGCGTCTAACACGGATTCATCACAAACCAAAGATATTTAAAATGTAAGTTACACTAAGGTTCAAAAAAACCCCCAGATCATGAGATGATTAATGATGAGATAATTACACTTAACAGAGTTTTGTTTATAGCTTTGATATAGAAGATATCCACGAATGTCAAGCACTTGCCATCTTGCTGAAATCAAAGACGTAAGTAAAACCCTCAAGTAATATATTACATGCTTTTCCTAAAATCTAAAGCTGTGCTTGTTACATCTGTCTTTCCACAGGAGAATGTAATCCCATGGAAATTTCCACCTGCACCCTCTCTTTTACAAACTGTTAATTCCAATGTTAAATCCAAACTTATATTTACCCCTTCATAACCTCGTACGTACTGTTGAAACTGACAACTAATTCTTCTTTTCCCAAGAAAAAATGCACATAAAGTTCTGCATGTTGAGGCGGTAAAGTGTCTTGCTTAGGAACTGTTGAAATGTTACCCCCTTAAATGACTACTGAATGACAGAGATCCAGGCTGTGGTCCTTGCATCCACACTGAATCCTGCCCTGCTCTGTCAGGAGTCCAGCTACGGCGCAACTTGCTGGGAGTCAGAGCTAGATTTATGGCTTAATTTACATGCAATCATTTTAAGAAAGGACAAATAAATTCTCCTAAGTATCAGATGGTCTCAGAGCTCATCAGGTGGTTTTTAAATGTTAGCTGGCAGACTGACTAAAGCAAACCAGAGGGCTGTGGTCAAGCAGACAGATTCAGAGAAAATGTTACACCTGAGTGGGCCTGCTAATAAATAAGAAGCTTAAAGCATTAGAGATGAAAAGAAACCCAGTTCGAAAAGGCTGTGATTGGTAACAGAAATCAAGCAACTTCAATTAGACTCGCCCCCAAGGAGACGTCTGAAGCTGCAATATGGGTACAAATTGCGTTGCATTGAGAAAATGCAGAAGTTGTCTTTTTCAGAAGCACAAAATATACTTTGAACAGACAATAGGCCTACTAGCATATCAAGTGGAACAAATTAAAACTGTCAACATCACAGCAACGGTTCTAAACTGGCAACTTAGCATAACCCTAAAGCGGAATAGAAATCAGATATCCTGATAACGTTCAGAAAAGTGAAGGCAGAGATCAGTAGCTTGCCCTAGCGAACGGTAAAGTTGTAACGTGCAGAGCCCCTCTGAGAAGTGTTGGCTCACCCACACAAAAAAATCCCAAACCCATGGCTTTAGAAACTTTTATAGGTTGTGCAACAATCTCTGGCAGAATAATCATCCAAGGAAAAGGAGTCATTAGCAGTGAGTAATCATCAGATGAGTGATTTATCACCAGTCTTCTAAATAATTGGTCCTGGTGCCTGTGAAAACTTCAGCTAATACTTTAAAAATTCTATGGAATCAATATATAATCTCTACTGTACCACGATACATAATCAATAAGATCATGAAAAGTGTAGTAGTATACATCACTGCTGTCTTCCTAGTGCTGCTGTTTGGTTAGAAAAAAGTGTGTATGTACATCCATATGTAAATTCAAGAAAACTAAGCACCTGTTCCTGGCATGCTTTTTTCAAATTAAATTGGCAAATTGACAATTTTGATAAATAGATTAGAAAATTCTTCCTCCCAAAATATTCCCTGTATGCACAGCAAGCAGTCACAATCAACAAAATACAGGATCACACAAGAATTTAGGATTAAAAATGTTAAGCGATGTGGTACCTAACCTTTAGGCACCCCGATGCAGGACAGCTGGACCCACAAAAAACGGCATAGCAAGCACAGAGCAGCCTGTGGGGACGTCCTGCAGAGAGGCTTTGCATTGAGTTAGTGCCCCAGCACTTCTAAGCAGTGCAGCTTTCCGCTTGGGATTTGCAACCTGGAAACTTCTTAGACCTTTTTCCCTCTATCCTCAAAACAAAGGTGAAAAAAAAAGAGGGAGCAGGAAATACTGTTTTATTTCAAGGTACTGCTTTTTGTAGGAAGAAGCGTCTAAGACAAAGACTCATCTCTCTGCAAATAGTAGCTCAGGACACAGGAGGAAGAGGCAGACTCAGATGCAGGCTTGTCCCAGGAGCTCCCTGGCCCCATCCCAGCTGAGGGGCTACCAGGTAACTTTAATGTTATCTACCAGGTATTTAGCAAAGGTAAATGGTGAGGATTAGACAGAAGCAGGGTGAGGGTTTGAGGACCACGGTTTTGGTGTTAGGTGTTTCCGTTCAGACTGAATCCCCCATCAGACGCCGTGGCCTTTTTCTAATCTTTGAATGGACAGCTTTAGGATGGCCTACGCAAGCCGCCTAATTCATTCAAAGTCAAGGAAAACAAAGCATGGGACTCCAGCTCGCTTAATGCTGGCCAGAAAAATGTAATAATGTGGTATTATGCTGAAATGATATGCTTGACTGGTAGCTTCCCGACTGGCCCGCAATGTGCTGGAACTGCAGTCTGTGACCTTTCAGGGGTGAAAGTTGCTCCATAGCACTGACATTTACCCAGGCTTTGGGAGTTTCTGTTTCCTAACACAGCGACTGCTTTATGGGAGTTCCTGGCATATTCCAGGGAAAAAAAAAAATAAATGAGAGGAGGGCAGTGTAAAGAGGACTTCAACAGCCTAGATTTCCAGCATAAGGAAAGGAGAATGTAAGAAATCTAGACATGTAGGCTATTATCCTCAGGGAGTGTCAGCTCACCAAAAAAGCCATTAATTTTACAGCTGTGGCTTAAACTGCGTGGATTTTATTGCACAGATGAACTGTGGTTGTTCCCTGCTAAGGCTGTCCTAGTTTCACATGATTCAATTGCTACCTTCGAACTTCTGCTTGTTGGTGTCCCTGGCTGCAGATGTTTCCTCCTGTTTTTCCACTAGGTTAATTTCTGTTAGTTTGGCTGTAACAATTATCTGCAGATGATAAAACCTGAAGATCTTGAAATATATTCGGAAAACTGCAAAATATACAAGGCTCTGACCAAAAGCCCCTGCAATATAATAGATAATGCTTATCACTAAAACGCAGGCAGCAGAGCAGGCAGGCTGCTTTAACATGCACTAATATCACACTGTGGAAACAGTGTAGAGGATGCTGTTGCACTGACGGATAATTTTGTCAATAACATTGCTTTTCAGTTACCATTTTTAACCCAGGTGAATACCCTTCTGATACCATTAAAAGCATTTTCTTGAATCTAGGGTTTACAATTAAAGCAAAATTAGTGCCCATGCTATTAAAATAAAATAGAATGTAAATCAGAAACAAATGCAAATCAAGGGGAGATACATTGCCTTAGCTTGTCCCTTGAGTTCAAGATGACTTACAGAATTTTACTGAATTAAAAGGCCCAGCAGCAATGGAAAAAATTATTCAGGGTGGGGTAATTTTCTAGGAGGGCAGAAGAAATGTAGCAGTTCCCATGTTACCTTCAACCCTGCAGCCAGAATAAAAAAGGAAAGGGAAGGGAAAAAAGCCTGGCAGGGACTCAGCATGACACTGGCACTACACGGCTGCCACAACAGCCACTCAGGACCACTCACAGCAGCAGTTAGAATATTGTAACTTATGCCACGGGTCTGGTCTGATACACAGCTGGCCCAGGGTCATGGTAACGGCATCCAAAGTAATTTACAGCATCTGTGCACCTCCCCCAAGTTACACTGTGTGCCTTGCGGCTGCGGTGAAGAATTTGGATCATTAACTTTAGAGTCATTTAACTTATGCTTGCATTATGACTGCTGCCTGATGGCAACCTACTCCTCTATCTGTTCCTAGGTTGCCATGACAAACAAAAAATCTTGATGCAATGAGAAGTTAGTAAATCAGATCAGTTCCATGAGAATTTAGGGGATAGTAGCTCTGCCTCCGATATCTTACCAGATAACCATTTTCACGGCCATTTGACAGTGGCAACTGTTATGACTTCTGCATACTCCCTCATTAACATGTCTAGGATTAAGCACTCCGCAAAGTTGCTGCTGTTCTCTGATTCATGAACTCGGCAGCACTGCACAGAGGCTACACATGGCGATTCATTAACCCGTATGTAGGCACTTATGTATGTGACCTGTTTTTCACCATTATTGGGAACCTTTAACACATCTCTTTGGCATCATGAGAGTGTTTCTACTCACCTTCTGATAAGAAATCAGCTCCTCTTTTTCCTCTTTTTCTTCACCCTGTCACAGATGGAGTGATGCACTTCACTCGTAGAGAGAAGCAGCAATACATTTATTGATACAAAACAGGGATTTAACAAAGTTTGATGGTAAATGAGACAGTGTTTTAACAAGATTTGAGATGGCAAGGCACACTTGGTTCTTTACTGCATAGAGGACAGGGTCAGACAGAGCTGACAGGGAGACCCTCCCGTTGAGTCACGAGGTTCAGAAAGGACCCCCTTGCTTTCTAAACTCCTCCTCAGAGAGGGGTGTAGGTGCGGCTGGATCCAATCCTAGTCTCAGACTTGGTCAGTGGTTTATGTCTAAGGTATTATATATGTGCAATCAATCCTTTATATCACTTAGCTAAGATCTCAAAGTCACCTACCAAGGACCTGTTGTGGTGAGGGATCTCTGAACCTTGAGGAGTGACTTTGAGGGTTTCCCTACTCAAGGGGAGATCCTGGCGTGCAGCCCACTGCTGTGCAGGAGAGCTCAAAGGGCTCTTGGGCTGTTCACTATTTAAGGGGGTAAGATGATTGACCTATAGTCATATTCGCATATTGACCACAGAACCAGCATTGCTCAAGTCAGCCCTTTGCTATTGTGTTGTTATCTGTCTTCCCGAAACTCTGTTTAGCCACCTATCTAAACCCTATCTAAACCCTGTTTAGATGCACCCATTATGACCAACATGGGTGGTTACTTCTTGGGCAGGGTTACAGGAGACAAAAATCAGGTTGGCACCTGGCGGGAAACACACCATCACACAACCTTAAGCTAAAAGTTTCATTTGTTTCATGAAGTTGTAAACGATCATTTTAGATGCTGGTAAGTTGGGTTTTAGTGGTGAATGCGAGTTAAACTGGTTGATTTATGCATCTTTTTAATGAGTACATCCAGGATTAGGTATCTCCTCAACCTTAGTTTTCCCCTCTAAACAGCAAATACTGAAGATCTGCCTTACTGTGAGCTTAATTCAGACTAATATTCATTTTTATAAAAGGACTTCTAGAATATTTTTTAATTCAAAAAGTATGAAGAATAAGGGCTTGTACTTCTCTTGTCAGGACCAGAGCTATTATGTGACAATTATGTTAATAAGCATATAAAATTTGCTTTAGAGTCGCAAAAGCACAAGCTGCAACAATGAAAAGGACAGCACATTTGGTTGCATAAAGAAGCTTATTTATGAGTTTATGGCTAAAGATAAGAGTTCTGTCATTAGAATCGTACATTGCATTATTGTATGTTGCAGTAAGTAGACTATTATGTGAATATGATCAAGAAGGCTTCTTGCATAGATAAGCACGTTGCTGTGCCTGGAAATCAGACTCCTGTATGAAGAAAAGCTTTGGGTTTGGTTTTAAGCAGGTTCTTTTCTGATAAATCTTGAACCTCACATCCTTGTAATTACAGGTGAAGGTAAAATTTCTCTCACTGTGTTCATACATAATTAACTATCAGCCAAGTGCCTTCAGGTTTATGATAAAATTATAATCCAGGGATGCTCAACTCACGTCCAGTTGGGCTTCACGTGGCCTAGCAGAAAAAATAATCCAGCATACAGTTGCTTTCAGCATCCTTCTCTCTTCAGCAGTTCAGCAGCAAGCAAGGAGTAGGGGTTAAGTCTAATAACTTTTTGCTTCTGTCATGTCAGGAGGGAAGGATCACAAGGAAACATGGTGATGAGGAGCAGGCAGCAGTTGTAACAAGGACAGTTCATGTGGCCTGAGGAGAGCTTTCCCCACGCCATGCTACCTCCAAGGAAAGTGGCTCCATAGCAGATAGTTTTCCAGGCTGCTCCAGTGGCAGCAGCCCACTCCTGGATGCTTTTCTTTGGGTGCACCTGGGGAGGCCACACTTGTGAATTATGTGATTAGAGTGGACAGCATAAGCCCATTTTTCCTGGGAAGTGTTAAATTCCCTTAACTTCCCCCTCCGCCCCCGAAGGGTATATTCTTCTGTTTGCTGCCTTCTCATTTTCCCAGCCTTTTCTAGTTTGTGTTCTCAAGCTTTTCTGAACCACCAGAAGATTAAAATGCATTCTTATGTTTTACATTAAAGCTGAGATACTCACATCTGTCTAGGACTTCGAGTCTGAATTATGAGTTGGTGCAGCAGAAACCGCAGCCATTGGCAGCATTGTATCTTATTGATGGATCTGGGGCTTTTTGTACAACTTCTAGCACAATTCAGCCATGATTTTTAGCAAAATTCTCTATGTTATTGTATTAAAAAGGATGAACATTGATATTTTTAATATTACTGTGACCTGTCCTGTATCGCAAACACCACCTGAAAGATAAACCACGCTACTACTGAAATGCAAAATGATTTAATGAGACACACTACTGTAAACTCTCTCTTATTCTCATCAGCCTTTTTCATTATCAAGGGAGTGCAATATCAAATTAGTTTAACTTCTTGACTCATGAGAGAACACAAAGGGCTCACAAATTAAGATTCTTCTGCAAGAATTTTTCAGTGTCAGGATTAAATGTGAACGAACAGTTGATTGATAAGCAGAATTAGCACAGGTGAACAAAGTCCTTGGGGGCCAAACCTTCCCAGCACCCAAGAACATGTCACTTAGTATGACCCCATTTATTTCAATAATGTGACAAGCTTGTGAATCAAAATTTCAGCCTGATAATATACAAGGAGTTGCACCCAACTCAAGATCATTAATGATCCCCATCTCTGAATGCAAAGACAGCTCTACCTTGTCATAGATCTTTTACACTGGAAAAGCTTCATCTGTCCTCCCCAGTAAGGGAGGAGATGTCTCACAGACACATCTAGCTGAACTTCCCCTTTCAGTTACTTCTCATTTTTATTGAGTTGTACACCCTTCATGATGACAGAGTCACTTATTCTTTTGTTCAAGACGTTGTCCCTAAATCCATGAGCTGAAGAAAGAATTAAAGTTTCACTTAATATCACAAGACTATATGGGACTATTGCAATTGCTTTATAGATTTTTAAGGCAGGAAGAAAATAATTGACCAGCCTCAACAGAAAAAAAACCCAGAAACTAGGCTGACCAGCAATTATTAAATAACTTGTGCTCTAACTAATGTGTAACTATTCAGAAAGACCCTCTGTCTCAATTGCTATTGAAAAATATGCCTCATATGTTAATTGATTCTCACTGTTGAAAATTAGCTACTTGCTTCCAATTTGAATTCTGCTAGCCTCAGGGCTGGTTACTTCCTCCTAATACCTGGGTTTGCATGTTTATCAGTTAGTCACAATTCAAGAAACAGAATGAGGGCTGGACTTCAATACTGCCGATATTTTCACACATTGCTTTTTTTTCATGCTTTCATGAGTTCAAGACACAGAAGAATCTGGTTTTTTTCTGGAGGTATATGTGCTGTAGACCCTGTGGAGAACTTATCCCTCTAGTGAAGGATACCCCAGAAAGAAATTGAGATTTTATGTCGGATCGGTCACTTTGTAGAAGTGTTCAACTTCCTTCATTTTTTTCTTTAATTTCTTCTTTAAATTTTAACAGGTGGGACAAGCTACAAAACATCTATTTTTATCAGGTTCTGTTGTCAAAGCTTCCTACATTCCCACTTGCTAATTTTACTCCAGCTCACGACTTCCATTTTTTCAAGAAAGTCTCACTTGCCCATGATATTTCTTTCATGAATTTCTGTCTTATATCTGAAGTGCACTACCTTTTCTCTGGTATCCTGTCCTCATCATTTTGTTTTTCTGGGAAGAGTTTAAACAGTGGTCTGTAAAAACTTTTCACTATAAAATGTAATTCCAGTAAATGATAGCTGTTGCCATTCTGGGTTGAATAGGAATATTGCAACAGTTGTTATCAAGCTTCTCAAATATGATTCATATCTATAAGACTTTATGCACTCAATCAAATCCTTGTAAAAAAAGGATTTGATACTCATGTCCCATCTGGGATTAGACACTAAAATAAAATTTAAAAAAGGAAAAAAAGAGCTACATGAAGTAGCTTCCATGTGTCTTCCAAATTAGGTGTAGGTTCATCATTGAAGCATTTATTATTATTCAGAAAAATATAGGAATCTAACAGGGCAGGGCTTAAAAATCAGAAAATGGCAGTTAAAATATACAAATTTATCTTCTGCAACTGCAGTGCTGCAACTTTTCACAAAATAGCTTATGGCCACAATGGCAAGGTAATGAAAACAAAAGAAAACTTGAAAACAAAGTAATTCTACAGGTGAGAAAAATATATGCTAGATTCTTGGTGGCTGCTTTGTACCATGCCATAAGAGCAACAGAGTCATAAACACGAAGGTTATGGCCACAGTGTGTCACTGGAGCTGGGTACAGAGAACCAGGGACACATCTGTGAAAGTGGCAGGCCACAGTATCTCTTATTACTTTTTCTGTTAAATATTTTGGCTTTGTAAAACCAAAGCAGAAATCTGTACACAGCTTGACAGATGAAATCACTGCAGCGAGAATACTGATAGCTGTGCATTTCCTGCTCTGCCCTATTTGAGATCCATCCTACCGCCAGTCAACCAGAAAAGAAAATTTAATCAGGTTGTGTAGCCCAAACATAAACCTTTCTTTGTTGGTAGTTCTGTTATTAGTATTTGGATAGCTGGCAAGGAAAAGAAACTCCCCAAACTAAAGAATTCCCTATCAGCACCCCCTCAGCTAGAAAAGACTGTCCTACTTATCATGAATAATATATTCAGATCACTCTATGTATTAAGCTTAGCAGGTCCAGCACTGTACTGAGATCCTGAGAAGGGGACAGGTTCAACCACCGGCAAGTTTCAGACTGAGATTTTGCAAGTTTGTCTTGAGGATCTGGTCACAGATTTTCATTTATTTATTTAGAATCATGTAGCTGAATCCCTTAGCGAGTTTGGTATTCTTCACATGTAGAAGATCAGAGCTTTTCAGGGATATACTGTCACAACTAAAAGAACAACTGTTACATTCATTTGACTAGCTTGAACCTTCTTGTGCAGCTCAATCACACAGCTCTGCTTCTGATGCCAGTGTCTTCTACCACCTAACACTTTCAGCAAACTGAAATTCTGAGACTCCCACTGCGAATATCCTCACATAGCCATCTATCAATCTCCTTCTCTGCTTGCAAGCTTGGTTGAATGTTTAATTTCTCTATTCTCTGCATACTCTGGTTGTCACTATTGTCTAGTCTTGCTTTAGTGTCTCAGAGCTGGTGCCTTTCCAGATCGCTCTGGCTTGTGGTCTGACATAGTCTTCCCCAGTCACAGCAGCATCTTTCTCTCAGTTTTTCACCAGGGTCTTTCTTCCCATCACTCTATCCTACTGCTTCCTTCGAGCTGTTGGTTCTCCTGATTTTCCCCACTCATCTGTCATGCTCTGCTCCCTTAGAAGCTGCCACCAATAATAATTTTGGCTATTCAACAGCAGTTTTCATAATATGTACTAATCTAAGATACACAGAGATGTCCATGGTCTCAGGCTCTGGAGAGTAATGCATGTCATCCATGCCACGCTTTTGTCCTTAGTGCTTTTGTGCCTTCCTATCCGGCCATATTCTGTTTCACTATTGCCTCTTCCACACACGTGTCTGGGTACTCATCTCAGCCCGACTGCCCATCCCCACCATTGCAGTCTCCTTCCCCTCTAGCTTGTGCTCCCCCTTGTAGTTTCAAAACACTCCTCTCTGCCTGCCGGTATCTGTTTTTGCAGCCAGGCCAGTATCCGCACAACCAGACGCTCTCTGAAGCTGTCCTGTTCGCTTGCTCTAGCAGCTGCCCCCCAGCACCTCCGCAGTCCCCCTTCCCTTCCCCTCCCTGGGCTCACTGTGGTCCTAGGCTTCCCACAACCATCTTCCCTTGCCTGCTCCGCACCAGCATCAGACAGCTCCCTCTTCCTACCCTGCCTGAATCCCACGGGGAAGCAGGAGGAAGAAATAAGATGCTTTTCACTGCAGTATCTACTTAGGAGGAGAGCAGGCACTGCCTCTGGCATCCCAGAGGAGTCATCTCAGGGAAAGGGCAAGCTGCTGCCTGCTGGAGCTTGACCCGTGCACGCAGAACCATCAGAAACTTTTACCTCTAGGAAATCGCTACTCATGTGCAAACTACAATTTACCAACTTGGCCAAATTTAGACAGGTTTTCAAGAGGACAACAAGAGGCAATTTTCTTCTGCAGATCCTCTTTCCTGTTCCTCTCCATTCAGTGTCAAGACAAATTTCAAGGCCATGTCGCAAATGGGACTCCTGGCAGTTTGAAGAGAAAGAGTTTTTAGATGGCTTTCGTCTTCATAAAACGGTTAATAAAAACATTTTGCAGATGTACTTTATATAATATGTAACATATGCACATATTTGCATATATTACATATGTGCATATAAGTAATGTACTTCACATAATTCCTTCTGACTTCAGTCATAGGAATAGCTGATATGTTTTCAAAGAATTTGCCATTTTCCTCCCAAAACAAAGTAATGCTAAAAGAAAACCATTCTGAGGCAGAGAACTGCCACAAAGGATTTCAGAAAAAAAAATAAATATAATAGTTAATCAAACATATAAGCAACTGCAAACAGGATTTTTAAAAAAGAATTGCTGGTGAGCTTTCATATCTAACTTCTTTAGTCAGTGGGAATGCGGATTTCAAAGAGAAATAAGTATGCTGAAGTTTATTCACATAAGTAGACCAGTGAAAGAGAAATTTTCTCTTGCACAATGTCGCTACTCAAAATCACTTCAAAAAGTGTTAAGATCATTAAACTTGTTTTTTAGTGGGCATTGCAGCGAATGCCTAGACCTGG
>VZSF01011202.1:4832-31768 GCA_013398295.1 Chionis minor
CCCAGCCTTGATTGAATTTTGCAAGCCCCTGATATCTTTCTTTTTTGTCGGGATGCACGCTGCTTATGCAAATACCAGCCTTTCATACCGCCTCCCTGGCTCAAGCCCTCCAACTTGAATGTGACCAAAAGCTGTGCTCTCCCCTGCTAACTCCTTAGCACAATTACACCTCCATTCTGCTCCAGGGGCCCGGGGAGGGGGAAAAAAAATCATTTTAAAGTAATAACACGTGCTGTTTGCTTTGGATAATTACAAGCGAGCTTTGGCTTCTAAGAGCTATGAAATATTCTGTTCGGCAGGGCAGGAGGGAGGCTCCGTGTTACGCCTACGCTGCGAGTTTTATCTCCTGGCGGAGATGCTCGCGTGGCCTCTCGAGGCTCCTTCCATCTCATGCTCGTCCTGTGCACCTGGGCAAGCATTTACATTTCCTACGGAGGAACTTCTCTCTGCTTTGGGCTAGAGGAGAGAGGAGAACGCAGCTGACATTTTTCTTATCTCAAGTTACAATTTCCTGCAAGCATCAAGATAATAAAACATCGGCGATGGGCAAGCCGAGCGAAATGAATGCATCGGCTGGCTCTCCCGCGGCAGCACGGGGAGGACCGGGGAGAAAGGACACCCGAGGGATGCGGCCGCTCCGCCGGCTCTCGTTTGCATCGCGGCCCTGACGTTATTGTCCTCCTGCCTTGTCTGCTGGGGAAGTTTATGTGGAGGGCTTTTGCTGGGGCGAGGAGGAGGAGGAGGGGAGTTTTCCCCAAAAGCACCCAGGAATCTGTCAAAAGAGGGACAGAAAAGAGAAGAAGAAGAAGAAGGGAGACAGAGAGTGGGAACGTCAAGGACCCCTGACTAATGAATAGCAAGTTTGCCCTTGAACCTCCCTGGGCTTTGCCATTCCCAGGCTCCAAACAAGGGCTGATGCATGCTTGGGCCCAGCTGCAGGGGGACCGGGCTATGGTTCATCTCAGACACTTTGACAGCCCGGGCCTTTTCCCCGCATAGCTCAGACTCGCCTAACTACTCCCCTGGCAACAGCTCAGTGCAGGAACCTGCGCTGAGGCCCTGCCTGCTGCATACAGAAGTGCGAGGAGGAGGGGAGCCGCCGGGAGAAATTAGCTGGAGACCGGCTTAACCCATCAAATGCTGGGCAGGCGTCGCCAGCTCCGGCACCCTTGGCTGGGTCCCTGGCTCGGCTGGCCGGGTGCTCCCCGGCGAGCATCGGCGGTGCCGCAGGAGAGGGGCGGCGACGGGTTCGAGGTGCCGAGTCGCTGTGTATCGGCAAATCCCGTGACCTGCTGCTTCGCCAGGACCCAGCGCCTTGGACATGGTGGGGACGAAGGTGCTCACGCTGCCAGGGATGGAGGAGGGAGATGGAATAGCCAGCTGGAAAAGACCACCGGACACTGAGCGGGGAGGGCACGGCCTCTCCCCAGTGTGGTGGGGACAGGGCATCCCTCTCCGCCAGCCGAAACGAGGGCTCCGGCCGGACAAGAGAGGCACAAACTTGCCCCGGCCGCTCTTTCTGCATTGCAGATCAAAGGCAGGGGACGAGCTGGCCTTAGGGGTCTGCGCTGAATGGCTGGAGAAAACAGGGATGAGCACCCAGCGGCTCCAAAGCGCAACCCAGAAACGTTCCCACATCCCAGCCCCATATAAATCAAGGGGGAAAAAGGGGGGGCTCCGTCCCGGCCTCTGTTTTTACAGAGCATCTTTCATGTGCAGCCCCTGAGAGAGATGGCTTTGCCGAGCTTGTTAAGGACGGCTCCTGCGCCAGGCAGAGAGGGGGACGCACCATATGGAGAGGAGAAAAAGAAAAGGGGACACTGAAAATGGAAAATTATGCAAAGCAGGAGGAGAGGCGCTGGGGGGAAGGGGGGAGGGAGGCAGCAAGGTGTGGGGGATGGGGAGACGGGAGGCTGGGAAGGCAGCCCTGACTTGGGGGACACCAGCGAGATGGCACAGGGGTGACAGGGGGGACAGAAGTTTCCTGTGACCAGATGCAGGACAGCCCTTGGCACCTTTGGATGCTATCACCAGCGGGCAGCTCTCCAGCCTGGCCTTTCCCAAGCGGGTCTGGGCTGTGCCAGGGCGATGCCCAGCCGGAGCACAGTGGGTGCACGCTGCATCCGGAGCCGCACCGCGCCAAGAGACGCGGCGAAACGGGGCCCGTGGTGACCTACTTCAGAGGTGTCCTCAGGACCTCCGTTACTATGGCAATGAGGTTGCGAGCAAACATTATGGGTTTTTTGGTCAAGGTTTTTGCTTTTCATCAATCACAAAAACCAGACTGAGGTACAAAGGTGCTGGGGTCCTTGTAAGAAACAGCTCTGGACAACAGCAAGGACAGCGAGGGTCTGAATCGTCCCTGAGTCTTAGCGGTGATGGTGGACACTTGGGTGAGTTGAGGAGCTCTGCCAGAACTCTTCCCTTCCCCTTGGTCCCCGGAGGAACCCCTTGGTCCCCAGAAGGTCCTGGTGCCACAGCCCTGGCATAGCTCAGGGATGCTGTGCAGGCACAGGAAGGAGAATGAACCCAGTCCCTTGCATGTGTTATTGCCCAGCTTGTGCTCAAACTCCAACAACTGGCCTAACGTGGTCTTTGGAGAAATGACTCGGCTCTTCCCAACCCACCTGTGGAGCTCTCCTAGAAACCTTGGTCACATCTCAGCTTCTGGGCTCAGCTCGCCTTTGGGAAACTGCCCACCGTGGCACGATGACAGCTTCTCTGTCCCAAAGCCACCCTGTGCCTCTGGCTTGTGGGACTCTGTGCTGGCTCCCTGACCATGGGCCAGAACTACCTTGCCCATCATCACTGGGTGCCAGCTCCCTTCTCCAGCCCATCTTTCACCCCGGCATGGAAAGCCACTCATTTGTTCCTCCAAAAACTCCCAAGCTTGGTGCTTGTTGTGCTGCCTCCCATGCTTGGTTTCCTCCATCCTGTTCCTGTCTTCCTCCGTCTCTCCTCTCCATGGCTTTAATTCAGAGCCAGTGCTCTTCCTTCACTCTCCTTGGCATCACCCAACACCCAGGAACACAAACTGCTGCTGGCTGCCACCTTCCCTCTCCCTTGGTCCCAGCGCAGCCTTTGCTCTCATGCTCATCTCTACCACGCTGGCCCCTTTTTCAGCTCCTTCTCCCTTGCGTTGCACCAGCAAACCTTCCCTTGCTGCCTCCCAAACGGATCTCTCCATTAATCCCTTCTAGCGTGCTTCCCTCCGTTTGCCGTTGGTAAATTTACCACCAGTCCTTGTGGTCGCCCTACACCCCCAAACCCCCGTTTCAGGCAGGTATGTGTCAGATTCACGTGGGGCGAGTGCAGAGACGGGCTGGAACACGGGCAGGCGTGGGACCGTGCCTGCAGAGATGGGCACGCTTGCCCCAGAGTACACGTGTTCCTGCCTGCACATGCCAACACCTACACGCTCCTGCCCACGTTCCCGCTGCTGGATCCGAGGCTGTGGGATCTCAAGGGGAGCTCTTGTTCTCCCCTGGGGCATGGGTGTTATCTGTGCAACACGGCTGCAGGCTGGGATTTGGGCTGTTTGGTCTTACAGCCACTAGACGAAAAAGATGCCGTGTCCATCTTCTAGTTTCCTCAAGCGCCATGCCCTGGAGTAAGGCTACATGTGTTGGCCAGATCCTCAGTAAAGCCCTGGAATAAGCTGTAGGCAATGAAGAGGATTCATCTAAGCAGCACACAAAGAAAAACAGCAAAAAATAAAGTTCACGGGGGCACAAGGAAAACAGAGCTTCCACCCACAGAGCAGCTGTGTGGGGCTCCGGGGACAGGCAGGCAACGTGGGAGATGTTTCAGAGCTTGCTCTGATGCATTTGTAACCGCTTCCCTTCTGCAAGTGGTGGAGGTAAATTGAGTTACCTGCCCTGCAGACACACGTTTCAATCCATGTACCTTCGGGTACAGGTATGTGTCCCAGGCTGCTTTAAGGCTGGCAAGCCACCATGGCAGAATGATGCAAAAATGGGATGTGCCTTCACAGGAGAGGAAGAAGAGGGATCTCTTCTGTCCCTTGATATCCTGACACAGGCAAGCAATTGCCCCTCCACAACCAGACCCAGGCAAAGGGGCTGCTTGGTGTTCCCACTGCAAATTCCCACCTGCTAAAAATGGGTGGCGTGGGGATGTGGGGAGCACAAGGGATTCAGGGTGTCCTTTGGATCAGGCTGGCCTCAGCCGCCGTGCTGGAAGCTGAACTGTTTCCAAGGAGGATACAGCAAGAACAGCGAGTCCTGCCCAAGTGACGGTCCAAAGCATTGGCACTTCGTCCTGATTCAACCTCGCCCCAGATTCCCGCCCCGGCGTGCATCCAGGTTTCTTTCTCCTTGACCCATCTCCATCAAAAGAAGCGCTGTTACGAGTCTCCACTCTGAGCTTCTAGTCTGCAAATAGCAGCAAAGCAGCCCTTGCTACAGAGCTGAACATTTCCACTAAACCCTATTTTGATGCCTGTCCTGGCGAAAGAAACCTTCGGGGACCGTGCCCCTTGTATGAGATGTTAAATATTTCGGCCTCCAGCAATACAAGACACCGATACAATATTAAACTATACAATTACTATATGTCCCTGTGTTCCCATCCCGGCTGCAGAGCTGCACTGCAAAGGAGCACCTCTGGTAAACCTTCCTTTGGATGGGGCCAGCGAGAGGGCTGCCTCGAGCGCCGGGGCGCAGCCGTGCTTATCGGGCAGCAGAGCTGGCTCTGCCACCCCACACAGAGAAGCTGTGCCACGGGAGCTGCTAAAAGAGCATTTCATTTCCAAACAGGGCCCTGGAGACCTCTTGTGGGAGGGCCTCGACGGAGTGATCCAGTGGAGTGCAGAACAAGGAGACATGACCCCAGGCTACAAACAAGCCGGACCCCAGGCTTGTTGGACCTTACTGCCGGCCCGTCCCCTGGAATCGGTGCATCTCTCCAACGCTACCACTGATGGGGAAATGGCCAATTGGGATTTTTTCACCTCCCTCTTCCCTCTGTTTCCCTCCCCTAACTCCTTTTCCGCATCATAAGCAAAGTCCTAATAAAGCTCCCATCCCCGCTGCCAGCCCTGCACCATGCTCCCAGCAGAAAAGAGATGCAAAGCCACGCTTGGAATCTGATTCCCCGGCTTTAAACGCTGCTCTGCCAGCAAAGTGCGACTTGAAAGCTCCCCTGTCACAGTTACAAAGCTCCGAACAGCCCTTCCTCGGATAATCACGCTTATCTCCAGATTAAGAAAGAGAGACCTGCAGCTGAGGCTGGTCACATGGGCTGGGATGTGGGCAAATCTCTTTTAAACAATCCCCATATAGCCGTGACCTCCACCGCAGCCCAAATATACCGTCCCTCGGTCCCACTCGAAAACCAGCTCTGGAGACATGACGGAGCATGCAAGAGGGGACCACGCTGGAGAGAGCTGGGGCAGGAGGGAAACCAGGGGGAGGAGTGAGAAAGCGATGGAGAAGAGGAGGAGAAAGGCGGAAGAAGAAATAAGTACAGGCAGGGTGTGGGAGAGGAATAGGATGTGGTGGAGAGAGAAGAAGAGTGTGTGGATGGAGGGGGAGGATGATGAAGGACAGGGAGGTCTCTGCTACTCTTCCTGCTGGGGATTAGTTGTCCCTGCTCTGTCCTCAGTTTAACTCTTCCCGCTCTGTCCCCGGCTGGCAGCCCAGCCCGATTACGTGACTCCAGCTGTGCCAAGCAGCCTTGGCAGGGCGAGCGCGTTACCTACTTTGCTGCCACAGATTCATTAAGAGGCTTTGCTTGTGTGGGAATAGTCATCCCAACGGGGAAAGAAAAGAAACACCAACCCTCCTGCAGATCAACCCGGTGAGGAGCTCTGACAAAGCGGTTTCCATGGCCCTGCCTGGGGCTTGGGAGCAGAATTAAGGAGAGGCAGGGATGCGCAAACGGGAGAGGAGGGAAGAAGGGTGGGAGATCAGTGGGAAGGGGTCCCCAGCAAGGCCCCTGCTCAGGGACAAGGCACTGGCCAGGGAGGGAATTGCCAGCCCTTTACAGGATGCTGGTCCCTAGTTCTTCTTTGTGATTAAAGGCCACCTGGCATCTGGGTGAGCCATAGAGAATTCATTCACCCTGTGAGCAAATGAAAGGTCCAAGCAACCACAGACTGGCTTTTTCCAACAGCAGGTTCCCCTCTTACATCCGTGTGGGATTAACATTTGCAATGGAGGAGCCCAAACGGCTCCAAAATGGGCACAGATACAGAGCACTGGAGCTGGACCTCTCTGAGGACACCTGTCATCTGCTGGCACCGACTTCGGCTTCCCAGACGCAGGGCTTGGCCACCGGCTGCAGCTCGCCAGGAGGGACCGCAGCGCCGCCTCCCCCGTTGCTCATTATTCACCCTGCGCAATTAGGCACCGCTGATAAGTCACATGAAATTGCCTTTGTTCTCTCACTGGATGACCTGCGTTTCACGGGAGTCCCTTTTTCCTGCATATTACTCACGAGTTGCCCACCATCCCTACTGCTGGAACGGCAGGGAGGATTTTGGGGCACTCTTGGGGCTGGCCACAAGTGTATCCTCGCAGATGCCCGGGGCAGGTTGATGGGGACATGCAGCCCAGCCCCGTCCGCCTCCCTGGGCTTCTCTGAGCACAAAGGAGAGCTGCTGCTCCTCCCGCAGCTCGCCCTGCCTCGCTGGGGACATGTCAGCTCTCCTGCAGGCAGGTGGCTTTGCCACTCCCCGGCTACTCTACAGCTCTTTGTGTCACTCCCAGCTCCCCTCCCAGCAGCGGAGGAAAGCGCAGCCGCAGAGCCAGCGGGAGAAGAGGCGTCAGCCCTTGCCCAACCCAAACCCCACTGATGCCAGTGGCCACCTAACCTAGTTAATCATGACCTCCCCTTTCCTCCCTGGCCAGCCCACTAGAAAGAGTCAACACCACGCTCTGCTGCTCAGACCAAGCCATCTCCCACCCAAGCTCGTTGCAGGACCATCCCCGCACCACGGTGTCTGCTCCTGTTCTCCATCCCTTCACTTCCTCATCATGGAAGACAAGGCAAATCAGATGGGAGCCAGCATGAAGCTGGGTGCCACCAAACTCCACAGCAGACAAGCCGCGCTGCAGCAAAACTTCCTGAAATGACCTCGTGCTTCAGATCACCCTTGCATCACCCCATTCCCTGCTCTTTCGGCATCCGGCAGCTGCTCAGAAGCAGACGGGAGCATAGGGAGAAAAGACATCTTGGCCCATTCTACAGCTTCTTCTCAGTCTGCTCAAGAAATGCATGTGGGCTCTTAAGTGTTGTTGATTTAAGGGAAAGGATGCAAAATTAATTTAGATGAGAAATTAATTAGATGTGAACTGGTGTACAATGAATTCTTGTGTGAACCTACAGAACGCAGATGGATGGATGGATGGATGGATGGATGGATGGATGGATGGATAACAACAGCACTCTGGGAATGACATTATGTGCTGGTCCATACACTGGGGATGTAGAAAGACTTTTCTCTGCATTGGTAATTAATAACTCTATCCTGAGCAAATGTTGATAAATCCTTTATAGGGCACGTTATCTCTGTCTCTCCAACTCCTGTTCTGCATTTCCATTTGCCTGTTTCCACTGCTCCACCCCTGGCACCCACACGCTTCACTTCCCTCCCGTATTTTCTAACGGGTGGCGGATTTGACTCCCTTTCTGGAGAAGCAGGTGGAGGTTTTGTTGCCGGGGCTTTGTGTGAGTGATCGCATGTGTGTGTGTATATACAAAGACGGATACAAATCCATTGGAAATAAACACCTTTTAAAGGACTTGAGAGAGAGACACAGGGCAGAGGAGAAGAAAGAGCCTACAGACCCTCAGCCAGACAATCAGCAAAAATGAAGAGAAAGACCCAGTGAACCAAAAAATGCCTCAGTTCTCTTTTAAATGCTCCATGATTTGCAACGAAAGCAGCAGATCCCATGGCTGGGAAGCCCAGCTCCGCCGAAGCACCAGAAGTCACAGCAACCCTCACCCCTTCTTCTCCCAGCTCCTCACAGCTCAATTACCCCAGGCTGCCAGGCTGCACTGAGCACACCCCCGCCGCCCCGCATCTCCCCCGCCGCCGAGACAGCTTTCGCCAATGGAAGGAGTACAAATATATTCATTGGCACCTTATCAGACATGCATGCAAAACTAATTAACATGGGGAGACATGCAAGCTGCCACCCAGCCACAAATACACACCCACGAGCATGCACACACACACGCACGCATGCACAAGGCAACCCTTGTCTAGGGGGGACATTCAAAAGGCTTTGTCACTAATTTAGGCATCTGTCTCAGTCTGGTCTGGTCCTCCTGGCTAGGCTGGAGTTGTGGTTTTTTTCCCACTCTGTTTGACAATGCTGGGAACATGCCCGGAGACCCCTCATTCAAATCACCCCTTGACAATGGTCCCATTGTGTGAGCATATAGAAAAGGGAAAGGATGGGGGAGAAGATGTGGAAGGGGGGTAAGGAATTAAAATGTGAACCCAAGGAAGTGTTTACTAACACAACCCTCGCAGCTGCCCCGTCTCTCCTCCACCCCCTTCTTCCGCTCCCGGCCGCTCCAATGGCCCAGCTTGTCCCCAGTGCGAGGTGGGCAGTGGGACGGCGGGACAGTGGGACAGTGAAGTGGGAGCACTAGAAGGAGCACGAGCATGGCAGACTGGAGGGATGAAGCCTCAGGGCATTTGAGTCTTGGGCAGCAGGGGGGCAGGTGCAGCTTTGGGAAGAGAAGATGGAGCCAGAGATGCCTTGGAGAGGATTAGTGACTTAAAATGTCCTGGGAAGGACGTCCTCATGGACGAGCAAGGGATTTATTGGCATAACTACTCCAAGGCTTTCCAGGCAGGGACAAAAAGTGTTTAAACCTGGCCTGGTGGATTAGAGCGAGCGAGCAGACTAGCTGCGCGGTTTGGACTGCTCTCTTTGGTGCTGCTGCCAGACACACTACAGCGCGAGAAGAAAGGGAGGGAGCAGCAGGGTGTTGGGGCCGGGGGCTCAGGGAACAGACCAGACTCTCTTCAGGACCCGACTGTCTGCCTATTGCTAGCTATTAAATATCAAGAGGGAGGGGAAAAAAAAAAAAAAAAAAAGAAAATATGCCCCCAATGCCCTGACCACCCCCTAGCCACGCCTGGGGAAGGAAATAGCGGAGGTGCTGATGGGGGGCTGTTAGCCCCCAGCCCCACCGCGCTTGGCTGGCCCCGGCAGACACCGTTCAGCTGGAAATGCCCACGAGTCAGCAGAGCAAAGGGAACGGGAGCTGGGGAGGGGGAGAAGATGATGACAACATTTTCCATATATGCAAATGCATCCGCACAAGATACCCAGAGGGAGACAAAACAAAGAGACCTCAAAGAGGCTGGCTCAGAGACCTGCACAAAGCCAGATGCCTCCGTACAGCTACGGTTTTTGCACGTGAAGACCTGTGCAACGTGAGATGCGATGCCGCCCCGAGATTCCCCCCATCCGAGTAGATATCAGCCCAGAGAAAGCCTGGTTGAGGAGCCCAGTAAAAGCTGCAAACACAAATGCCACAATCCCACGTCCTCCTACACAAACAGATGCACCTTAGGAGTACGGAACTATTCCTGTCCATCAGCTTAGTCAGAGAGGAGAAAAGCTGCGATGCAAACCCAAAAGAGCTCTGCCTCGGTGTGGCAGAGGTAGCCCAGCTCCCCTGACATTGCTCCTGCAGCCAGATCCACCACCTGGACCTTTGTTTGGTTTTCATAAGAGGGAAGCTAGGAGTTTTCTGGAGATCGCTATAAACAAGCAGAGCAAAACGTCACGCAGAAACCCAAGAACATGCATGACAGCGAAACATTTCCTTCCCACAACCACTGCGACAAAACGAAAGTCACTTGTGCAAACATTTCTGCTTAAAAAAGGGAAGCTACTGCCAAGTAAGCAAATCTGTGCTTTTTATCCAAACAAGTGGTTGTGAGCAGTTTTATTGACACATTCCTCTGCCCCAATACACGGAGATAAGTGCTCGACATACAGTGACATGGAGGGACTCGGGGACAGAGCTGCGGTTTTAATAGGGCAATGCAGACACCGAAGGAAATAAAACCCTACAGAGATCAGCTTGCCGGGACTCAAGGCTGAGAAAAGCTCTTTGACGGTAAAGGGAAACAAGGACACTCACGATTCTGCTCTCATTTCCATGCTGTAAATTTGGGCTGCTTTTACTGAATGCAATTAAATCCTCACTTAAGATTTAACCCACTGAAGCTCAGGATACAAGACCCACCTCTGGGCTTTTCCCCCCAGCTAGCTCTGCAGAGGTCAGCACGAGTCATGAAAAAGTTGAGTGAAAAAACAGGGGGAAAAAGCCAATGTGGTCATTTCAAAGCCTCCTCCAGCTCTATCTCAACTGTTCTTTCCTTCAGCGGTGATTTGCCGCTCTGCTCATGAAGCCTTGGCTGCTGAGGAAAGTCAGTACCAGCCTCAGAAGCACAGGGACTCAAAAGGTATCTGGGCATCTCTTTCCCTTTAGCTCTAATGGGAGCTGAAGACCTCAGCAATCCTTCAACACATGCATTCCCTGCCTCCGGGGGCCGATTCTTCCTTTGTGATACCCGAAAGGTCCCAGTGTGGATCCCATGCAAGACCCTTGCAAGAAACCACGCAAGACCCTCCGTTATTAACACCTATCTGACTGTTCTTTAAATTTTACTTTCTTCTAAGACAGTGCATTTCAAAGGCTCTTTTACTCACCAGCACAGATTAACCCTCTGGGTTTCGCAAGCAACAAGTGATAAAACTCCTCACCTATTTGCACCACATAAGTAAGGTCACTTCTGGGCTGTGACCTTAAATCTATACATGCTTTTTCCTCTCAGACACTGAGGGGTGTAAATCTCAACATCTCATTAAATAGCTCTGCAGATCACTCAGAACAGATTGCCTCACAACATAACTTTTCAGCTGGTCACTACCCACGAACGGATGATTTTACATGACATTTATTCATGCAAATTGCAGAGGCTGTAGTCTGGTTACCCAGCAAGAGCGTAAAAAATTACAGTTTAAATGTATAAATGCTGGCACCAACATAGAAGGCACGATGAGACTGGAAACACATCCCCGGGTTTCAAATGCAGCACAACAAAACTTAGAGCGAGTCCTCATCAGATGGAGGTTTATCAGGAACGACCCCCCCTCCCGAAATGACCCAGGGGAGGCACAGAAGGGTATGTGCAAGGCTGCAGGGGCTACGGAGAAATGAACTTCTCCCGCTGCATGTGCAGGAACCTGCCATGGGGAGAGCACACGCGACATTTTACGTCACTCACAAAGCCTACTCTGTCCAATAAAGTGGGGAAGTAAAACAAAGCATGAAATCCAGGCATAAATTAGCATCCCTCTAGTCTAGCTTTATTTGTGCTGCTGCTGCTGTGGATTAGCATCTAGCTGCCTGACAGGCTGATAGGCAGACAGAAACAGGGAGAAATAAAAAAAAAAAAAAANGTCTTTTTTTCCCTATGGTTCTTGGGATGTCTGCTGTCAAAGTGCAGACAGTGTTCATCCCTTTAGGACCAGAATTTTTCCATCTTCGTGGGAGAGCAATAGGCTCTGTAGGAAAGCAAACCCCCCTGAGACGTTTATGCCTGCGCCCTGCGAAGCTGGCACCCGTTGTCTGACTGCAAGCCCAGTGCAAACCCATCACATCCTCAGCCGGCATCCCTCCGGCGTCCTCAGCACCACTCCGGCAGTGTTTCCAGAGAGCCACAGAGCCCTAGGAGCAATTACGGTGCGGGGCTGGGAGACCCTGAGGGTGGCATCTCGCTGCAGGCACGCATGGGGAGAGGACACCCCAGGATTAGCTCTGGATCATGTTCACCAGCGCTCGGGGCAGCTGCTTCCTTCACCGCTTGCAGCCACGGCTGGGTTTGGTACCTGATCCCAGATGACATGACCAGGATCTCACGCTGGCATCTCCTCTCAGTTTGTGTCAGAAACATGTCACCGCCAGCTCCTCGGGCAGGGGGACCTGCAGAGAGCTTCCATCAGGCTGTCACACAGCCTCCCGCTCCTCAGGGCTGCGTGGCAAAATGAGTGGTCATCACTGGAGATGTGTCTTCTCCCCAGGCTCGGTGGCCTCGCGCCCACCTGCCCTTTCCGAGCACAGCCATGAAGGGACAGCACTAAAGAGGTACCAGTCCTGATGGCCACCACCCCAGTCCTTCCCAAACCAGTCAGCCCTGCCAAAGGTCACGTTGCTGCCCTAGCAACTTCAGGCAGCAGAGAGGAGCTGGGGTGCCCAGGGAGGATAATACCAACATGGTACTTGTGCCCAGACTGGGGGAACAACAGCAGCAAACTTGACCGTGTTCAAAACCAACCGCAAAACCCATTTCCATCCTCACTGAGCCATTCACAGCTTGGTTGGGCTCTCAGGTCACAGATCTGTAGCCCCTGCCTGTCACTTAAGCAGCCGAACAGAGAGTTCAGTTTTTAGGCTACGGAAAGCAAATTTTCAGCTGTTTTCAAAGGTGGCCTAGAAAACACAGACTAATTCTGCACAGCCGTAAAGTGAGTCCCTCAGGAGCACAGCACGCAGTTCGAACACCCCAGTGTCCCTCTGCCTGCCAGCGTGACACTCACTGAGTGGGTCTGATCAGAGGATGCAGGTGTGAAAAGTCCCCAGGATGTAGCAAATCCCTCCTTGGCAGAGCCCATGCAGCTCCTGGCCCTGCAGCCTAGTGCGCTGGCCCCCTTGAGCACTGGTGCCAGGAATCCCAGGCTGATCCCAGCAGCCGGGCTCTGTCTTTGCAGCAGGGAGAAGGAAAAGCCTTGAATGCAGCAGGCATCCGTGGCAGGCTCCGTGTGCCCAATGCTCAAACGGGTCAACACAGGCAGCTCTTCCCCAAAGGAGTCACTCTGCAGGGCTTTGAGCTGCATCTCGGAATAGCCCAAGCAAAGGGGATGTATCCCTGTTCCTCCAGCCAAGCCTCCCCCAGCGTGCATGGCCCAAGGATGGATGGAGTAAGGCACATCATCACCATCCTCATCCCACTGCACACAGCAAGACGGTCCCCTCCACACCCACGCACCCACAGAGGCATCTGAGGAAACATCCTACGGTATCAGCAGGGCAGCTTCTTCTAGGGACTAGGAAGGGAAGCAGAATGAAGACAGTGCAGAAACCTGAGCCTTTGTTTCCCAGCACTCAGCCATGTTGCACGCTGTCAACTAGGTACTGGAGACCAGCCACTTCCTACCATATCCCCAGGCTCTTGCAGCAACAGCGGGCACTCCCATAACCTCTGGCATTTGGGGATGGAAGGAGGCAGAAGTCAGTTAGAGCCTACAGGAAATGGCGTGAGTTGCAGGAAAGATCTTCCCTTTGCAAGGAAACAGTCCCCTAATGGGCTCCCCAGCCAGCACTTATCTACACGAGCCATTTGTTTCCTCACCAAGCTCTCAGCTTGCTCTGCCACATCACCCATCCACCTCATCACAAGCAAAATGAGTCTGATGGGTCCCAGCCTCGCACCCACTCATGAGCCCTCTGTATTCCTGCTCTGCTCCTCAGTGCTACACCATCAGGAAGCCTGGCCTGGGGATGGTGCAGGACCTCAACTGCTTCAAATGCTTGTACAACTCCAGACTCGTGCATGCAGTTTGCCCTTCATTTTGGAGAGCTCCAGTACACTTCTCCATAAGATATGTCAAAACTTACACCGGTTACAGCACATTCAGACAAGCGGCCACTGGGGCCAGGGCGATGCCTATGAAATGGATCACAAATGGACCGAAGGAGCACATTCCCCTGAGACACACATTCGAATGGCGACTTGGGACATGCCTGCAGCAGCCTGGGCAGATCCTGCACGGTCCCATGAGGACACCGCAGAGACAGCATCTCCTCCTCTGGCTCTTAAGCAGCATCTCCCACAGCGCTACACGCAGTACATGACCTCTCAGTTAAAGCAAGGACCAAATAAATTTTTTTAAAGGGCATTTTTTTTCCCTAGTCCCAGCAGTGGGGAAGCCAAATGCTGTTTTGCAAGCTGTCCCCAGAGCGAGATAGACCTGTACATGTCCACAGGCACAGCCAGCCGGCGTCCATGCAGACTTGTCCCCACTGTGTCCACAAGCACATATACAGATGTGCATCCCTCACTTGGTCTCTTACAGAATAAGGCACCAGGGACCAACATCCCCAATTATTGCCTTCCAGAGGCTGAAGAACACACCACAGATATTTTCTTCCAAGTTTCCCTGTGCCCAGGGCCATATGACAGTGGCTGGGACCACTCCTGGGGGTCATCAGTATGTCTAGTGGCTTAAACAAGACCCAAGCCAGCCACCATCCAACCCAATGTAATCCACGATACTTTGAGTTGTCAGGCTCTCTTTCACTCCCCGTTCAGTGTTATGCAGCATCCTAAACTGTTAGCCTTGAACTGTGAATACCAGGAGTCTGGATTCCTGAAATTTATAAGTCTGACTCCAAAAAAACAAGTATCTGGAGGGATATTTTTCAGACTGGTAATGCCTAGGTCCTGTGAGATCTTTGACTTGTTTCCAGAGTTTTCCCTGCAACGATGATGTCCCTAAATACATTCCTTGTTAGCATCATTTCATTACTTTTAAGTGAGAACTGAGACTTTCAAGTAGCCCTTGATTACACTTGCTGGGGGTTTGCAACAGACACCCCAAATCCCAAGCTTTGCTCTAAACCCCCTGTCAGTCATTCTGGTCCAGCCTTGCCAGCTGCTCTTTTACCCAAAAGACACCTGCCCTTGAGAGCAGGATAGTAGAAGACGGGAGGAAAGCTGGAAAACAGCCATTTCTGCGACTGGGGATTTAATCAGCAGGAACAGCCCCAAAAGCCTCTCCTAGCCTTGGCCACCAGCGGCAGCTACTTGTGAAGCTTCCACCGAATTTGCCCGAGTGAGAGCCCAAGTGAGAGCCAGAGGAAGAGCCACATTGCTCCTGCCTTGCTAGATTTTCTGCCAAGCTTGTCAGCAAGGCACGGTCAGCCGTGGTCGCCCCGCGTGTGCAAACCTGGCCTGAGACCCTCTCCTTTGCATGGCTTTCTGGCCGCCTCCCGCTGCCCTCCCTAAATCACAAAGCCAGCAGCATCGCTTGCAAGGTGCACGGCGTGCCAGCGGCAGCAGAGGTGTGCTCCTCACAGCCTCCCAGCCCCCAGGCCTTCTGCCAACACCGTCCCAACATGGGGCACGCGGGCAAAAGAGCTGCCGGAGGAATCCACGCCAAGCAGCGCTGAGCACGACCTTTCTGCTTTACAATGGTAACCTGAATCCTAAATACTGGATTTCTAGGCACGCATTAAAGGCATGAGACAATGGAGACGGCGAGGCTAGGGCTGGCTGCGAGCCAGCTCCGCACCGGCCCCGCCAGCGCCCGATGTTTCCCATTTCCTTCTTATTTTGCCCTGGCAGATAAGCAAAGTCCCCCTAAGCCGGGAGGCAGGTGCATGCACAAGCTCACCCGTGACTTGGGGGACTGTGCATGGCTCACCTCTCATGGAAGGTGGATGCCCGAGAAGACCCGGAGAGGTGGTTGTCTTCCTCTCTCACTTGCTCTCTCATACGAGCATTGCTTCTCCTTTAATTGGTTTCATTCATGGCGACCCTTCGCTAAATGTAATTATGCCAGGCTCTCTCCATCTGTCTGCGTTCAGGAAGAGCCATCGCTCTCGGTGTTTTTATTTTCTATCTTTATTTCTGCATTAATCCCTCCTCTGCAGCTCACATGCACAACAACGTCCAGGACCTCCTGAGGACACACGGGCACCAAACGAAGAGCAGGATTTGTCCCTGGGTCTCTCCTGGCTGGAGGACATTTTTTCCACGGGGAAAGCCCCATACCTCAGCTGCTCTTTGTAACCACCTCCACCTCCCATCGATACCTGCACGAGACAGCCCTCTTGCAGACACTCAAGAGCTAGCTGTCTGGGAGCCCAGGCACGAGGAGATGGCTTGATTTCACCTGCGCCCACAGGCGCAGAGATATCTCTGCCCTGTCTTCCCCAGCCCAGTACAAAAAGGTAGCAAGGAGATGTCTGCTCAAGTTGACATGGACCGCTTTCCACACGAAGAAGGCGTTCAATCCTGCCCGTTTTCCTACCCGGGATCGCAGGCAGGGTGAAGGCGGCTGAACGCAGGGATTAACAAAAGCCCCGCTCTGCACGGGCAGCTGGTGGCTGCGCGGCTGAGGCTGCAAAGTGCCCAACGCGCCCAGCAGGGTTTCGTCCCCAGGGGTACATTACCCACGGTCCTTACACGTTCCTGGGCCAGGGTAGGTAGATCTTGGGGGAAAACACAATGCTAAAGGAGCTGTTGGTGTATCGAGAGACCAAGCCCAGCGACACAGACCCTGGGCAACCAAGCACCATCTGGTGACCGCCGGCTCCCGACACAATAGCCCACGTTGGCATGTTTATGATAGAGACCAGAGGCGGATTCCCATTATCCCCATCAGATCCTGTGACGTGGTTTCAGGAGAAGGACCACGAGAAGCAGATGGGATGGCAGAAGAGAAAAGAACGCAGCGAGACAGACAGACAGGAGAGATTTATACGAAGCTAAAGCGCATACCCATAAACATGGGATAAGTAAATAGCATGTAAGTATGAAATTAAATGCCGGGAATCCATGGCATCCAGTAATCAGTCAAATATCTCCTTCACCTCTTTTTCAGTTTATCATCGGCATTTTAAAATGAGATGTTTATGCCAATAAGTAACCCAGTTGTATATTGTAACCCTGCAAATATTGGCTGGGATCTGAGAGATTCGTCCCGACGGACAATTCATTTTTACAGTTATTTTTGGACTCTCAGCTTTCGTGGAACACCGTCTCTCTGTGTTAGATTTTATGCCCCTGAAATGTATTTACAATGCATGGCATCTGTATTGTGCATTACACACTTAAATCATTGCTTTTCATTCATCACTTATATAAAAAAAAAAAAAAAATTGCAATATCCTGAAGCTCCAAATACTCAAATTCAAAATACTACTGCTGCGTTTTTCGAGTAATACTATAAAATAACATTGTGTTTTTAGATTAAAGGAGGGAAAACTGATCATGAGCAACATGGATTCCCAAGATCTGGGAAGAAGGGGAGTTTGGATTTCACACCATGATAAATGAAAAAAAAAAAAAAAAAAAAAAAAAAAAAAAAAAAAAAAAAAAAAAAAAAAAAAAAAAAAAAAAAAAAAAAAAAGCTGAAAACCCCATAAAGGTTTATTTTCTAAACAAGAACATAGAAACATTTTGTCACTTAAACAAAGGGAGGAGGGCGGGGGAGGCTCCGCATCCCTGGCTTGCTCTCTGCAACGGACAAATACTATTAGAAACAAAAAGCATGGCATAGTTAGCAGGAGCGGAGCTCAGCGCTTTAGATTTAATGATATGTATTTAAGTTCCTTTTAGGGAAAGCCTTCTGCAATCATTGGGGGGGGAGTGGGGGGGGGGAAAAATCAAGGTTTTAAAGGATTCTGTCATTGTTGCCTACAAGCTGAAGAGAAAGGCGCTTTCTTTGTCATCCGGGGGTTTATGGAAACACCTTAATGTGTCCTTTTCATAGGTGAAGCAAGGCGCACAAAGCAGCCGCGTGCCAACGCGTCCCCCCCGCCACCCGCAAAATAAATAAATGGAGGAACGCGGGGACGGCGGCCGTCATAATCCCCCGGCAAAGCGGCAGCGAGGATGGTCTGGCGGGGTAAATATCGCACGTCTCCTGCCAAACCCCGCGTGGGCTATTGTCCCGCCACCCCTTTTAGATGTCATTAAGGATTTTTCGCATACAACCAAATGAGCGGAGGGGACGAACGCGCTCGCTCCTTCCCCACCAGTTGGAGAAGCCATGACGAGGCGGCTGGGAGCCGGCGCGGGGAAAACACAGGGCAAATTAGGAAGTATGTTAATTCAATTAATATCACAGAGGGGCTGGCGGCGTGGGGGGGTGGTGGTGGGGGGGGAGGTGTGCGCACAGATTTTCCGCCCGAGGAGGGAGGTGGCAGAGAAAGAACTGGGGCATGCCAGCTCCCGTTATTGTTCTGCCTTCATCGGTAATTAGCAAGATAAGGAGGGGACGGCGTGAGGGAGGCAGCGTGGCGAGGACGAGGCAGCGCTGCACCCCACCTCATGCCCATGCGGCCATCTTACAGGCGGCGCTCGCCTCCTGCAAAATGGCCGCCGGGGCCCACGCTGCCTCAGGCCCGCGGCTGGCCTGCCCCAGCGGGCTCCCCTCCACCCGGACTGAAGTGGCTGGCACCCGGGTGGCCGGGAGCGGCGGCAGCCATCCCACAGAGCCGTCGGGAAATGGGGGGGCCCTGCGAGTCGTCACGGTGGGCCAGAGCGTTCTCCCGAGGCCTGGCGAGCGGCCATCTTAGCCCGGGCCCTGCTCATGGCGCCAAGGCGTGCCGCAGTTCCACAGCTTTTACCCCAGCCCTCCCGACTGGAAAAATCAAAATACACTTCTCTTTCACGAGGCCACGCGCATCGCCCTGGGCCTGCTCGTCGCCATGGAGGTGGCCGCGCCCTTGCCATGGCTTCCCCCGCAGATGCGAATGGTGCAGGAGCAAAGGCAGAGTTAGCCCTGCGCCGGCAAACAATTTTGGGGCACAGTTGCCTGCCCAAATATGCCCTGATGAGTCCCGTAAGCTGCCAGGCACTAGGTTGGCATCCTGACTGGGGTCTAACCCTGGAAGACGTGGCCTGAACTGGTATAGCAACACAAGTTGGCAGTGCGAGAGCTATGACGGAAAGCGTTGCCTGCCCAGCCACCGGAGAGCAAGTTACGGGCAAATTCTGCCTTTCTCCTGACCGAAAACAAAAGAAATCCCAAAGCAAAACTGAAGAGACACTGGTAAAGACAATGCGAGCTTCCTAAATCTTAATTTAACAGACGTTTAAAACAAGATCAGTTAGAAAAGGAAAAGGCGCGGCTACGTAGACAACACGGACAAGGCTACACCTGTATTTCCCACTCCACGGGAGCTTTACAGTGGGACCATGTGTGGTGTTCAATTCTCCAAATGAGCAACGCCAAATACCAACCGAGGAACCCTCATCCTTGATCCTGGGCAGTTCTCAGAACAGTTACAGCAATTATTGACATTAAAGCAGTATTTGGGAAGTGTTCCGCGTGTCTTTAGCCACCACGGGGCTATTTCACACTGTGCGATAGGCACACGACACACATTGAAAATTCGGCATCTGCTCCAGCACTCTGCGGAGAACCAGAGCACGAGGGTGATTGCAACCGCACGCAGACAGGGCCGTGTTATACATCTCGGTTAGACAGTGAAACATAAGGGATGGCAGGCTAGCTGCTCCGCTTCAGGGTTGTCTACATGGAAAACCACACCATTATAATGACAGCACTATAGGTCAACTGCTACTGCTCCTCACCACGCTGGTGCGCCTCTCCACTCTTAAGCTTGGCTTTCTCCAGTTTAGCTCAAACTGCTTCCAGCGTGACATAACTGGTCCACGGGAGAGTCCTGCCTTCCGCGGAAGTAAATATCCACAGAGGTTGTATGCGTACAGCTCTTTGCTTTAAAATCCGCCCCACAACCGTACATCTGTAGCTAGACCTGCCCTTCGGCTAACCTTTCTGTACTCCGCACACTTCTGGGCTGTTCACAGTGCCCGTGAAACACTATTACACCCTGCTTCCCTTGGGTGCTAATCCTGCTTGTCAACCCAAAGGCAGAAGCAGACGGTGGCTTGGCATTTTGATTACGTTGTGATCTGTTTGAACCTTCCAGACTCTTTTGATGTCTGTGCAAATTTGAAGGGGGGAGCCTTCATCCTCCACAATGAAACTCCGCTATCGCACAGCGAAAACATCTCGGGACTCCTACGTCCACAGCCATCGCTAGATTTGAAGCGGGGAGGGGAGTTATGGCTCCTCCAGGAAGAGTGAATTTCAGACTAACCAGTTCTGGCCCTGAGCGGAGAACACCACGGGGACAGCGTGTTGCTCTTCAAACAAATGCATGCGTAGGGGAGTATGCGCATGCACAGAGAAACCATATTTATACAAATAGATGCATTCATAGGAAAATGCAAATAGCATCCTCTTCCGTCCCAGGCTCCCTTCGAGCTCCTGACATCCCAAGGTTTCAGAGGAGTACAACCAAGCTTCAGATCAAACATTAGCCCTGCGGGGGTTCCCTCAGGGAAGCAGCCGTGCACCGGGGTCTTTTCCCCGCTTCCATGTGAGGTTTCCCGACCCGGCCTTCCTTGGGTGCTCTGTTCTGACACGCGTATGACACACGCGCGCGCATGCAGAGCCTTGCTAAAAGGCGCTCTGGGAATTGAGCTCCACTTCCTCCTTCTTCTAAATCAATTGTCCTAAACCAGCTTTTGTTTTATTTTTAACAAAGCAACAGAAATAATCTCCACGCACAGCACTTGCCGCTCTCCCAGCCCTCTTCTTTGGCACAACAGGCTGCCCAGGACCCCGTGAGCACACAGGCACGGGAAGGCGGTGGGGTAAGAAGGGGCGGGAGAGGCTGCTTTCTGGTGCATAGACATCCACTCCTCCTCTCTTGAGCCCATTACTTGGCAGGCAGCGAGGCAGTGGGATGGGAAGGGGACTGGATGGCCGGTAAAGCACTCCCGACCTCCCCAGCCCAATCTCCAGCTGGCCCCTTCATCCCCAGCGCGCTGAGGTGCCCGCTTTCAATCTGCACTTTACCTTGCGCTCTGCAAACCATGGTTTCTCTCACTCTTTGGTACCACCCAAAGATGACCGCATTGCCGTTGCGGCAATGGGTGGGCTGACATGCAACTTGTAACCGCCCGAGTTCTGCCTGCCTGAGGTGCACCACTCTCTCCAGCATAGCCAAGCACCCGTCCCTCTACTTCCTCCTACCATCCCACTCGCCCAGGTCTCAAGACATGTGGAGACATTTCTTGATGAAACCTATCAGTGGGTGAGTGGCAGCTGAGCAGGTACCGAGCAAGACATGGGGCCAGACAGCAGCCAGGGGGAAAGGCAGCGGGTGGAGGGAACGTGCCTCGGGAGGAATACTCACAAAGGGCTGCTTTCATTAATAAAACATTCCCCCCTCGGTCGCCTTTTGATTTGGGTGTAAGAATTAACCCCATCTGCCCAACAGCACGCTACCTACCAAGTCATCTCTGCTGAGGAAGGCCGTCTGAGGTGTCCGCTCAATTGCTATGCTTCCCCCTGCCTGCGCTCCTCGGCTCTCCAGACTCCCTCCAAACAGCTCACCAGCCTCGCTGGGTCTGCCCTATTGAAGAGATCGTCTTCCCACAACATAGATTAGACTCAGTGAAAATAGGCTTAGTGAAAATACCATTTCACTATTAATGCCCCCCGCCTCCCCCCGCTGCCTTCACACTCTCTCACACCCAGAAAGATTATAACAAATCCCGGTCACCTTTTGCCCTTGCTAACTACTGCTCCAGTCTTTGCACTGCACGCCTTCTACTGCAAGTAGAGAGCTGGACACAGGGTAGTACCTATATATATATATATATAAAAACACACACATATATCTTATCAGCATTGGAAATGTTCAGCCGCAGAACACAGATCTCCCTGCACAGCATCTTGCCTTGTCACGACACCCCAACCAGTCCCTCTCCACTGTAATTGCAATGCCTGGTCCTTGGGCATCAGCAGAAAGTTGCAGCAAATCCTGCGTTGGCTTAAGCACGATCTGTCCATTCGAAATTGGTAGGGGGTTGCTTTTACATCACTGAGACATTTCTATTCTCTTTCTGTTTCAAGTAAAACTGAGATGCAAAGATGCCTTCGAACAGACAGTCCCTTCATTTTTCCAGAGGTGTGTTTTAATGAGTGACTCGCCTTCCAAAAAGGGGCCGGCGGAGGGGAAGGACGGCAGATTCTCCACACAAATTCAATAGCTGGTAGGTTGCCATGGGCTAAAGCATTTCTTTGCACACATGAAGGGAAGGGACGCCAGAGCACTAAGGGTTTTGCCTCCCATGAGTTATAGCTCTACCCTTCAAGAGCGGAATAAATGCTTTATCCCATTGCAGCCTGCGATGTATTCTACATAGATGGATTGATTTCCCCTATTGTTCTTAATAAATCCTGGCGCATGAAGAAACTCACTGCACGGCCATTTTTCCTGCCTTGTTCTACCTTGCAGAAGTAATAAGGGTCAGATGTGACTGCAGCGGGAAGCAAAGGCCGTATGCAAGGCAGTACTTTGCTGGATGCAGTGGGTGTGCTCGCAGGGGCTTGGTGGGTGCAGACAAGCAACACCCTTTTTTCTGTTTATTCCCCCTTCTAGCCTAAGCTGAGGAAAAGGGGAACCACGGCTGGGTACCACAGCATCGGCGTGGCTCTGAGGGGAGCAGCCACTCTACAAAGCTGAGCCTGCACAAGCTCCCCTGCTCCGCACAGGGAAAGGCAAGGCTCTGGCCCTCTCTGACCAGAGCTCTCACAATGTCTGATAAATACAGGGCTGAGCCCTGCACCGCCGTAGAGCCTCCCCAGCACACCCTGCTCCCTGCCATGCCCTATCCATCAGACCTGCCCCTGCCTGCGTCCCAGCTGCGAGGAGCCCACACCACCAGCCCGAGGACTCCTCTGGTTTTTAAAAATAAAATAAAAAAAAAAAAAACCAAAACCAAACCAACCCGCCTCTCCATGACTACCAACTGCACGATTCAGGTTGTTGTTGAAAGGCTCACCCCCTCCCTACCGCCTTTTCTACTCGCAAGGTGGACACCCATCCTCTTTCCCTGCCCCAGGAGGGTTTTTGCTGGCCATAGCTTCTTGGTGCCTAGCAAGGAGCCTCTGCTGGGCTCTGGGAAGCAGGTGGCTTTGCATGGACCTGCCTTGGCCACCTTCCTCCAGCTCCGTCCAGGCTCCCTGGATTATAGCTGCTGGCCTTCTCTAGCAGCAGCTAACAACTGGCCCCGCTTCAAAAATCTGGCTGGGAAATTTGGCTGCGGGAGGGAGGGAGGGAGGGATCAGGTAAAAGAGCTGGTCTCCCATGCATGAGTTGGACTCAATCCTTCAGCAAGACTCCCAGGGACTCACCTCTCCTTGCTCAGGTGGAGACGTCCCAGCCCTTCCCAAGGCATCCCACTCCGCGAACTCGCAGTCATGTCTGATTAAGGAAAAGAGAATTTGTCTCAATTAGAAAGAGGCTCCCATATGCATGGACGGATGTCAAGTAATTACTGAATGTCACTCACGGCTGGAAAAGAGACCTTAAATTTGGGACTGTGCAAACTCGCACACACAATTGTGAGTGAGTTACGGACCTCTGCATGCTTCAGAGCATACCTTGTGCGGATGCTTTCAAGCCCGTCCCCTCGGCTGAAATACACCCAGCTCCGTAAAATACAGCCAGACACAACCCCGTTCTCTAATAAGGAAATAAAGCCGAGCGGACCTATGTTGCCAGAGCCCAGAGAGCAACACTGTCTCTTTAATTTTCTCCCTGGCTATCTCATCCTTTGCACAAACTCTTTCCTCCCCGTGGCTTCTTCCAGCCTGGTGGGCAAAGTGGGAAAACATCATTAGGGAGGAAAAATAATTTAGTTTGTTAATCAGTATCCAGTGGTGGGAAACAAGAAAGACAGAGAGCAGGGCTGGCGGTTAGGGCTTAGGAAGGGCCAGCACAAAGCCCACCATTCATGACATCTGGGGCTGGGATTCTCATTGAATTAAACAGACACAAAGAGCAGAGGCATTTCATGCTCTCTTCACAAGAATTATCATATCTCCCTGGCACTAGGAAACCTTCAGCATGGGAGAGGGGGAGAGAGAGAGAGAGAGAAAGAGAGAGAGAGAGAGAGAGAGAGAGAGAGGGGAAAGCGGGCAGGCTGGGTAGAAATATGGGGCAGGGTAGAGGAGGCTTTGTTCCAGGGTTGGATTTATGGATGGGATGCGGCGCGTTGCTTTGCGGGGAGAGACAGGGCCCTGGTGCGCTGGGTCTAATAAGAATCAGCAAATGTGAAACAGGGGGCCCCTGTGTACCATGAAGGAGGGAAACCCGCGTTTGACAAGCCAACAGAATAACCGCTCGTGTCTCAAGGCTGTGGAAGGATGCTGACGTTTGTACGAGATGTGTCGTCTTGTGTGTGTGTCAGCGAGGAGGGGGGAGAAGGGGAGCGGTGAGGAGTATGAACAAGAGACCAGGCAGCATCGTTCAGTCATGAAAATTAATTAGCTAATGTGCAAACCATGGCTGCCTCTTCCCACTGCCCTGCAAGCATTCCCCATAAAGCTATGGTGTGCGCGGAGCCTGTGACTGGGAATGACAGGGGCAGATTAGGCAGCTCCTTGGGACACAAGCCTTGCAGCAAGAAACCCACAGCCCATGCAAAAGAAGTGAGGAGGGGACAATTAGGCTCCTTGGGGAAGGGGCAGAGCCCAGGGGCCAGGAGAAAGAGAAGTGGGAGAGACCGGGTGCCAAGCTGAGACCAGCCATCATGTTGCTGCAGCAGCATAAATTGGGGTGGACCTGAAAAACCAGCCATTAGCAGGGTCTGGTGGAGAGCAAAAGCATTTAGGCTTTGAACCACAAGCTCTCTGAGGCAGGACCTGTCATCTCCTACAGGCTCACACCGCAGAGGCCCATCCTACTCGGTCTCCGGGCATCACCAGCGGATCCGCTTTAAATACTAATTGTTCCATGACCAAGACCTGTGAGCTGCTGGGAGCCTCCCTACAGCATTACCTGCGGGAAGAGGGGACAGATCTCTGACCTCACGTCCCCCGGGTAATTTGACCCCGTGCACTGGTGGCAGAAGTGAATATCGCTACCCAGCAATGAAGATGACAAACTCCTGACTGACTTCATGTGCCCCATCCCCAAGCTTTCAGATGCCTCAACAATATTGTCCTTGCTCTTTGCTGGGAGCAACCACAGGAGAATGAGGGTGCAGGTGGCAATTACCCAGGGAAAAAGGGCACAAAAAGGGAATGAGGAGATGCAGAAAGCGATTGGTAGAGGAAAAAAAATAGAGAAGCTTCTTCAACGTGGGATGCGCACAGAGAACAAGGAACGCGCTGGAAACAAAGGGATGTAAGGAAAGAGGAGAGGCTGGGATGGGCATCTCAGCAGACATGTAGGTAAAAGTTGAAAAGGAAGCACTAATTAGCACCCAGACCATCACTTTCCATTAATAGCTTGTCACCATTTCCTTGATGTTGCTGAGAGCAGGAAAGTTGGTATGTGTGATGCTTACCTGTCTCTATCTCATTAACAGAAGTCAGGGTGAGAACAGACGTTTATTGCCTGCATCCAGACAGACAGGCCCTTTGCTGAACTGAGATGCAGGAGAGAGGGGGGAAAGTTATGAAAAAGATGCTCGTGAAACACAAGCCCATACCCACACGCTGGGAACCCAAACCTAGGACACTCAGATACCTACGCTGACGTGGGACCTGCCCCAAGCTGGCATCAGGCTCCAGGAGTCCACAGAGCAAAACGGCCAGGTTGTGTATTATAATCCAGGGCAGATCCACCGCTGGCCGGTGGAAAATGCTCCAGTATCGGCACGAGGAATGTGCAAGTGGCCGTGACTGCAGTACACCCAGGAAAGTAAAACAAAAGACTGCTTCCTTTCCAAAATTCGCTCAACCAGAGTCCACTCTGCTAGGAACCGGAGACAGCCAAACATCTTATTGCAAGCCAGAATGGAGAAAACCCCCAGTAAACAAAGAAAAAAGCAAAAAGCGTCATTTCAAGCAAAGATAAACTGCATTGCATGTAATCACCTCTGAAGTAATTTTTCCAGCAGTTAAAAAAAAAAGAGATTAGATCTGCTATGTAATACACAAAGGCCTCTCCTTCCCCTCCAACGTTTGCGATGGCTCCCGTTAGCGCCACTGGAAAGAGGGAGTGTGCGAGGCAGGGCAAGGCAAGGACGCCAAAGCAGCAAGTATCTGCAAGCCGGTAGCACAAGTCTGCTGGCGGAACGAGGGGAGCGCGCGTGCACGTGCACATTCCGGGGGACACCCTGGCTTTCACGAGCACACAAATTCCCTACGCAAGCCCAAGGTTCCTCGGGAGCAGGAGCCCAAACCTCCCTAGGAGTGAAGGAGGTAAAACCAAAGGCAAACAAAACGTCTAGGCTGGGGCTGAAGGAACAAAGGCTTCCCCCTCTCAGCTTGGAGACATCTTCTTGGCCATTTAGCTCAGATCAAGTGTAGGCTCTGTTGACTCGCCCATCTATTCAGAGGAGCACTTTCAATAGTCTGATAGGTCTTTTCTGCTCTTCGGCTTCCCTACCCCTGTATTTGCCATCCCTGACCAGTGCAGCTAATGCCACATGCAGAAATACTGCCCTGAAGAGCCCTCGTTTAGATTGCGTGGTCAAGCACTTCAAAGTTAGGAAGTGTCCAATTTATGGCTGTCCGTGCAACCTTAATTCCATCTCGCTGTGCAGCCACCCTGGCCAGGGAAAGAGGGAGAGAGCTAAAAATAGGCTGTGACCGTGTCATTACAGCCTCGTAAGGGCACAGCCAGGGAGAGGCTGAATTAACGTCTCATGGTCAAACTGAAATCGGGTACCCCCCCCCCCGACTTGCCAGCACTTGCTTTGGTCCCTTCAACCATGTACATTTTTAATATACAGAAATCACGTGCATTCTAAACATACAGAAAAATGCATTATTTATAGCTAATAAATAATAGATTGTTTATATAAGCAAAAAGAAAAACAATTGTAGGCAACTGTAACAAATTCCCCTCCCTCCACCCCGCACCCATCCCTGCCTTCCTCCTGCACGGCCAGAGCGATTTGAAGCCCCGAGCCTCGGCACAGATTTCTGCCACTATGAAATACAGGACTAATGTTATCTGGCAGCGGCAGAAGGCGTCTCTCCCGGGGCCGGCGGCAAAGGGGGACTGCTGGGGCTGGCAGTGCCCAGGCCAACGTGCCCACATCCCCCCCCCCCCCCCCCCTTTTTTCTCCCCCCCCCCCGCAGCGCGGG
>VZSF01011206.1:0-17013 GCA_013398295.1 Chionis minor
CCTTCTCCTGTACCTGGGGGGGCTCTGAGGGATATGGGGGAGCTTTTCTGTCCAAGGGCCCTATGGAGGATGCAGGGTGCCCTTATAGCTGGGGACCTACAGTGGGTGGGGGATACAGGGGTCATGCTGGGAGGGGGGGGGCGTTCTGGGGGTCCCCGAGAAGCCCTGTAGCGGTGGGGTGGTGGGACGAAGCTGATGGTGGTGGGACGCGTTGGTGTGGAGGAGGAGCTGTCATGGAGGTGCTGGGCCGCTGTCCCCGATGGCGGGGAGGGGCTGTTGCGGTGGGTGCCAGGAGGTGAGGAGGGGGCTGGAGGATCCCCCTCACCTTGGTGGGTGGTGGTGAGGCCTCCACCAGCCTGCGATGGAGAAGGTTCCTCCTTGCCGTGGCCCTGACCCTCCTCGGGGTTATTGTGGCAGGAGCCGAGGTCTGCGTGGGGGCGGAGATGACCCCAATGATGGTCTGGGGTCCCAGGAGCTCGGGTGCTCCGCGGTCTCCTCCTGGCGTGGGGTGGCCAGGGCCTTCCGGCTGTCCTTGGCGACGGGTCCTGGCTGGAGGGAGCCCAGCAGCCTGTGTCAGCTGGCGCCCGAGGTCTTGGCCCTCTCGCCAAGGTGAGAAGAGCATCCGGGAGTGAGGGTTCGGCTCGGCACCCCCACGCTCGCGCTGGGGAGGAGCGGGACCGGTGGGACAACTGTGGTGATGTTCTCCTGGTGCCATACCCTTGCCCTCGTCTCCAGGGTCTCCCTCGCCTTCAGGGTCTCCTTTGGCCTCACCTTCAAGGTCTCCCTGGGCTTCACCTTCAGGGTCTCCTTTGGCCTCACCTTCAGGGTCTTCAGGGTCTCCTTTGGCCTCACCTTCAGGGTCTCCTTTGGCCTCACCTTCAAGGTCTCCCTCACCTTCAGGCTCTGCCTTGCCCTCGCCTTTAGCGTCTCCCTCACCCTTGCCAGCCTTTGGATCAAGGTGTTCTGTGGAGCCGCGTGCGTGCGGTGGGGTGGACCCACCCTTATGACTCAATTCTGGGGAGGGGTGAAAGGACCAAGTGGGGGTTATTTTGGGGGGGACCAAGTAGGGATTTTTGAGATCGGTCTTTTCTGTAGCACCCGCCTGTCCCTCCCGGGAGGCCGGGCAGCGGCGCGGGGGGACCTGCCCCCCTCCAGCAGGCGCACGGGGGGGATTCGGGGCTCTAGGACAACCCGGCCCCGTCGCTTCCGACTGTGATGCTGGTTGTGTAAGCGCAGGCTCCGGTGCCGGCAGTGCTCGAGCTGTGGGAGCTGTAGCCTAGATTTATTCGTTAGCAGCGTTCGTTAGCGGCAGTGTAGAAGAGGAAACCAAATCTTCTGCTATTTATTGTAAAAAACCAAAGCCAGTCGCTCGCCGACATGCCGGTGGTGTAAGGACCAGCCCAGACTGCGCTTGGCTCGCCGGCCTGGCCACCAGCTGCAGCATCTCCGAACTGCAGTCCAGCGGATCCGTCGGCTGCAGGGGCTGATCCCGGGGGAAAACCGACGACAACGGCTAATTTGTAAATGAGCCGACCTGCTGAACTCTTCCTGGTGGCCAAGCACTGTGCCCTTCGGTCCAGGGTGGAAATTATTTCATCTCGTTTCTGGGCTTGTCAATACGAGCTTCTGCCTGCCCTAATTCCTGCCCCGGCATAACGCCAGGATCCAACGGGAGCATGGACCAGGAGCAGTGAGCTCCGCACCGGGCGGCGAGCAGGTGGAGGTGACCCCGGATCCGACCATTTTTCCTGGCTTCTGGTTTAATTCTGCAGTGATTGTCGAGTGTGAGCTTCATTTTTTTTACCCCCTTGGAGCAGGTTTTCCGTGCCCCGCTGTGTCTGGCCACATGCTCGAGTGTGCCGGACCCTTCCCAAGCAGTGCCTTTCTGCCCCCCTGGGGGCTCCCCATCCCGGTGACGGTCCGTGAGGAGGTGAGCTGCTTGATTTGCTCTCCAGAGGAAGCTCGGAACAAGGGTTTGGCTTCCCGGTGGGTTTCTGTTTGCGTTCCCTCGGCGATCGATTCCCTGTTCCCCATCCTCGTGGGGGTCAGGGCTTTGCCGGACGCTGCGGGGGGGCCTTCGGGGTGACGGTGGGAGCTGCTTTTCCATTTCCCGGGGAGCATCAAAGGGTGTTTCCTTCTGCCCAACCGCAAAGCTGTGGGGCTGTGGTGGGTGGGGGGTGCCGGGCACCTCGGCGTGTTCCCCCCGGCCGTGGCGGCGTGATGCTCCGCAGCGATGCTGCCGTGTCATCCCAGTGATGCTCATCCCGCTGCGTAACGGATAACGAGGGAGAGAGCCGAGGGAGGGGGCGACTGCCGGAGGGGAAGCCCCTTTTTTGGGTGGGTTTCACCCCGGGGTGAGACGTTTTCCCATGGGAATTGCTGCTCAGAGCCGTCCTTAACTCTGGAGCTGGGGGGAATATGAAATTGCAGCCTGACTTCCAGCCGCCTTTGCGCTCCAGCGTCGCCTTCCTGGGAGATGCCGGGTGCTGCAATGGAATAAAATGGGCTCCTTCAGTTATTCCTCGATTATATTTTTCTGGCTTTACCTCCCATGCTGTGATCCGGCTTTAAATACGCCTGTTATCAAGCAGGACAGGGTCGGGATGCGTCTCCGATTCCGGGCAGGCTGCTGCTTCGCCCGGGGGTCTCTCCCTGTATGGATCTGTTTATTTCCTTCCTTCTTGGATATCATTCCCACCCTCTCCTTGTCTGGCTGCTGCAATAATCCCGTGAGCCTGCGTTTGACACCCCGGATACCTCGAAAGCCTGGGAGGTTTTGTCAGGATCCACTTTTGGCTCTTTTTTTATTTCGAAGGCAACTTATTTCAGCCAGTCTCCCCCCAAAAATTGATGCTCGAGAGATGCGGTTAAAGCTGTTTATAGAGGGGAGGAAATTTTGAGCATCCTCCAACTTACTTGGTCCCGGAGCCCTTGATCCCTGTGAGATTTTCAGGACCGATCACAAAATCCTTAGGATGCCCAGAGGATCACAAAATCTGCAGGATGCTCGCCTGGTAATTACTAATTACTCTGAATATCTGGAAATCAAACAGCTCGTCGCTCTGGAATTGCTATTTCGGTCTCCGCCTGGACAAGCTGCGATGGAGGAGCTGCCCTGCAGCGCATCCGATGGGGATGGAGGATCGTCGGAGGCGATGCCGGAATCACGGGAGGCGAAGCAAAACTTGTTTGTGGGAGCTGGACCGAGGGCGGCGGATCCGTCGGCGTCGGCAAACAAGCTTTGGGGACCACAGGCATCCCTCACCCCAAGATACTCCCAACCTTCTTCCTCTCCCAAAAGCTGGGAACCCGCAAACCAGGAGCATGGGGGGGTGGGGTTTTTTTGCAGCACAGTGTTAATTACTCATGATGATCTGGGCTCGTTAATCAACCTTGGATGCGCTTCGAGGTGGCTGGTTTTCCCGGTCGGATCTTGGAGTGCTGCGGCTGGACAAGCTCTGTCTCGGGAGGCTCTTGGCATCCGTGATTGCAGGAGTCCCGTCTCTCTCTGGAACTTCCCTCCATTCCCAAAGGCAATTCCGGCAACGGCTGACATGGAAAATACCAGTATTTTTAGCTGAGCTCCTTTCGGTGTGGTTTGATATCGGAAGGATGAGGAATTGGGGTCGTCTTTGAGTCAAGTTCTTTCTTTCCCCATCCCAAATCCCCTCCTTGGGCCTTTATCCCCACTGAAAAAACTGAACACAATCTGCAAATGGATTATTTTTCTTTTTTCCCCCAACTCTGGCTCTTGCCACTGTTTTATAGTTCTGCTCTATTTTTTGTTGCCCCGGCTGTGTCTTTGGTGGAGGAGGGAAGAGAAGAGGCTTTCCCTGGGGGATGAGGCCGGGATGAGCGTCCCTGCTGTAGGGAGGACCCCAGCGCTTCCCCCCTCTCTTCTTAAACCTTCACTTAAGCCAGACCCTGATTGTGCCCTGCAAGAGCAGGGCTTTTTTATTTCAAAAAAAGGAGTAATTTGAGTTAAATGAATTAAACTGGCCTTTGTGGCGCAAAGGTAGCTACCACCACCCTGCTGGAGGAGGAGGAAGAGGTGGCCCACACAGGCAGGGGAGCTTCCAGCATGGAGAAATGAGATGAAAACTTCATTTTTTCCGGCTGCCTCGTCCCGCTCCCAGCTCCTGCCTCTGCCCTGACCCCTCCTCGGGACAGCCCCCAGGGGGGTGCCCACCTCCAGGGCTTCTTTTCCCCCAGCGCAGCGAGTTGGTCCTTTATAAAAAACACAATTAATAGGACCCGTAGAATCGTTTAGGTTGAAAAAGCCCTTTAAGATCATCGAGTCCGGCATCTCCCATGGATCCATCCAGGGAAGGATCCGGACTGCAGCCCTGACCGGAGTTTGATGCTGCAGGTGGGCGTGTCCGATTTTTAGGTGGCATTTTGAAATTTTGCTTTGGGAGGGAATAGGAGAAACAGCAGAGACTCTCCTCGTTAGTTAACGAGGCCGATGAGGTTGGCTGAGCTCCAGGATGAGCAGCACCTGCAGGAGCCTGGCTGGGGACCTCCTGAGTGTGGAAACGGGGCCGTTTTGGGGTGATGGAGGTGGGAAAACAAGGTGTGGGGGGATCAGGCATGTGGTGGCAGCAATGCTCGAGGGGGTGTTTTCCACCTCTGCTTAGCCCCTGGGATCATGTCTGGGATCGGCATCGTTAAATGAACTCCTGAATTGGGCTGATGCTTACACTGGTTCAACAGCTGCTTTTTATTCCCCCCCTTTAGCAACAGGATTAAGCAATTTACCTACAAACAAATTACCCTAAAAAGCCCTATCTAACCCCAAGCTGGGCTGGGAAATCACACCCTGCTTGGGGGCTTCACCACCGCCCCAGCGTCGCTGCTGTTTTGGCACCAGCGCGTCCTTTTTGGGGGAGAAAAAGGGCTCCGGCGTTTCCTTTTCGACTCGGGATGCGATGGGATCCCAGCCTGGAGCTCCACCCGGGGGCAGGCAGTGCCTCCCGCTGCCCCTTCGCCCCGAATCGCATCCCAAGACCCTCCGATTCCCCCCGGGGTTCTTCAGGGGTGCCCTTGGCTGACATGCTTTTTTTCCGAAGCCGGTTGCTCCGTTGCCATGAGAACGGCTGGTGGAGCGGAGGGAACGCAAAGCGGAGAGGAGGTGGCACACGTGGGTGGGTGCTGGGCTCCCCGGGGGGGTTCGGGGCATCCCAGGCCCTGGGGACAGGGATGGGGAGGAGGGATATGCCCTGGGAAAAGTCACTGGTGTTGCGGTGACCCGGAAGCGTCAGGAGGACGAGGAGCGATGCTTGCTGGTCTTCCCGCTGCAGGATTGGCCCCCAAAAATTCCTCACTCGAGCTGGAGCTGAGCGTTTCCCGGCTTCCTGTGGGCAAGCCGCCTGTTTTGGAGCGTGTAGGCATTAACGAGGGGGCAAGAAAATGCCAGAGACTCTCCCAGCAAAATCCTACGGGGGCTTACTCCCTCCCTCCGGCTTGGATGGAGCCACCGATCCGGTGTCGGCGATGGGTGGGTAACCCACGGCACGTCCCGAGGCCGTTTTAAGCTTTAGGGGCTTTTTTTGGCAAGGGAGTCGGTGGGAATGCCGAGCTGCTGGCAAAAGTTATTTGACGGGTGAAACACGTGGTGGTCGGCCCTGCCGAGGCGGCAGGAGCTCCTTTCTGTGTAAAACTGATGTTTCCTTTGGCTTGGGGTTATTTTGGTGCCGAATCGGTTTAGAACAGAAGAGTTTGGGTGGAAGGGAGCTGCAGCCATCACCCGCCCGCTCCAGTGCTGCCCCAAAATGAAAGGATATTATTAAATAATCTTAAATAACTGCGCAGCTCCCTCCTGCCGAGCAGACGCGGGAGGATGGGCTCGCCGTGGAGATCAGAGGTTTTATCCAGGGTGGGGAGGGCAGGGATGGAGAGGAGCTGACCTTGGGAGCCAGGGAATCCCAGAATGGTGGGGGCTGGAAGGGCCCCCTGGGGATCACCTCGTCCAACCCCCTGCCGGAGCAGGGTCACCCAGAGCAGGTCGCGCAGGGTGCCATCCAGGCGGGTTGGGAATGTCTCTGGAGTGGGAGACTCCGCCACCTCTCTGGGCAGCCTGAGGGTGCCAGAGCCCTGGAACAAAGGAAAGAAGTTTTTCCTCATGTTGAGAGAGAATTTCCCGTGTTCCAGTTGGTGCCCGTTGCCCCTTGTCCTGTCGCTGGGCACCACTGGGAAGAGTCTGGCCCCGTCCTCTTGCCACCCACCCTGTAGCTACTGCTAAGTATTGACGAGATCCCTCTCGGTTGTCTCTTCTCCAGGCAGAACAGCCCCAGCTCTCCCAGCCTTCCCTCACCAGCGAGATGCTGCGGCGCCCTGAGCATCTCCATAGCCTCCGCTGGACTCTCCCCAGCAGCTCCTTGTCTGTCTTGTACTGGGGAGCCCAGCACTGGACCCAGGACTCCAGACGTGGCCTCCCCAGGGCAGAGCAGAGGGGGAGGATGTTCTCCCTCCACCTGCTGGCCACGCTCTTCTTGCTGCACCCCAGGATGCCGTTGGTCTTCCTGGCCACCAGGGCACATCGCTGGCTCGTGGGCAACTTGGTGTCCACCAGGACTCCCAGGTCCCTCCCTGCAGAGCCGCCTTCCAGCAGGTCCCCCCTACCCTGTGCTGGCGCAGGCATTATCCCTCCCCAGTTCTGGCCCCTGGGGAGCACCGCTAGTTGCGTTTCCTGCTTATCCCAAGCAATGCCGGCTTATCCAAAATGCCGTTGCAACTTCTTGCCTTCTCCGCAGGATCGCGGTGAGCCCGCCGGCAGCTCCGGTGCCCGGCTCTCCATGCGAACCACGGCCAAATGGATGCGATCGCAAGCGCCGGCCTCAAGAGGAAGTGTGAGGATGTGGACGTGGGCTCGCCGGGCTCCAACTCGGACGACGAGATCTCCAACAGCGACAGCGCCGACAGCTGCGACAGCGTCAACCCCTCCAGCTCCACCGGCTTCATACGTGAGTGGTCCGGGACGGTCAGTGGGGTGTCCCCAGCCTCTGGGTGCCTCTGCCATTGAGGATGGGGCACCTGGTTGTGGGGCTGGCTCTGCTCTTCCCCTCTTCATCCCTTACAGCCTGTTTGGGGCGATGAGCAGAGATCTGTCACCTGTCCTGTGAGCACGGGTCACGCCGGACCCCGGGGAATTTCAAATATTAGTCCCCAAATGGGTTGGCCAATGTCCATCCTGGACCTTTTCTGTCCCCCTCCCCAGCATTTGCGCTGATTGAATATTTTGGTGGCCGAACAGGGTGATGATGGTGCAGGGGATCAGTGGGGTCAGAGGTGAGAGCGCAGCCTGTGTGGACGCAGCCATCGCCCAAAGCCACCTCAGGGCCACCAGCACCACCTCGACCTGCTCCCGGGAGCCCGAGGGCTCAGGGGCTTAGTGGAAAATCCACTTTCCAGTGGGCCAGGAGATTTTCATGGGACTCCGGGAGGGGATTTTTGCTCCTAACATCCCCTCTCTGGCTTCCCCCTGCCTACAGCCACCTCCATCCTGAAGCGGCAGAAGCAGCTTCGCAGGAAGAATGTCCGCTTCGACCAAGTGACCGTCTACTACTTCGCCCGACGCCAGGGTTTCACCAGCGTCCCCAGCCAGGGCGGCAGCTCCCTGGGCATGGCCCAACGCCACAACTCCGTCCGCCGCTACACGCTCTGTGAGTTCGCCCAGGAGCAGGAGGTGAATCACCGGGAGATCCTCCGGGAGCACCTCAAGGAAGAGAAACTCCACGCCAAGAAAATGAAGGTATCGCCAGGGAAACAGGGTGTCGCTGGTGAAATCACGACTGGGAAACCCATCCCCGAGCTTTTGTGGAGCTTGAGCATAAGCCAGGTCAGAGCAGGGAGATCCAGGCTGCCCTTTCACACCAACTGGGGATGGATTTATCGCTGCTAAACACTTCCTTTTTATTTCTTTTACCTTTTTTTTTGGTGTCGATGCTGTACCCGCTCGCAGGGCCGGCTGAGCAGCGTCAGCCTGTGCCGGGTTCAGAGCTGTCAGCCAAACCTCGCCAGGTCTGTGCTGGTAGAAATTCCAGTCTGGGAGGAGGCAGCCAGGCTGCGGCGTCGGGGGAATGATGAGGATCTCGAGCGGCTCTGCCTGTTTACCAGCCTGTCCCCAGTTTGCCGCTGCTGGGTCCGCCCGGAGCCTGGGCTCTGCTCAGCGGGAAGCTTTGCAGAGCCTGTGGTGGGCTCTGGCTGCCACCACAGCCTGCTTTGCCCAAAGGGACACAAATCCAGCTGGTTGCCTCTTTATTTTCTTTAATTTTTAATTATTTTTTATGAAGAGAGGCTTTTCCACCAGCCTCAGGAGGCCACGGACCCTTCCGTCCACTGCCTCCCCGGGTGCTGGCTCTCAGAGGGCTGGGGAGCCCCGTTTATCCTCAGTGCTGAGATTTGGGGGTATCCGAGCGCGTGGGGAGGAGGAAGGGAGGCTGAAGGATCCGAGCAGGGAGGTGAAGGCACGTTGCAGGATCCGGCTCCGGCCCCGCCGTTGCTTTTGGGGGAAGATGCTCCGCAGCTCCGCTCCCGCCACCGCTCCCCCAGGACCCTGGTATTTTAAGCAGCAGCGACCTCCTTTTATCTCGCTCTTTGCAGGGCGCCGGAGCAGCGGAGAGACAGAAAAGGGATTCTCGGCTCTGAATTCTTTTATTGTTTACATTTTTTCCCCCCTTCCTTCTCCTATAAACTGCCACGAGCCCTCCCACAGTGTGATCAGGGGGGAAAAATCACACGGAAACGGTGCTGTGCGGGGCTCGACTTGCTGTGCGGGACCCTGCTCAGTGCCGGGGGGCCAGGGCCAGCTCTGAGGCGGGTGTGGGGTGGTCGGTGGGGGACCAGGAGCCAGAGGGAGGGATGTACGTCCGTCCTCCTGCCTCATGGCCGGGCTTCGGCGTCCCCCCGACCAAGCGCTGACCCTGCCCCACCGCCCCGCAGCTCACCAAGAACGGCACGGTGGAGTCGGAGGAGGCGGACGGCCTGACGCTGGAGGACGTCTCGGACGACGACATCGACGTGGAGAACGTGGAGGTGGACGACTATTTCTTTCTGCAGCCGCTGCCCACCAAACGCCGCCGAGCTTTGCTGCGAGCCTCCGGCGTTCACCGCATCGACGCCGAGGAGAAGCAGGAGCTGCGGGCCATCCGCCTGTCCCGGGAAGAGTGCGGCTGCGACTGCCGCCTCTACTGCGACCCGGAGGCCTGCGCCTGCAGCCAGGCAGGGATTAAATGCCAGGTGAGTCAGGGAAGGGGATGCCGGCGGCAAAACCGGGCTGCCATGGCTCGTGCTGGTGCCGGTGTGCCCATACTCCTCGGGTGCTGGCTGATCCCGGAGGGATTACAGCTCCAGGCTTGTTCTGGGGACACCTCGCAGGGGAAGAAATTCCCCCCGCTGCTAAATTCCCGATGTCAGGCAGCGCTGGGGTGGATTTCAGGCTCTGGGGAGGGATTCTCTGGGATGCTGGAGCTGCCACATCTCCCTCTCCCTGCCAGGTGGATCGCATGTCCTTCCCCTGCGGCTGCTCCCGGGACGGTTGCGGTAACATGGCCGGTCGGATCGAATTCAATCCCATCCGGGTGCGGACTCACTACCTCCACACCATCATGAAGCTGGAGCTGGAGAACAAGCGTCAGGGCGGGCGGCTGCCAGCACCAGAGGAGGAGGCGGCCGCCGCTCACGGCTCCGCCGGCGACTGGCTGGGGCCGCAGCCGGCCGAAACGCAGGACTTCCAGGAATTCATGGCGGAGAACGAGACGGCCGTCATGCACCTGCAAACGGCGGAGGAGTTGGAGAGGCTGAAGGCTGAGGAAGACTCCAGCAACAGCTCCGGCGTGGAGAGCTTGGGCGTTTGCATCCTGGAAGAGCCCCTGGCTGTGCCGGAGGGGTTATGCCCGGGTCTCGCCGCCCCCATCCTCATCCAAGCCCAGTTACCTCCGGGCTCGTCCGTCCTCTGCTTCGCCGACGGTTCAGAGCAGGCGGCCTCGGCAGCGGGCGACCAGCCCTACTTGAACGATGGGCCCGTGGTCTACTACCAGGTGGAGCCGAGGCCGGTGCTGGGCGCCAAGGGCGAGAGCGGCGCGGCAGAGCCGCCGGCAGCCTCCTCCTGCCCGGGCGAGAAGGACCTGGGCGTCCTCCCCGGCCCCGTGGTGACTTGCAGCCGAGCCGCCGCCATTCCGAGCAAGGGGGAAGCAGCCAAAAATCCTCCCTCCTCCCCGGAGGCCGCCCCGTCCGAGGGCTGCCGAGCGGCGGCCGCTCCCCCCTGCCCCTGCTCCCCGTCCCCAGCGCCGCCGGAGCCGCCCTCCGCCGCCGAATCGCCGGGGCCCGTCCTGCCCGTCTGAGCGGCCCCTTCCCTCCCCCCCCAGCGCTCACTTATTTATTGACCGTTTCTGTTTTATGGACCCGCTGGTGGTTATTTAACTGCCGGGGCGGGAGCGGGGCGGGAGCGGGGCGAGCCGGGGGCTGCCGTGTACAGAGGATTTTAAAGGGTGGCCCCTTGCCCGGCCCCAGCAGCCTTTCGCTTGCCCGGCAGAGATGGTTTTCCCGGCCGCTCCATCGCCACCCGCACACCAGGACACGCTAGACCTGGAGCCTCCTGCTTCCCACGGCAGCTTGTTCCCATCCTCCTCCTCCTCCCCCTCAGGCTGCCAGCAGACCTCTGCCCTCTTTGGTTTTTAACGGGGAAAAAAAAAAGACCTTTTTTCCTTTGTTTTTTTCCTGTGATGAATGTTTACCAGGCCGTGTCACAACCCAGCGCCTCCGAGGGATGCTCCAGCCCTTTCCCGGCAGCACCATCCCACTGGCCGCCGCAGCCAGTGCAAGGGGCCGGGATGGATTGGGAAGGACCCGGAGCTGTCGGGGAGGCTCTAATTGCACAAGAGGGGCGCGACCACGGCCCCCAAACCCTCCTTGAAAATTTTGGGGGAGGTTTGACCACCTGGATTTGAAGAGTTTGAGCCTTCCCTGGCCGCCGCACGGCTGGGACAGAGCCCCGTGTCCGTCTGTCTGTCCCCACACTCCACCCCAGCCTCGAGGAATGGTCAAGGCAACGGGCTGCCACATCCCCCAGCCAGGCAGTAAAAGCACTTTCCGTCCCCCTGGGCAGCCCCCTGGTTCCAGCCTTATCCCAGCCAAGGGGAAGCATCTCCTCTCCCTCCCCTGCCGTTTACCGGACTCCGGATGAGCAAATCCGCTCTTTTTAAGGAGAGAATCAAGAGGAGGGGGGAGGGGGGCCCCAAGAGCCCCCTGTGCCCATGACCTTCCTCTACCAGAGGGTTTGACCTGCCACAGCCTCACTTCTCCTGGGAAAACAACCCCGGAGCTGCTCGCAGGGGATCCTGCTCCCAAGGGAACCATCCCAAGGAAAGTGGGGGGCGAGACTGCGGTCTGACAAAGTGCTTTAATTGTTTTGGGGTTTTTTTTGGGGGGGGGGGGTTGTTGCAGTTTAAGGCTCTTCTCATGCTCCTGGCGGTCGCCTCCCTCTGTCGAAAGGTGTTTCAGGGGGTTTAACCCCCCCTCGCTGCTCTCGTCGCCGGGGCGAGCGGTTCCAACTGAGCCTTAAGCCCGGCAAAGCGGCTCTTCCCCACCCGTCCCCTCCCTCCCCGCCGGGACCGAGCCCTGGGGACACCGTCCCCTTTTCCCGGGCGGAGCGGAGGGAGGGGAAGGGGCTGGTTGCTAAACTGGGGGGGGCCTCGGTGTGCGTTACCGGCTGGCACTGATTCCGGCGGCAGCTCTCCTTGCCCTCGGCCAGCACACAAGGGCTAAATTCAGGAGGAACAAAGCCTTATCCCTTGTCGGGCGCTTTGCCGGTGACGTCCCCCACGTCCCGTCCCTTCCCAGCGGGAACCTGCCACCCCGCCGGCGCCCCTTTGGCCGTGGGGGGGTTTTCAGCTCCTGCCTGAGCCAGAGCGACTCCGAGCTGCAAAACCGGAGCAAACGGTGACACTTGAATGGGTTAAAGTCTTTATTTTTCCCCACTTCTTTTCTTTTTTTTTTAATTTTCACCGGACTCCACGCTCCCTCCCCAGCTCCACGTCCAGGCCCTCGGCCACCGCAGCCGGGTCAGGACCCGCCTCGTGCCGGGCTGTGGCTCGTTAGGCAACTAATTAGGGGAGCCTGGAGGCTCCGTCAACTGACAGAATGAATCCTAAGACGCCGGTTAGGATGGGTGCTTTCACAATAAGCAAAGAACTAATAGGATTTATTCTATTTTTACAAAGATAACTATGCTGTTAATAGTGCAATGAAAGCGCGTTTCTTGCCTTTTCTTGGGGTTTTTGGTTTGGGGAGGGGTTTGGGGGTTGGTTTACACGTAACTCACTGACACTAACGCTGGTTCCGCGCTGGCTCCTGCTCGATTTGTCGCTGCGTAAGAAACCACCCGGCCCGTCTCATCCGTCTCCTCTCTGGTGCTACCGAGCTGCTGCGGGAGCCGTGGCGCTGCCGAAATCCAGGCGTCCCCCCCGGCTCCTCGTCCCATTTCAACAGTGACTCTGCGACTCCCAAACCTCCCCGTCTCACACTGTCTACAGGTGGCTTTTTATTTTTAATTTTCCAGTGTGAATCCAAAGCTTGTCCTCCACTTTTTTTTTTTTCTTCTCCCCCCCCCTCCCCCTCCTCCCCCAGCCTTTTACGTTCTTTTCATGGTGACAATGCTGTATTTAAAGAGAATATTTAAGTGTAAAAATAAAGAAATGCTCAAACTTGCACTGCTCATCTCTTTAAAGGGGGTTAAACCCACCCTGGGGAACTCCTCTGGGTGGGGGTGGCGAATTCCTGCAGGAACAGGGAGGACAGGAGAAGGGTTTTCCTCTCCAAGAGGTGCGGGAGGAGCTCGGGGCTGGCCTGGTGCACGGGTGGGTGATTTCTACCCCTCCTTTATACCTGAATAATGCTTAAAAAAAGGATATTTTCCGGGTGTTGGCGTGTGCCGTCTGCGGGTGGAGGAGCTGGCGGTGGCACACGGAGTATTTCACGGCGCGGGAGGCAGGGAAGGGCCTCCAGAGAGACGCCGGAGCCGCTCATTTGCTTTTGGCTTTAATAAAACACTTAAACTTGGGCTAAATTCACTCAACAGCCGTTTCTCATGCAGTGCCGGGGCCAGGTGAGACGCGCTGAGTTTTAACCCCCCGAACGCAGCCCGTGGCGGGGAGCTGCCACCAAAGCCCCCCCCGAGCCGCCTCCACCGAGATCTAATTAGGCAGAACTTAACGAAGGCAGCCCCGTGGCCTCCGCTGAAGGTGCCGGTGCAGTTCGCTGCTCCCACTCTAACCCCAGTTGTGTTGGCAGTGGCATTTCCAGCCTCCGTGGGCGAGGGACGGTGACAGGGACATTCCAGGAGGCAGCCGAAGCTGAACTCTCCGAGGCTGCCGGTAAGGTCACAGGGGAATTTGGGGTCTTTTCTTAACCCCTCAGGGAGACTTTTCTATTTACGACTGCTCAGTGGAGTAAAGAAACGAACTAAAACCCTCCGCGCCAAGCAGAGGAGCAAAACCCAAGCTGAACGGAGCCGGCTACTATGGGAATACTAAGGGAAGTGTCCGCAGGCAGCGGAGACACGTGTTCTCCCCTCCTGTGGTTAAAGTGACGCAGTGTAAGAGCTGCAACAGCAAAGCCACCTTCCCCAGACGCCGAGGGAGGGAAGAGGCAGGGATGGGGCTCAGCCCCACAGCATTGCCAGCCTGCTCCGACGGCACCAAGGGGAAGAGAAGAGCCGGCGCCGGCACAAACCTCCGAGGGAATCGCATCTTCGCCCCCGCGGTGGCGGCGGGGCCCGTCTCGCCACCCCCGGGCTGTGGTTTCACATCACCCGAAGGTGGGGGGGTTTTTTCGGCGGCACCAGGCTGGGAATCGCCAAATCGGCGCGCGATGCCAGGGGTGAGGGTGCGCAGCCGGCGGAGCGGCCGTCACTCCTTGGCCCTGACATAGTTGAGGGACAGCAGGACCATGCTGTTCGCCAGGAGGGAAGCTTCGGAAGCTGGAAAAAAAAAAAAACGGAGAGTGGGGTCACAGCGGTGCTGCCACGGCCCAGCCGCTCCAAACACGCTCATCCCGAGCTGCCAGCGCGGCACCAGAGGCCACGGGGCTCCCCCTGCTCCCAACCCCCCTCTCCGGTGGCTTTTGGCTCTGCTCCGGGTCCCCCGTTTCCCTCCCGCTCTCATTTTGCTTCCCCCGGTGCTGCTGCGTGGCTTGAATCTACCACCACCAGGTCTCTGCGGGACAGGAACACCCGGGAAGAGGGTATTCCCTCTTACATATTATAATTTTTGTGGGTATTCCACATGGATACCTCCCCGGAGAGAGCCAGCACACTCCGCCCATCCTCCTCCAGGGCCAGCAGATGGACAGGGCAGCCCAGAGGGGGATAAAGCCGCCTTTTACCCCGAATTTCCCCGGAACCGGTGTTCCCCATGCCCAGAGAAACTCGGGAGATTCGCAGGAGCTGCCCCTCGGCCGCCGTTACCTTGCAGCTTGCAGGAAAGGCCCAGCCACTGCTCCAGCCACGCTCTGCACTCGGACATGCCAAGATGAGTGGAGTTCAGGCCACGGAGGTAACAAGCCTGCGGAACCAGGGAGAGGAAAAAAAGACAGAGACGTTCAGGAACACAAAACGCCAGGGATCGCACTGTGATCCTTCCTTGGCGCGAAGCAGGGCTGAGCAACGGCGAACCGTGCGCCAGCGCGGTCCCGGCATGGAAAATGGGCTCAGAAAACACCTTCCCGGAGGAGAGCGGCTGCAATCTGCCTCGCGGTGGGGTCTGGAGAAACGTGCTGGGCCCCGCACAGCTCTGCTAACGATGGGGAGGGACGGGATGACGCAAACGCGGGTAAAAGCCGCTGGCGTGGTGCTGGAGGAGGCGTCCTCACCGCTTTCAGCTCCTCCTCGGAGAGCTGGCCCAAGCCCAGGCGCAGCATGGCGCGGTCCAGGTGCCGGATCTCCAAGACGTGGCTCCGCAGGCGATGCCTCAGGAAAAAGGCCGGCAAGTGAGGGGTCAGGAACAGGACCTGGCTCAGGGCTTTCTGAGAGGGGAAAGAAGGGCAGGGTCACCGGCGAGGGCGTCCGACTCCTCCAAAAATGGGTGTCTGACCCATTCAGGCACAACCTAAATTAGACAAAGCCTCTCCTGTTCCAGACGTGCCCCGTGTTTTGTTCCCCTTTAATTATCTGGCTAATTGTTCTGCCCACGCTGAAACCCTGAGCTGCCCCCAGCAGTTCTCATTACGCCCAGCTCGGCTGCCCGGCCCAACGAGCAGAGCAGGGAGCGGGTGTCCAGGGAAACAAGATCTGTCCCAGGCCGGATGCGGGTGTCCAGGGAGAGTTCAGGTGTGTGGGACGGCTCGGACGCAGCCGACGGTGCCACTGAGCCAGGGAACTACCGCACGGTCTCACTCTGGGGCTGTTTTCATAGAATCACCGAATGGTTTGGGTTGAAATGGACCTTTAAAGGCCACCTGGTCCAACCCCCCTACCATGAGCAGGGACGTCTTCAACTGGACCGGGTTGCTCAGAGCCCCGTCCAGCCTGGAATGTTTCCAGGGATGGGGAATCCACCACCTCTCTGGGCAACCCAGGCCAGTGTCTCACCACCCTCAGCAGAAAACATTCCTTCCTTATGTCCAAGCTAAACCTACCCTCTTCCTTCACTTTAAAACCGCTGCCCCTTGTCCTGGCGCTACAAGTCTTGGTAAAAAGTCTTTCTTCTAAGCCTTATTTAAGTACCGGAAGGGGCTGGAAGGTCTCCCCGGAGCCTTCTCTTCTCCAGGTTGGACAGCCCGTAGGATCCCCTCCCTCGCCCTGCCGGCCACGCTGCTGCGGACGCAGCCCAGGATGCCAGTGGCTTTTTGGGCTGCCAGCGCATATTGGCACTCACAACCAGCTTTTCATCCACAACGCAACTGGTTTGGGGGCACAACCCTCTGTTTGGGGCACAACCGAGCGGTCGAGGACCTTGGCGCCCTGCAAGAGGCAGCTCCGAGCTGCCGGCAGGGGAAAAACCACACTCACCACGTGAGACACCTGGAGTTTGTTGAGAGCCAGTGGAGATCCCGAAAACAAACTTCTCACAGCATAGAGCTCGGCCACGCGGGGCTGGGAACCTCGCTGCACCTGAAAGCGCCACGGCGTGCGTTGCCGTCACCTCCCACGGGCAGGGCCCAGGCGGCGGCGGCGGCGCGGGCAGGACAGGCAATATCCCGCCACGGCGCTGACGTACCTCGGCGCAGAGCTCCTGCAGGCGCTTCCGCAGCTGCGGCTCAGGCAGGGAACGCGCTGCCAGGGCTAAACTCTCTACCACATCTCGATAGGAGTCCCTGCGGATGGCGTCATACGTGTCCAGGAATTCAACTTGCTGGTTGGGGGTCCAGAAGTAGCGGATCAGGAGCTGGCGTGGGAAGAAATACCTTGGAGAGAAGAGGAGACAGGGATTCAGGGGGGAAAACCGCACGCACAAGCCGGGGCAGTCGGATTTTGTGCTGCGGGAAAGAAGCACCAAGCAACGCCCTGCACCAGGGCAGCACATCTCGCCCCTGGGAGCTGCGGACGTTTGCTCTTCCAAAGAGGGTGATCTCAGGAATCACAGGATCAGTTACGTTGGAAAAGACCCGTAAGATCAGCGAGTCCAACCATTAACCCAGCACTGCCAAGCCCACCACCGGACCATGTTTCTAAGAGCCACATCTACCCATCTTTTAAACCCCCCCAGGGATGGCAACTCCACCCCTGCCCCAAGCAGCCTGTTCCAACGCTCCACAACCCTTTCCGTGAAGAAACTTCCCTAATCTCCAACCTAAACATCCGCCGGTGCAACCTGAGGCCATTTCCTCTCATCCTAATCCAGCTCCCTCAGCTGCTCCTCAGGAGAATGTGCTCCAGCCTCCTCCCCAGCTCCGCTGCCCTTCCCCGGACACGCTCCAGCCCCTCCGTGTCCTTCTTGGCATGAGGGGCCCAAAACTGGACACGGGATTTGAGGTGGGACCTCACCGGTGCCGAGCACAGGGGGACAATCCCTGCCCCAG
>VZSF01011208.1:0-46727 GCA_013398295.1 Chionis minor
CTCCTCTCGCTTGTTTCCCATGCCATCCAATTTGACACTCAGTACCTGACCCATATCTGTGTCCTGTGTTACGGGGATGCGGCTCCACAGATTTGCACACACTGAAATCCTAGGACATGAGCACATACCGACAATCTTGGAATACTCTTCTGAATTGGGATAAATCTAAAAAGTATGGAAGTGTTTTCCTGAACTAAAGCCTCAATCACCAACTTAAAGATAAATTAGCTTTTTGATACTCGGTATAACTAATTCTGAGAACAAGTTGGTGTCCTAAATATGAGAAGCATTGTAGTGAAAAATAATAGACCTCAATTGGGGAATATTTCATTAAAATTGTGATGATCTTTTATTCCAGTATTGAGTTTTCTCTACTGCTCTCTCCCTGTTAACACTCAAGGTGCTATGACTAGAAATTGATGGAAAACTAGGGAATGTCAGACCATTTGAAAAATTTCTTTTAAATTTTTCATGAAAGTAACATTTTCCTCTGAGCATTCTGAAAAAACGTAGTTGTATCTTAGATTTTAATATGTTTCATATACTGAAATATGTTGCCTGGAAAACAAAACCCAACAAAACATGTTGAGGTTGGCATGATTCATCTTCTTTAAAGATTTCATGCAAAACACTTCAGAAGAATACATTTTCCCAATTTCCAGCAGTTTACATTCAGGTTGGGATTTAAGAGTCAAGATAGAGAGTTTCAAATTTTGTCTCGCTAACACAATGCCTTGTTTTGCCTTGATTATTCCCATTGCACAAATAGAACAAACCAATCTAGCTAGACTTTATTCTTAATTGTGTGTTAGGAAGACGTTTACAATACAGAAATTTTGTAATGTATATATATTCCCGTGTCCTAATTTTAAGTCAGTAGTCTTGGTCCACGCATGATTTTGAAAGCTTAAGTTTGATTTAAATTGTGTTAAGAACCTACAGCAATGCCACCACAGCATTTTTTTTTAACAATGCAGTGTTAATTTTACAGGATCTGTTTATAGCTATACTGTGTTTCCAGTGAAAAACACTTTTTCTTCTTTCTGTGATAACATTGCTGTACAAACAGTAAAAATAATTTTGGTTTATCTTTTGCAATGAGTTTCTGTGATTTACGTAAAGGTAGACTTGGGAATTACTTACAGTCAAAATGGCAATTTCCTTCGAAGGTGAGACAGTTTGAGACATTGTGTGCTGGACAGGAAGCTGGACTATTAGAATGCTTTGCTGCCCTCTAGGCAATGAATATTTAGCTAAGTAATATTCTGGTGTTTAGCAGAGCTCAAAAAGGGTTATCTGTAGACTGGATTCGAAATATTCTACATGTAGTCGAGAGCAGGAAGCTACTGTTACTGAAATGCTGAAATGGATTTTACAAATTATAAACTATCTTCTAAGACTACTGGTTTGTTTTCTTTTTACTTTGCTTTGCAATCTCTATCAAGTATTTTGTCAAGGGAGTTTTGTCTTTCCATTAGGTTTGGAGATTTGGTGGACAAAGGTAACTGTAACACCAAGGCGTTCGTTACGTGTCCGTGTTTAGGATTTGTTGCTGATAGGGTTTGGAAAAATCAGAGGGAAACTATTCCCGTCTTGCTTAAGAAGTGCAGTCTCGTGGGTTTAATTTAACACCACTTTGTATTGAAGGGGAAGACTGCTAACGTTTCCAGAATTCAGAACTTCGAGAGGTAATGCTATACCCTTTGAGCGGCTGGAGAAAGGAGCCCAGGCCTCCAGCAGTCCCTGCCGCGGGTGCGACAGGAGCGCGGTGGGGCGAGCGACACCCGCGCTGCCGGGCTCGGCGCAGCCTTTGGAGCATCCCTGAGCAACCACTGCCACCTACTGCACGTTTCCCAAAACCAACTTCCCGCAGTGCCTTGCTCCGCCCGGGAGGCATTCGTAGCTTCGGAAAGTCTTTATCGTATCCTTGAGCTCTCTTCAGGGGGGAAGAAAAAAAAAAAAAAAAAAATCATGGGGAGTTCGGCGTGGGAAAAAGGCCTGAAAAGCCACACGTGGTGCTGCAAATTAAGCATCACAACTTACAAAGCTTTATGTCCTTTTTTACAAAGGCACAATAACACTGGAGCCTTGTGCGCCTACAACAGCGCCCTATGCTTTTAACACAACGAACATATTTACTGTAAAACCAGGACTCCTGAAGCCCTGTTAGTGCTCTCGGGTGCCGGTGTGCGCGGCGGGGTGGGCTGAAGCGAGGCCTCGCCGGGGTCCCGACACCAGCCTGAGGAAGTTTCCCCCCTCACAGGCCGAGGGCTGCGTGTTCCTGGCTGCTGGGGCGAGCTCGGCTCTGGAGAGGAGGTTGTTTCGCTCACAGAATGTTAGGGGTTGGAAGGGACCTCTGGAGATCATCCGGTCCAACCCCCCTGCCAGAGCAGGTTCACCTACAGCAGGTTGCACAGGATGGCGTCCAGGTGGGGTTTGAATGTCTCCAGAGTCAGAGACTCCACCACCTCTCTGGGCAGCCTGTTCCAGCGCTCTGCCACCCTCAAAATAAAGAATTTCCTCCTCATGTTCAGATGGAACTTCCTATATTCGATTTTATACCCATTGCCCCTTGTTCTATCACTGGACACCACTGAAAAAAGACTGGCCCCCTCCTCCTGGCCCCCTCCCTTTAAGTATTTGTAAACATTGATGAGATCCCCCCTCAGCCTTCTCTTCTCCAGACTAAAAAGACCCAACTCCCTCAGCCTTTCACATTTTGCTCCTTAAACCCATGTCAGTGCCGTCTTTCCCCCGCGCTGCAGGGCGAGAGCAGGAACGCGGAGCAGCCGCAGCCGCCGGGTGCGGGCTGTGTTCTCTGGGTTCCAGCGTGGCGGGAAGCGCCGAGAGGGAGGGAGGGAAGAAGGGGCTGAGGCGCAGTTTGCGGTGATGGTGCCGCCGCTGCCGCCACAGGCGCGCGGACGGCGCAGTCCAGCCGTTAACGCCACCCCCCGCTTTAAACTTCCCGCCCGCCGCCCGCGCCGCCGGCGGCCGCCCTGCCTGTTCGCCGCCGCCGTTTCCAGGCGCCGCGGACGGCAGAGGCGCCGGGCGGCCGCGGCCTCTCGGCGTCCCCTTTCGGACCGGCGCCGAGGGTTGCCGCCGGCCCGCCGCCCCTCGCCTCGCCGCCTTGGCTCCGCCGGCGGGTCGGTGCCTCCGCCGGCAGGAGAGGCGAATCTGCCGGGCCCGTCCTCCCGCTAGCGCAGTTTGGGCGGTTGTCAGGGAGAAACAAGATGGCGGCCGCGGCGACGGAGGAGGACACGGAGCTGCGGGACCTGCTGGTGCAGACGCTGGAGAGCAGCGGGGTGCTCAATAAGATTAAGGTGGGGGGCAAGGAGAGCCCCCCGCCCGCCCACACCTCGCCCGGCGGGGAGGGGGGAGCGCTGGCTGGCGCCGGCGGCCGTTAACGGCCCCGCGGTGCGCGGGGGGAGCTGAGGCTTCGCGGGCTTCGTCCCTTCTGGCTGCCGCTTCCAGCCGGTGTTCCCGGCGGGGCCCTCTCCCGGCGTCACGGCCTGGCGGCGGCTCCTGCTTCTCCCCGCCGTGCTCCCCGGCCGCTCGGCCTGCGGCTCGGCTCGGAGCCGGGTCCAGCGCCTGCCGTGCGCCGTGGAGCGGGTGCAGCTCGGGGCGGAGGCGAGGGCCGGAGGCCTGAGCGCCCCGTGAGGTCTGCCCGCCGGCCGCGGGAGCTGCCGGGTCCCCCGGGCCGGGAGAGGGAGGGGAGCTCTCGGCCGCCGCAGGGTGCCCGGCTCTGCGGTTTCGACCTCGTAGATCCCGTGCGGCCGCAAGAGCTCCCTTGCTGCTGCCAAACCCGCTGGAAGCATTCAGCCGCCGGGGCGTGTGGGACGAGGTGGGCAGAGTTGCTCTCCGCTTCGATGCGAAAAAAGCTCCTCTTGGAAACTTCAAGCAGAATTTCTTGTGGGTCGCTGTGTAAACATTGTTCTTGTGCGTGGGCTGCTTGAGTTGTGTCTTGGAGGCTTGCTGAACCTGGAAACTCTGGGGGTGCTGCCTGCCTACAGGGAACAAATAATGCTGTGTTAGGAAAACGTATGGAAGATAGTGTTGTAGTGGAGCGTACGCTGCTTCCAAGCCTGTGGTGTAGCCTGAGCTTGTGTAAGAAAGGATATAAAAATTGGTTCCCTGGGTTCTTGTTCAAGTCAGAAGCTTCCAGCAGTAACTATTGTGTATAGCAGGGAGCCATACACATATGGAAGCATAAGAACTGCTGGATTCCCTTCCAAGCTAGAGGAGAAATGACGTATAGATTCCAGATCAAGGATGGTGGTGTTTATCCCAGTGTTCTATTTTAAGCATTCAAGAGGTGGATGATCATTGCTAATATTTCAGGAACAGTTCAACAACTGAAGTGGTTAAGGGAAGTGAGAGCATCTTTGTGTGTTTACTTCAAAGTCCGCTAAATTTTGGGTTAGTAGTCATACTTTTCAACAAAACAGTATTATTAAAAATGTGTTGGTTTTGCATTTCAAATGGATAATCCTTGTTTAAATTGCATAAGTAGATGAAGATTCTAGCTCATGTAACTGTACTTTGAGTGGGGAGACCTTTTTCTAGTTAAGTGTGAAATAGGCCTTTTGGGCCACCTGTTAACCTCCTGCATAGTGTCAACCAGTAGAAGTGTGGTGATAAGAAAATGATAATTTAAAAAAATCCACAAGCCAATTAGGTCATACTGAGCAAATGTAGTTTCTTAATTCCTGCCTTTGTGTAGCGTGCAAGTTTTTGTGCTGCGGTTGCCAGTTTGTTCAGTTTTGTGTAAATATATTTATTGTAATTTTCACTATTCTGTAATACTAGAAGTGTGTAGCAGCCAATATGGTGCAATTCCTTAAGGTAAGCTAGCAAATGACTTACAAAAGTGGAAACCTACTTACTGTTTTATGTTTCTCTAATACTAGGAGTTACTGTTTAATAATTGGCATGCTTACGGTTAAGGCTGCTCATGTGAGGAATTCATGGTGGTTTTTTCTTAACTGTAAGCCTTCATTGGCACACAACTTTAATGGCCATCTGTTAATTTATAGTATTAATGACTTAACAGAATTTGTTCTGCTAGTACCTGACAAAAAGCCCCCTTCCTGTAGAATAATTAGGGTTGAACAAGTCTTCTTAAATGGTCGGCTTTTGATTGAAATTAGATTACACCGTGGATAAAAAAAATAAATTGCCATTGTCCTTTCATTAAAAAAGTTAAACATAGTTGTCATCAATAGTGTTTCTTTTTCTATTGTGTGTCGGGTTTTTTTATGTGGTAGAACTGAATGAACACTTAGATATTATCAAAACTGCTGTTTATTTTGTACTTCATAATGAGCACTGACCTTTTTTTCCAAGATGGATGAGGCTAGAAAGCTAACTATATTTGAGATTTATTGAAGAAGAAAGAAAACGATGTGGTCAATGTCAGCTGAATTGGTGTGAGGCGCTACACGTAAAGAGAGCTCTGGAAGGATTAGAATTCAAATAGAATTATTTCAGTGGATAGAATGTATCAGGCTGTCAGCTAATACATTTGTAACAATGGGTAATTTTTAGAAAGAAACTTACGGCAATGCCTTTGTTCTCTGGTACACCATGAATTTGTAATAGTTGCAGTATATTAGTTTATTCTTCTTTTGGGATTAATTTATTGGATGCATTGCTGTAAATTATTTAGATGAAAAAAAGTAATACTTGTATGACAGCTTAAAAATATGTTCTTGATTTTTTCAATTTACCTTAGACTTTGAGCACTAGAGTATTTAATGAAGTCATTGTGAAAACCGGAAGGTGTGTAAATATATTTGTCACGCAGTTGAGAATTTCGTGTCTTTAAGCTGCAGTGTGTGTGTATATATATACATAAATATACATATATAGAATTTGTTGATCATTAGAATTAATGTGATGGATAAGACTGCTTCTTAGTGAATTCTGTTAATATACAGAATATAACTGGATATTTGTACTTTAGTGAAAACTATCACTGGTAATATGTGATGCATGCTGTACAAATAGACACGTTCTTCTATCTTGCAGAGAATGTGATCTTTCTCCTAGGGAAGCTCTCTCTGTCATCATCAGAGCAAGAAGAGCCATTGTGCTTCTTATTGTGTTCCTTTGTTATCTTATTTTGTTTTGCTTTGTATCTTTCAATCTCTTGTTCTGAAAAAAAAAAAAGTTTATGCCACCTGAATTTTGCATCTTCTCTGGAACTTGCTGTTGCTACAAATACAAGGGAGGTTAGCATCACTAGTAATGCTTTTGGCCAGCTGATACTGTTCTTGCTAGTTTGGTTCAAAACCTAGACAGCTGAGATACTGGCAAATAATGTGTTGTTAGAATAAAAATACTTTTTTTTAGATGGGCTGTTAACTGCATATACATAAGTCAGTTAAAACTGTTCTATTTGCTTTTTCATCTTCATTTCATATATTATAATGCTTTTAAATGTCTTTGAATTATTAACTATCATAATGAGTATGCTGCACACTGCAGTGTAATACCCAGTTTTCTGGATGTTGTGATTTTTGTTGTCTTTTTTTTTTTTTTAAGTAGTTCGTATCAGAAAGTCAACTAATTTCTTGGAATCAAGGAGAATAATTCAATTTTTTATGTAACATCTATTTCTTCTTATTTTTAGAAGTTAAGTACAACCTATACTGATTTCAGATTAACTAACTGAAATTCAACATCTAAATGCCAGTATGGTCCTCCAAACATCATGGATGTATCTTACTTTTTGAAACATGAGGATGAGAACTGCTTGTGACGGGTGGAGTGAGCACATGATAAATGTAGCTGCATGTGTTTAGAGTTTATGGGTTTTAGGTGTTTACTACTTCCTTTGGGGTATGGATTCTTCCTCTTTTCCATCATTCTTCATCTTTTCAATTACACTGCCAGCAAGTTTAACTTCCTTAGCCAATTAAGGGTGCTAAGTTGAAGAGTTTTCCACGGAAGTGGACAAAAATGGTCATGCAAACTACCGGTCCTGCTCAAGGATGAGAATCTCACAGACTTTACAGATGGAGAGTAACATTGGTAGTGACATTGCAGTTTACAGTTTGGCACCAGCTTTGGGTTTGTGATGCGTATGGACTGGTACAGGCATTTAGCCTGATGCGTGCAGGGTTTTAGCCTGGAGTGATGACCAGTGGTTAGACTGCTTAGTGCTTGGTGGGTCTTGCTGTGTATCTACCGAGGTGTATGGCAGTTATCTTGGAGTTAGGAAGTGGAGATGCTGAAAGCTGTGCAGGAAGGTGCCCACGTGCCACTAAATTTTACAAGAGATATGCAAGAGATTGCTTGTGCATGCTTGAGGTTGTTTCATAGTGTCCTGGTCTGAGCGACACAGGACTAATTTATAATGCTAGGGAAAACTGCATTTTTAAAAGACTCTGGTGTCTGAATTTGTGAAAATATTTCCTTTGTAGCCAGCTATTGTATGTGGGTTTCAAGGTCTCAGTGTTTTTGAGCACACTAGGTGCAGGGATGAGGAGGAGCGAGACCTGGGCCCTTGACTCAAGCTGGCCAATGGAATTATTTAATACCATAAATGTCACATTCAATATAAATTAGAAAGTTTGCTGTAAAGTACTCTCTTTCTCTCCCTTGATGGCGGTGGTCCATAGAGCTTCTTGCCCTGGTGCTGGACCCCTGAGGCCCTCCTTTCCTCCTTGAAGCCGTAGCGCTCATAGTGTCTGACTTTTGCTGTCCACTGCTGGGAGTGCAGAGCTTCCTACTGGTATAACTGGCTGAGTATAATCCTTGTGTATTTTATATTGATATTGGGATCAATACTGGTTCTTTAGCATTGTTAATGTTAATTATTTAGTCTTATACTATTAAGTCTACTTATATTTCTACCCTTATGTTTCCTTGTTTTTCCCCGATTCACCTTCCCAGGTGGGGAGAGGTCACTGGGTGATAGAATAATTGTCTAAATGACAATAAATTGTTGTAGGTTTTTCAAACCATAACACATAACACTGGAGCAGACGGTAGTTATACGTGCCTGTGCTTTGCCTGGAAGATCTGTAAACAGTTTATATCTCAGCAGCAATACTTTCTTTTACCCTGCAAAATCTTATGTGTTACTTTAATCATTTCACTGCCCTTAAACATGCATTTAACCACACCATCCACTGAGGCACATGTTGGTTACAATTTGTGAATGCAGGCTCGCAGGAGAGTTTTGCACCTCCAGCTGGCCTGTTGCAGATCTCTGAAGTGAATGTCTCCGTTATTGATGCTTCCTGAACTTGCCTATCTACCCCTTGTTTCTTAGGGAATGCACAAAGTTACCTGTATGTGGCTTCAAAACCTGTATGTGTTCAGCTGCTTAAGTGGGTTGAGCAGGGTGGTAGCATGTGCATTTGGCAAGCTGAAATTTGTATTATGCTTTCTGCTAATGGGTCTCTTATGGGGAGGGAGGGAAATCCCAGGACTTGCTCTGCAAAAGCTGCAGGACTCTAAGGCTGTAGAAATGATGTTGAGAGATGCATGAAACAGACAGCAAGGCTTTGTCACCGAGCAGACAATGTCATACTCAACTGTACTATGTGTACAAAACATTTTATAAAATTAAAGTGACCACTTTTAGAGCTAGTATTCCCCAGCATATCAAGGTCGGTGTCATGAAGCTGTTGCTTGTTCGTCTAACGTATGGCCTCAGGAGTAGAAAGTATGAATAAAGTTTGATAGGAAAAAATAATTTTGCTGAGATCCCTTTGGAAGGTGTTGCGATAACAGGATGTTTGCAAGTGAATTGTGTAGCTATGCAAAGGAGACCACTGTGGAAGGAATAAGCCATCTCCACAGCTTGTGCTTAATGCCTGTTATAAGAAGTCATCTTGGTTGCTGATGCGCCTATATGCTTTGAGGCATAGAAATGAGTTTGAAGTTCCCAAGTCCTTTCCTATTGGAAAACGTTGTGTCAAGTTTTGTCCTATGGCAGTAAGCTCTCTTGTTTAAGTGCTGGACACCTGTGTTTCAGCACAATAAAAGACAAATGCCACAATAAAAGAAAACTCCAGGGGCATATTCTATACCTGTGCGATGGAGTCAAGCAGGAGGTAGTTAAAGACTATAGGTCAGTACAGACTACAGTTAAAGGCTCTTCAGTCCTGGGCAGTCTCTGTCTTATCATTTTACTTTTCATCCAGCATCTGGCTATGTAAGTTGCTGTGGATGGCTTTTATAAGCGTACTAAATCAGATTAATAACCTTGTTAACATAGGTGCTTGTTATCTCACTATTAAGAGCATATTCCTAAATCAGGTTGGCATTTTTGAGATGCCACCAAAAAACTGTATTTGGGATAGTAAGAACAGTTTTCCCCTTTCCCAGGGAGCTGTTTTCCTGTATAGTACTCCAGATACATGCAAAAGGCTCTTTATTTAGAACAGGATAAACTTATCTAGGTTCTTGAAGAGGGATACCACAGTCCAGTGCAGAAAAGATGCTTTCATGGACTACAGGCTTCTGATGTGCAGTACAGCAGCAATTGGCAAGAGACAGTGTTGTCTGATGAGCTGCAAATGCCTGGGAGGAAAAGGGGAAATGTACTTTTGTTTCATAATACCGACCCATACATTTCCCAGTGAGTACAGACAGCAGTTGTCATATATGATGTTAGCCTTACTCATTTTAGCTAAGTTCAGTGAAATCAAATTGCTGTCTCATTGGTATGAGCTCTTGCCTGATAAAACTGCTTAGGGCTAGAAGAGAATGTGCACCTTGCAGAGGATGAGAAAAGCCTGTGGGTTTGGTGGGTGCAAGAATGATATATGTACACTGTCACCTTACTCGTCAACATCTGTCTCTGTTGGCATAACCATGTTTTATTGAAGAGTTAGGAAGGACATGGATGGGGAAGTTGAATATCAAGCTTTGGTCTGCTTAGTAAAGCACTAGACTGAATAAAATTCTTCAAAATGTATTTGGATTATGTTGAAAACTGCTAGCAGGATGAGGCAGTGTGGAATAGGGCCGTGGCAAGAGCAGATTGTAACAACATATAGAACACAGATTTGGCTTGTGCCAAAGGGCAAAGAGAAATGCCAAATGTTCACACTTACTGAAAAAAAAAAAAAAGGTGTGTGTGGGAGAACAACACTGTGCAAATGGATTAATCTACACCGTGTTATAGGCCTCCATATCTGCTGGTGGGAGCAAATTGCTGTGACTGTATCTGATGACAGTGCTCTCGGTCTCTGGTGTTCAAATTCTCTGTGACTTGTCTCAGGTCCTCAAAAGCCTATATGACACTGTCCATCCTACTGTGTAGGATGATTCATCTCTTTTTATCGGGATGATTTTTTCCCTTTGACTTCAGCTTTGTTATTGTTGTTTTTTTACTTTCTTCCTCCTGAACTTGAGAATTACTGCTTTAACCTCACACAGATTCAAGTACATGGTTCCATGTCTAAATTTATTAAGATGATATTTTGAGAATATCTTGCTATGATCTGAGCAGTACCCACCCCAAAGGACAAAAGGCAGTGTGTTGGAATGGTATTAAGCCTTCCTTGTGGAGAGAGTACAGGAGTGCTTAGTTTCAAATTTTTTGTGATGCTCGCAGGATTGATAGACCAATTGGAGGGCTGCTTATTGTGGAGAGGCTGTGTAGGGTGGTATTCTAGATGATGCAGGTAAGCCAAAGGGAGATGTGGTAAGTACCAGTAGGATTGTCTTCTGGTGATGAGGTCTGACTTTAAGGATATTAATTGGGCAGTAATAGAAATAAAGGTGAACTTGCTATTAATGGGGAATGGCAACATCTGGGAGAAATTGACAGTGTCTTTAAATGAGAAGAAGAGGAGCACCTCAGTCCATATTTAAATGACATTGGGTTTGGTGTAGAGGGGTGGAGCAGGCAAACAATCACAGTTATGAGAAAATGAATGTCAGTTGTGATATTGTTCCAAAATCTCAAACAGGTCAGACTTTGGATGAGCTGATGTAATGGCAGCTGCTTTCAGACCGCTTTGTTCAACAGTCTTATGGTCCAGACTCTTGGGGGAGCTTACCCCTGCCCAGATGTAATGGCTGGTGTCTTTTATTTTGAACAGTTGTAATAGCCAGGCTGTTTCACAAATGCTTTGTTATTCTTCTTGTCCTCCTATGTAAGTATACTTGGTTTCTGCAGCAACAGTAGAAAAGAGTCAGCCTTGCAACCATTTGAAGTTTTTCAGTGACATGAGACCAAATAAAGTTTTTAGCTGTTGGTCCAAAAGTTAAATGTAAACTGATTTTGTAGGAATAATACTTAAATTAATGGTTTATAAGAGGATTTGCTGATTGAATGGTGTACACCAGCACCTGAAAAAAAGGTAACTGCAGTGTCAGTATGACCATTGCTTACAATTGTGGGAAGCATTTTACACTTCTTTTGATAGGAAATATTTTTAACTTTTTTTCATTACTTTTTGTCCTCTAAAAAGATGCCCAAAGAGGGTTATGCTTAAAAAGGAAGTATTTATTTTATTTTTCCCATGAAAGGATTTTATTTTTTTTTTGGTGGGAGGGAACAGTTACAGGCTAATCCATGCTTAGTTACCTTTTGTAACATACGTGAGAAAATCCAGACACTTCATATTGTTCTTATTCTTAGTTATAGAAATCAATCTTCAAAAACTTGCTGTCATCTTTGCTTTTGAGAAAACTGGTATACAGAGTAGCACCGTATTTTATAGTTTATTACTTCAGTGTTACCTACCAGCTACTTCAAAATGTCAGATTAAGAGTTAATTAAAGTGACAGGCTACGTCATCAAATGTAACGTGTGTTGTCTATTTGATGTGTCCAATGAAAGTAGGCAAGGTTTAAGTTTAAATATTTACAATAGTCCTTAGAAGAATTCTGATCTTTGATATTAAGTTATTCAAAATCAGTTAGGTAAAACCTCCCTACAGGAGTATTTAAATGACTGAGATCATGTTCTCTTTTCCTTGAGAAATTCTGTTGCTTTGAGTGTGATCTGACAAGAAATCATAGGAATTTTGTATCTTTAACCTTGTAATAATACATTTTAAAAAATGAATGTATTTGTTGATGTTTCCTGAATGAATTGTAAATGAAGGCTAGGTGGTTCAAAGCTACCTGAAAGAGATGGATTTTTAACTCTCAGAAGAAACTAATAGGAGATAATGTACGTAATTTGGAATCTTTTTGTGTATGAACAAATAATTTAGGAAGTCTTGTATCCTCCCACCCTTGCCTTGTTTTTCTCAGACTGAAAACTCTTCTTTCTCAGCCTCAAGTCACACTGCCTGTAATCTTAAGTGTCATAATTGCTCTGATGTAGATTACAATTGATGCCAAATTTCTTAATGAGAAACAAATAACGGTGAAGCTACTTGCTGGCTCTTTGCATTCTATTTACATAGGGAAAACAGTGCTTGCAGAAATGACATGTTTTTGTTTTGGTTTTTTATTTGGCAGGCAGAGTTACGAGCAGCTGTGTTTTTGGCATTAGAAGAACAAGAGAAAGTAGAGGTAAGAGAGCTTTAAAAATTAAATTAAAAAAAAATCTTCCTGATATTTCTTCATGTAAAATTAAATATAATAGCTTTAATACTTTCTATTTGTGAAATATAACAAGAGAAAATTATATATTGCTGTGTAAGAGCATGATCCTTTAAGAACACAAAACAGGACTATCAGAGTGCATCTGGCTGTGTAGAAATAGAAATAGGAATTGTTACATAGCCTTTTGAAACTGTAGCTTTAAGTAACTATCTCTGCTGGATTCATATTGCTTCTGTCCAATTCACCAGAGTAACTAAATATCTTTTCCATCAAATACTTCTTTAAAAAAAAAATTATCTGACAGGTCAAGGTTTTATCAAATTGGGATAATTGGAATAACATCTTTGGAAATTAAAAATATTACAGTGGGTTTTTTCTTGGCAAGTGTATTGTGAAAGCAATTTAATGCAGCAACTTGGCAAGCATGCTGATGCTTTTGGTGTTTCTCATGAGGATGCTGTAAGCTTACTTTAGGATAATTTGCTTATATTTAAGGAAGAATTCTGAATCAAGAGATGGACTGTGTACTGATACCCTGACAATATAGTAATATTAAGGGCATGTGATATTATCGTGATTCAGTAACAATACTTCTGTGGTATGCAGATGTTAGTTTTGTGACCTGTTCTACAACTGGCATGCCTTATTTCCTGTGTCTTTCCGTTTTCTAAAACTAGAGAGGAGAGCGTGCTGTATGTCCAGGCTCTCCGTTTCAAACGAGGGGAATGGAAAACTGTCCTATTCATTTACTGGTTAGATGGTTGTGCTGTTTCTGGAAAATTGCACAGCTGCAACAGACATTTTTGTGGCATTAGAACGGAGGAGAAGTAGTTATTCTGTGGTATGAGATTCCATATTCTAGAAATCTTAACATAAGATTGACGAAGAAGGCATCATGGAAGACTGATATAGCAGAACAGTGCCATCTCTTATGGGAAGCTTCAGCATATTATAGAGTACCCAGAGAACCTCCCAGGCTATCTGTAGAGTAATAGGGCTGAAGAGAGATTTGCTACAGTTGATCTCAGCTTGCCCTTTTTTCAAAAGATCTAAATGTATCATGATATTTTAATTTAACGCTTTAGAGACACGGGAAGTGTATTAATAATTATCACTACTCCGAATTCCTAAATATTAAGCAAGATATATTTATTTTTTTGTGCAGCACTTTCTTATATGTGTTAGCATTTACAACTATAGTGGTAAATACCTATAACAGATCATTTTCTTCCAGTTAGGGTCTTGCCCAGGATATCTTGATACATTAGGAATGGCATTTAAAATTTGTTCTGAAAAATCCCTGAACAATTTTGACAAACCTAAACATAGCACATGGATTTACCTGTGTTTAAAAATAAAAGGTGAAGAGGGCAAACCTAACAGGGAGGAAAAACATTTTCATCTCTTTGAAGGTCTTTTAATTAATAGAAGATTAGCGTTGACTTCTGAACCACTAATTACCACGGTCCACACTTTGTCTAGATGATTTGTGAATTCCCATTTTTTAAGAAGTGGAACTGAATTTCCTTTTAACAAACTTGGCTATATTAGAGGAACAATTTGGGAAGTTAACTGCTTAACTTACTTTTTCCATCATTAAGTAAATAAAAATCAGTATGCTATTAAGAATTTTGATGAAATTTCTCTAGCTCTGTAGCTTTTATAATAGAAATACTGAGACAATTTTAATTTGCCTAAGTAAATGTGTATGGCTTTTACTTGTAGGTAGTAGAATTCATATGGAGGTAGACTTTGAACAAGTGAATTACATGTGCCAGGCATCGTTGTGGAACAGTGTACACCAAAACACCAACTCCCTGTGGTGTTCAATTTCTTGCTAGTACAAGGATGATGTTAATTACTGTTTGGTTTTTGCTTTTTGACAGAACAAAGCACCTCTGGTAAACGAAAGCTTGAAAAGTTTTTTAGGTACAAAAGATGGTAAGTTTTTTGTTTAGTATACTTCTCAAAATAATAAAAATAGGAGACAAAGGGTTAAATCTTTGAATCTTTTATTACAGTATGGTCTTCATGATGTAAAGTACACTTTTGTTCCTGTCAATTGTCATAATTACTATTAATTCAGAACAGAATTCAGTCTATAATTTTTAAAGTTAATGTTGCTGAAGTTTTATTTTAACTAATGCATTTAAATTAATATTTCATGATGAGTTATGATTATGCTAACTCAGCCATTCTAGATCGATAGAAACAGTAACCAGTGAAAAGTGACCATAAGGGTACAGTAGTGAATGCACACATAGGACAAATGCCAAAATGATGTCTTTAAAACAGCTGAATGGTTTAAAAAAATAATCTTACACCTGAATTTTGTAAGCAATCTCTATTTATGCTCCTGCAGTATTGCTGACTTAAATAATATTGATACGATGGCTGAGTTAGGAGTTAGGGAGTCAGTGTACAAATTAGCTAGGTGGTGCTAGTTTGCTGAATGTTTGAATGATGTCTATAGGAGTGTTCATACTGAAGCCATGTGAGTGTTTTATTTTTGAAGTAAGGGTTGTTTGCATCTGGTGTATTTTTACTCTTCTCATTTTCTTTTTAGGTCGCTTGGTAGCAGGGCTTGTTGCAGAATTTCTTCGATTTTTCAATCTTGATTTTACATTGGCAGTTTTTCAGCCTGAATCAAGCACAGTAAGATATACTGGTTTTATTTATATGCTATGCGGATTGTTTGGAGTGCATGGCAATGAATACAGAAGCTATAATAGATTTGTTTAAGCCATTTGTTTGTGTTTATTCGAAATATTTTTTTTCTATTTAGTCTGTAAAAGGTACTTATTGCCATAAAGACATGTATCCTAAGAAAGTATGTATCAAAGGTAATATAAGTCAGTATTCCCTTTATCAAAAATCAATGCTAATAATATGTTAATTTTGAATTAACAAATCCATAATTTTTATGAAATCATATAATCATATAGTTCACATGGAAGGGACGTAAAATGATCACGTAGCCCAAATGTTTGCTTTTAGGCTTTTGATACTGAATTAGATGTTTTTCATTATGTTTGTCCCTTTGTCTCTTTTTATGATATAAATGTTTTAATAATAAATTTGGGTTTGAAGCAGTTCCATTTAACTGAAAAATTTTGCTTTACATCTCAAATACTCATTTTTAATGACAGTTTAAATAATTTATTAAAAATCCAACTTTGTTAAATAGATTGACTTGTGTGTCTCAGAAGTTCATGGGTTTTTTAGGGGCTTAATTGAAGAAAATCCCATGCAGCCTTGTCCTTTGCCAAATATCCTTAGCTGCATTTATTGCACTAGGGTACATCTGTGCAAAGATTCACGTTCATGCTGCCAAATAGAAAGAGTCGTGCTTTCTGCTGCGTTGCCACTCTCGGCAGCAGTGCTTCATTCACATTGAAAAGGCATCTAATGCTCTTGGAAACGCTCCCTTCGTTTTTCCAGTAGAAGTGTCTTTTTCACCTATTGCAGTGCATATATGAAATTGGGCCAAAATTAAGCAAGTTGGCCAAGACTGCTGCATAGTGTATAGTGACTGCATACAGTCCTGAAAGATTTTATTTTGTCTTCCTCTGCTAGCCCCTGTCTCTGAGCAGTCTGTTGTATTGGCTCCTTGTCCTCCGTGTTTCAGTGTGCTTGCCTGGTGGTGGCTTGCTTTAGTGCTTGCTTGACCAGTGTTTTGATAGGAATTGTCACCAAGTGAGCCTAAGAGTTCAAGATGAACTGGTGCCCTTTGCAGTATTGCCATTCTGAGGTTATGCCAACCAACCTGGGTTTGCTGCAGCATTCTCCTTCTGCGAAAATGTCAAGTTCAGTTCTAGAAAGTGTATTTTTCTTTAGTTTTTTCCTGTCTTTTTTTTTTTCTTTTTTTTTTGGCTGTTACTGACTACTTTCATCCCTCTTTCTGTCCAAACTCATGGTTTTTTTAGAGTGAAAGGGAGACTGAAAGTAAGTCTTGACCTATGCTTGTGTACTTCTATATGCACGGGAATTGGGACTCTCCATCATCTATGAATTTGCTGGAACCACTGGCTACATGTCCTAGGATCCACTTTTAAATGTGATAGGCTAAAGTAACTTTACCATATAAATCCTTAAATGCTGTGTCTTGCTAATGATGAATACTTGCATATTTAAAACTACTTTGGGTGTTCTGTGATAATTTCAGGTACAGATTGAGAGTAGATGATGCGATAGGCTATAATTACTTTATTCCACATGCAACAGGAAGTCTTTATCACACTTTAGTCAAAATATTGCTATTAAATAAGACCAAAAAGCTTTAGGACTTATATTACAAAATATATATTGTGCTTTCAGAGAGTTATTTCTGTGCTGTGGTGATTTTTTTTTTTTTTTTTTTCCCTTAGCTAAATGGCCTTGATGGTCGAGAAAACTTAGCTCGAGATTTGGGAATTATAGAAGCAGAAGGTACTGTGGGTGGTCCCCTCTTGTTGGAGGTTGTTAAAAAATGTCAGCAGAAAAAGATTTCAGGCAGTGGAGAAGTAAGTAGTGTTAACATTTAACTTCTTTCTTTCTTTGTAATTCTTTATTCATTTTCATTTCAATTACAAAAAACACCTGAAATTAGGACCACTTGTAGTATTATACTGTTTCAAGTCTGTATTATATTTATTGTATTATATTTATTGTATTATGCCTTCAACATAATTTATCAGAAAGGAATACTGAAAGATAAAAATTATGACTATTCTATTACTTTTAATGTCGCCCTAGTATACTTTACTAATATTCTGCTACAACATAGTAACAGAGTGAAACCCCCAGACACAAAACACTGTGTCACTTATTTTCTAATTTCTATTGTGGTTTGATAACACTTTTAGCTGTGCCTATTTTCTTTGCTATACTTCTAATTTTAATATGACCTGAAAAGCCTAGAACTGGTTTTGCTAAAAACTTTAAAGCTTTTCTGAAAATATATGCATTTAAAACTAAATATATGAAAGTATTGAAGGCAGTGACAGTAACATTTTATTGGAATATATAATTAAATTATTAATTAAATGAATGAAATACAACCAGTAGCATTTGATTAATTGTTGTGATTGTGTCTTGGAAGAAAATTCTCTGCACCCAAGATGCTTTCAGTACCCCCGCAAAAGCTTAAATTCAGAAGCAGTCGTTACAGATTTTCTAACATAGCTTAGTTTGCATGTTAGACATGTAACATAGCTTGTTACAGTTTGCATAATGTGTGAGTGAGCATGGTAGCCTTGTTTCTCGTTGGTTGGTATGACAAAATTCAATATATTTTTCATAAATGTTTGTGTGAAACTTCTTAGGTGGCTCCAGTTCTAAGTGATAGCCTGTGCCCCACATCAAAATCATCTGATGGAAGATCAAGTGCACACCCTATACCAAATAAGGTAAGATTGTTTATATGTAGTGAAAAAGCTACATGACATACACCAGATAAGTAAAAGAAAGAACTCCTTGAAACTGCGGATACGATGGCATTCACTTAAATGATCTGCAAAGTCCTGCACCTTTCCAACTGGTTAGGTGACAGCATCTCTGAGACACAAGTTGGAGCTAACTTGTCTGTTTATCAGGCTGATTGCTGCTTGGGATTGATAAGGTGTTAGGATACAGCTGTCTTTGTGTTGAGGCCTGTGGCTTTCTTTTACCTGTTCCTTTCTGTTAGTGCAAAATCTGTATTAACTAACATCTTCCGGGCCTCTAATTTTCCTTTACATATGACGGGAACTGACCAACAGGTTGAGAATTAGGGGGAAGTGTAAGGCATGGAAAGGGGCATGATCACTTAAGCCTCTTTTCCACAAGAAACCAGCTACTGATTACACTCAGTAAAAAAAAAAAAAGAAAGAAAACCCAAAACAAAACAACCCTAATTCAAATAACTAAAGTTTATTCAAATTATTGATGCAATCTGATCACATAAAAAGTCTTAACAGCTTTTTTCAAGATTACTGGAAATAACTTAGAAGATTTCCAACTCACTAATGAAAGCTAGGAAATATGTATAGAATATATAACATTGCATGGATTTTGTTGTTAGTTTATTCATTTGACAGAGGGAGCGATAGAGATAAAAGAAAGTGACAGCTCAGTTTAGATCTGCTTCATTTTATTCCAGTTCTTTATAGTTTTTTGCCACGCAAAACTAGAAAACTATACAATTTGAAAAGCAAGCTTCATTTCAAGATTAAGTTACTTTATTAATTGCTGTGCTCGTTGATAGTATCTTAAAAGCTAGTATTTTTTCTGTAACTGACCTTTGAATGGAAAATCTGATAATTTCAGAGCTGCTTTATGAAAAGGTAATTCTTGCTCGGCACCAGCTTTTAAAACAAAACAAGTCCACTAAAAAGATCTGACTGCTGATTAAATGTCACTGTTACTAATACTATTGCTTCATACCTGAGCCCCCTACTTTTGGCTTAGGGTGGTTGTAGATTACCTAAGAAGAATTACTGAAGATGAGTTAGAAGTCATAAATTTTCTATCCTTCCTTGCGTATACCACGTACACATTTTCATCTTCAGGTTTAAATTACTTTATTTCAAATGAGTAGGTGAGAAAGAGACAAGCTAAGTGTCTGTTATGGATTCTCCTCAGGAAAAGAGTACTTGTCTAGAGGAGGAAAAAAGTAGTTCCAGTAGCTCGTAAATTGAACCAGTTTTCATATAGGTGTTTTTCTGGGTGTGCATGCACGTGTCTCCAGGCTGGTCCATCCTCTGTCTGGTATGAATCTTGTTCTGCTATATCTGTTCTTGACAGAGCTTTTGGCAGTGCAGTTACGCAGGGTTGGTTGTTGGGGGGTTTTTTTGGTTGTTTTTTTTTTTTGTTGTTGTTGGTTGTTTTTTTTTTGGGGGAAACTTGTGCTCTTTTTGCAGTGGTTGAACTTAGCCAGCCAGTCCAAAATACATTAGTTAAGGGGAAGACACAGACACAAGCATAGAGCAGTATAGCTCTATCTTAAGACTTGTTTATTAGGAATCCAGATTGATAAGGATTAGTTTTAAGTAGTGCCTGGAAACTCTGTTTTAGAGGAGGTACCATAGAGTTAACAGTTATTCCTATTTAAGATTGTAACAGGAATAAATGGCAGTCTTAGTTCATTTATCATAATTGTTTGGGCTCCTGCACCCAGCTCAAATAGTGCTGTCCAAACTGGACAGAAAATAAATATAAACCACGTCTGAATGATTTCCAAAGATTAGTGCTGTTTTTCAGAAGTGATACTGTATTGCAGTGTGCTGTATTCTTTTCTGTGTTGAGGTTGTCAGAATTCTTTTTCAGGCTGCTATCAACTATTTAGATGTACTAGTCTGTAGATGCGAAAGCTTCTGTTGAGTGACTTCAGCGTAATGATAGGGATTGGAACTGGTAGAGTCGATAGCGGCATTTTTTTAATGTGTATATACTTAGTTCCCAATAAGTATATGGACACAAGAAAGTGATTCTAAGATTTATTCTAAGGTCTAAGTTTTAGAGAAGCTACCAGACAGGAGTATTTAATTCTGAGCAAGAAGTACTACAGTGTGGTGAAAGGTCATTTATTGAACCTTTTTTTTAGGAGAGTTTTGTGCATTGTAAGAACACCACAGTTAAGAGTTGAATACTTACGGCGTGCAGCAGCAGCAGCCAAGGGGTGATAAGAAGGGTGATTTACATGCCTTTTCTGATGTGATGAGGTTGCAAGTAGAATATAGCTTCCAAGTAGTTTGAATTATGATCAGGTTTCTTATATGCTTTATATCCATCTTCCATGGCAAGCAAATCATAATTCCGTTGCAGTGGGAGATAGATGAACGTGTTCTGAATATGTTTTTCATAATATATTGCTGAATTGTCCATGAGAGTATATTTATCTCAGAAACAGGAGAAAATTGCTTTCTGTATGGATGTTTCCTCATTGAAACAGCAACAGCTGCTGGTTGGACTACATACTCCTCTAAGAATAAGTTGTGGATATCCTAATGGGACTACACTTTTTAGATTTTTTTTTTTTTTTCCTGGCTCTCCCTCTCCTTGGCAAAGGCAGAATGGGAGAATATTCTGCCTGTGCAACATACTTGGAGTAAAAATAATGCAGGAGGAGGAACTTCTAGCCAGTCCGGGATGGAGCAAGATGGAAGCTATCTAAACAGTCTAGACTTCCTGGTTGAAACTTGAGATTCTCTGGTGGTTTTTCAGCAAACCTGTGAGCTGAACTGGCTCCGACTGTGACCTGGCAACCAGTGCGTGTAACATACGAGGGAGCATGCTAGGAGAGACCAAGACCACAGCTCTTGGCAGCAGCGAAGAATTGCATTTGTTTAAATGCAAGTGTGAAACCGCACTGTGACTTATCTTATTAACACCAATAGTCTGAAAACCCAAGGTAGGCATGTTGCTCTTTGAACCTTTAGCCACGGTTAACCTGTCGCTGCAATTTGAAAGTAGTTACTTCACTTCTGCAAAACTTTGCAATATATGAATTCAAGCGAAGGCTAACTGTCGTGCTTGTAGTTTCTCAGATGAGATAGCAGCAGCTCCACTCCCTCAGGGCCCAGAACAGAAAAGCTTTTTACTTTTTAAGTAAAAAAAGTAAAAAGACCTTTTTACTCCAGTCAGGGTATCACTAAGCTCCTAATTTTCAACAACAATTCTGTTTCTCTAGGATAGGAAATTACAGTGTCATTGTAACTAGCAGTTACAAGTACTTTATATTGCCCTACAAGAACTGAGCTGCTGCCAGCAATTGAATGGGGTTCTGTAACTGAAGCAAAATGACCTTGGTAGGCCTTTTCCAATTTTCATAGCTTACAGTTCAAAAATTTTACTTTAGCCTTCGGAATGAAAGTTAAAGACTGATAAAGAAATACTTGGGAAAGTGCAACCTACATATTGGTTGCCTGAATTGAACGACACTGGTTTTATTTCAAAACTGTTGCTGCTATTAGCATGTAGGAGGGAAGTTAATGTAATAAATAGATCTTTTCACTGGCTTAATTTTAATAAGTCTAGGGGAAGATAAAAATTGTGGTAGTGCTTGCTAAGTAGCAAGATGCTATTGTTTAAAAGTCTTCACAACAGCTTGATTACCTAGATAAATTTGAATATTGTTCTTTGGCCCCGGAACTTTTACAAAGATAAGACTTTGTGTATTACTTGATGTTAAAGCTGGCATATAGAATAGTCCTTACATGCTTGAGCATCTGCAGGACAGAGCCATAGGTATGATACAAAGACTGAAATTTACGTAAAGTATCTTGTTTGTGTCATTTTGGAGGGACAAAGTGTCATTAACTGTAGTCGTCTTATGCTTGCTGCTTTAAAAATTAATATTAGATTGCAGAAATTACAGTTTAATATGGGTTAGAGTAATTTGCATGGGTTTAAATTGATTTCTTTTGAAGACAACGGCTGTAACGAGCAACATTTATTTATAGATGAGTTGCAAAATAACACTCATAAAGCATCATGTAACTTTCAGGGTGTAAAACAAACAATCCCCCCTATATTCAAAGCTAGGAGATAAGAATCAGTCTGTCTGTAGATTTCTTTATTTGATGTCTAACATCTTTTAAAATTGGTTGCTTTTATAATAGAGGTGATCTAGATAGCAAAGCAATGCAGAGGACGGAACAAAATTTTTTAATGGCAGCCACAATAAAGAACACTTCTTTCTGAAAGAACACTTCTTTTCTCTTGCGTGATTCCTGGTGATATTAATAAATTCCTGAGAAGTACTAAGAAATTTGAGCTAACTTTTTTAAAAGTGGTGGTTGGGGTATATTATATGTTATGTGTTTATATTACCACTTACAGTATTATAAGACATAAATCCCTTTCAGTGAAGGCTTTTTTCTTTATCTTTTCTTTATCTTTCAAGACTGCTGAAACTACTCAAAGTGATACAAGTGTCTCATCAGGGGATGCAAGCAAAAGCAGCATTCATTTTCTGCCTAATGAAGCAAAACTAGATTCTCAACTAGAAAACAAAGACTTAAATACCAAAGAAAAAAGCGATCCTGGTGTGGATGAAGATGATGTAGAGGGAGATTCTTTTTTTGATGATCCGATACCCAAACCAGAAAGAACTTATGGCTGGTAGGTAACATGGATGTTCTACTTAATATAGGTTTATTTTGTCCTTAGTATGCTTGCCGACCTTTCTTTGAGAGCTAGCTGATGTTTGATTATTCACACTTGTAAATGTGAGTGTTTAAATCTATTCTGTAACGTTTTGTTCTAAAACATGCATTTCTGTGATTCTGCTCTTTGAAATGCACAGTGTCATTTGGGATCTCTTGGCTGTACCATGAGTGGAAAAAGCTGTATCACTTTAAGGGGCATCAGTTGAACTATATAATGTCCCCAGCCTATTTCTCTGGTGGAATGAACATGTATGAGGCACAGACATCAGTGTTTCTTCTTGCAGCAGAGCTGTAGTGATGATCAGTACAAAAGGAAGTGGACAATGACAGGGATCGTGATTTAAATATCTCTTTGGCTTTGTAAGGAATACAGAAAAATCTGGTGAATGTGCAAACTGGCTCCATAGACTGGGAGAATAAGGAAAGTTTTTCTCACAGCTGAGGGTTTCCTTTTCACATTACGACACCTTTTGTGTGCAGTTCTGTGTTTTCAGTGAAGTGTTGTTGTTTCTGCGTACATCAATTATGCAAACACTTCTGAAGGGCATTTTTAATTGTTCATCTATGGGGTCTGATAACTGAAAAATTCCATTTGAAGCAAGAACTAGTGACTGAACTATACAACAGCTTTGTTATAAAACTGAAAAACCTATCTTTGTGCTATCATGTCGAGTTATCTTGAAGCTTAGTTTCAATATCTCTTGAGAAATACTGCAGGATCATTTCATGGTGTTCTGCTGTGCTCAAGTGACCAGAGAATTGCTCTAGCTCAGTAGAGGTTACCAGAAGAGGTTGAAGACGCATTTGCAAGTCAGTTTGGCCGTAGTTCCCTCATGTTGGCTTCTTCCCCCAACTATGTCAAATAGCGGGCAGAACAGCATGAACCTTTTTGTATTATCGCTACATTAGATGCTTATTTGTGGAATGGGATCGTGCTGGTATAGCACAAAGCAATGGTGCCAGGTAAACTGGATGTCTTTTTAGTAAATTAATGGACTCTTTGAGAAAGTTTATTTATAATACAGCTTTCGTTGGATGTATTTAGTTGGAGCAGAATTTTTTTCCCTCAAAGAGCAGTGATTTTTCTTAAAATATTGTCTGTTACAAATAACTCTACTATGGTATTTCTTTTCTCTTTTTCTTATTGGAAATATCAAGATTAAAACTGCATCTGAATGCATTTATTTCTCCTTACTCAAGAGATCATTGAACTAGCCTTTAACCAAAGTCTAATCATTCTAGCAGGTGATTGTGTTGTCATAAAATAGGTTTAAATGATAAGGTGGGAAAGCTAGAAGAGGCTGCAAAAACTTATGGATAATAATAATATTTACTAATTTCTTACTGTTTGAGCACTTTCATATGACAAGAAGCGAAATTCACTTGAAATTGGGTAAACTGGATTTCTTTAAAATCGCATCCAAGAAACAGACTCCTAATTATTCAGTACAATAAGGATTTTTTCCTAGTAGAGCAACTCCCTATAGAAAAAATGATTTCTAAGTCATGTGTCTCTGTAGTAAAATCCCAGTCCATCAGGCAGTAGTTTGTAGCTCATACTGTTGTTGTGATGTAGATATTATAGTAATGCTCCATAATAAGGCTTGCTGAATGTGTTAATGATAAATGAGTTAGCAACTAATTGTAACTGAGCTGTCCCTGCTGAGTTTTTTGCTTCTAACCTCCTGGCAGCTCCTCTAGAGGAGAAAAGAAGAACATAGTCTTCAGGGGAAATCCCTTTGTGGTAAGTTGTGCTGGTGTGCTTGAGTCCCAAGGGATGTGTAAGTAGGAGAGGCGCCAGCATCGCCTGGTTTGCAAAAAGGTACATTCCTTGTGGGAGCGTTGCCTGTTCCTGTAAGAAGGGTACATTAGAGAGGAAGGGAACAAGCAGTTAACTAAGGTCAGAGTAAAAGGTGATATGTGCTGTTATTGCCCCTAGGTCTCTGACCCGTTGTTCAGAATTTTGAAGTGTTTTAATACGTGATAGTATACATGATATTTTTGCGATACAGAATGATTCAAATGTTGTCCATTACCAATAGGAATGGAATCAAAGTAACAAACTGTTCTGGTAATACTAAATGTGAAAATTTTAATTCCTCTTTAATGGTGTTTCTTCATCCTTTACTTGCAGGTAGTATTTGAACTCAACACTTCAAAAATATGACTGGGATAGGTAGTAACCAAGTGAACTTTAACATGTGATGACATAACTGGGAGGTTTTCATTCTGTGAACTGACTGCCCTTAGGATTAATAGTTTCATCAGACATCTCTTTTAGTTGTGAAAAATTAATTTAAACATTGATTTATATCTGAATCTTTTGGCTGTGCTTACACGTGGGGATAATGAAAGGCCCCTTGATAAAAATAGTGATGCTGATGAAGGTGCAGGAGCTCTGTCTGTGAAAGAAGGCAGACAGAAGTCTTTGCATAGGTGAGAAAGTGACTTTCTTTAAATGTCTTGCTTGACGCGCCAGTGAACTGCCTACTGTTTTTAAGATTGTTGAATGAATAGTCCTTCCTCCTTGCTCTTTTTGCTGTAAATATTGCTGTTCTAGTTTTGTGAAAATTTTGTAAATAGTATAAAAGAAAGTCACTATGCACATTTTACAGCTCTGTGGAGTACTTATTTATTTGGTTTGTTTCAGGAAAACTGAAACTAATAAAGCAGGAGGTCTAGCATCCCTTTCTGATGCACCGCCTCTAAAAAGTGGGTTAAGCTCCCTGGCTGGCGCACCTCTGCTAAAGGAGTCTGATAGTAAGTTTCCACATGTTCTTGTGTTTTGAGGACTGAAGGAGATACTTCCTGTAATGTAATGAATGAGCTATACATGCTGATGCAAATGTAGTTATATACGTCGCCCCCTTCTGGCTGTAATGTGATTTACAGTGATACTTTTTTCACTGAGTGATCGCATACTGGTTTTGATATGTTATGCTACCGTTGGGGCATCTTATGTTTTGGACCATGAAATACTTATCTACACTCCTGGTTTTTTTGTGTATATAAAGCAGTTTTCAGGAGTATAAAATTCTACTGCTCAGTTTTTAACTGAAATTAACTTCTTTGTATTTTCATCTTAGATTACTTGCACAATTTCTTTTAAGGATATTGTTTTCGTGTTGTAAAACCCAGTCCTGAATACTGGGAGTTCATCCCTGTTTGCTACTGATGATTTTAAATGTTAGCAGAGTTCAGACCTGAAAATTGGATATAATATTACCATACTATACCAGAAAATGATAAAAGGTTATTATAAAAGAACACTTGTTATAAATGGTTGATCAGTATGTTTAAGTGGGGTCTTATTAAAGAGTCATAAGTCAAATTTCTGATATAAATGCTTTTGTTTTGTTCCAGATTTGAATAGAAATTCTGTTTTGAAAGACCTGCAGTTGGTGAATGCAAAACTGGGATCATTAGAATTAGGCAAGTAACCACTAAATGTGAAGAAGCTCTGATATTTTTGACTGTAAGTTCTAGCCCAGCTTCTAAGAGGAATCTGAGAAATTGAAATACAGATACTGAACTCAAATCTTCAGCTTTTACTTCTGTCACTCTGTTTAACACCATTGTGAAACTTACTAGAGTTAGGAGCAAGATCTGATCTGAAGGAATGCAGAAAAGTGAAAACTGGTGTCTTGTATGTGAATTAGTATTTTTCGCATGTAGCAAAAGCTTGATTCATTCCATGTATATGTTTACTAATATCAAGTGTTAAATTATGTTATCTAGGTTTCTAAGAAAAGAGGAGCTTTATATTTGTGGAAAAAGATAGCCAGACAAATCTTACTGTTTTTCAGTGGTATTTACTTCCCCTCTGCACCTTTGAAAGTTGCCTTGTAAGCTTTAGGAGCAATATGAAGATGATGTGATGTAAGAAGTATCAACTCTCTCTCAAAATAGAGCTGCCAAGTATTTAAATTTTGTTTTCAGCAACGTAGTCAACATCCTGAAGATGGATGTTCAATTTGAAAATACTTTGTGTAAATGATACTGAGATTAATTAATGAGAAACATAAAATCCTTTTCCTAAGCTGCACAAGTAATTTAATCTACTCCCACTTTGTTGGTCATCAAACCATGCATTTTGGTGTAGGAATAGTTTCTTTTTTTTGCATTTCTTCACAAGAAAACTTGTTTGATTAATACTTTGAAAAATTTATTTAGGAAATGGAGATGAGGATGATTATGCTGATGACTTCAACAGGTAAGAGAAAGATGATATTGCAGTAGCATAGTATTTCATGCATTATAAGTATATCAACTAGCATATTTGAAGTATTTTGTAAGATTTCAGCTAGTCACTGTTGCTGTAGTCTGTCAGTATCTCTGAACTTCTTTAACATTGAGTTTGCTATTTTAATAAATATAGTTACAAATTAAAAAAAAAAAGAAAGAAAAAACCACAGAAGGTCCCTTTTGTGTAGAGGGTAATAAGCTCCTTAAAAACTTTGTGCTAACATTAAGGTGATGACAAGTTGTTGCTTTTTTGTGGAAGGTGTTTGGGGTTTTTTTTCATGAACCATGCACTTCGCAATATTTTAATACTTTAATTAATGCTATTAGACAATGAATATGGTGCATGCTGAAATATTCAGCTATAAAATAAAGCATCATGAGTAGTCACTAAGATATTTCACAGCCTTATCCTTATGATGTGAAGGTATTGGTGTGGTAAACTGCAGGACAGAGGCCTAAGTATCAGTATTTATCAAGGCTCCTTGTAGGTAGGAAGCCTTTAGTTGTTACAGGTTTTTAAGTAACTTCGTATTTAACTTGCTAGGAAGCGAAATCCCAATCAAATGTCACGTATAAAATGAAAGTGAATGTAGTACCTAGATGTTTGAAAAGTCTCATTTCTACACTTATGATTTTCTTTCTCTTTAGTACTAGTCATCGCTCAGAAAAAAGCGATATCAGTATTGGTGAAGAAATAGATGAAATTCCTGTGGAAACAGAAGAGTCAAATGCCAGTGATAAAGTATGATTCTTTTAAAATTGTTCTTCTTGACATTATTCTGGTCTTATCTGGACTTTTTTTAACATTCTGTGAAGGCATGTGGTGTTATCATAGATTCCTAGGAAACACGTTAAGGTTGTATTATTTGCTACATTCTGTATTTTTACACCAAGTATACCTGCCAAGCTAGATTACTGATTAATAAAAATAAACAAAACCCCCACAACAATTGCTTGGTAGCACAATTTGCTGTCTGTTTCTAGGCATGTAAAGTTTAACTGAGACTGGTTTAGTATCCAGCATAGAAATGTCTTCTCCCTGTACCTCAAAATCTGTCTGAGCATCTCCTAAAGGAGTATGAAATCTCATTGAAAGAGCTGGAGGCCAAAAGGATAGGATGCTATATGAAGGACTACAAGAAATTGTACTTACTGTTTCTATGATTTCTGACTTTGTGATCTAATTTATTTTCTAGCTTGAAGGCATCACGCAAGACCTTACCATTTCTCAGTTAAGCGATGTTGCAGATTATCTAGAAGATGTGGCATAGAATTGGACAGCAAAAGTGTTTCATTGTGCTGGACTAGAAGACTGCTCCGGACTGTTAATTTCAGACAATCACTTTTTGCTGGAATGTCCACTCCCTATTTGTGCCTTGTGTTTCAAAAAGACTGTAGGTGGAGAAGGCTTTTAAATATTCTTAACAAGAACTAAATGAAGTAGCGCGTTCCCGTTTGAGTCTGATATCAGAATTATTTTCTTCATTTGGTTCAGCCAAACACGTTACAGCAGGAGGTGGATTTTCCAAGCAGAATGTCCATTGCTGGCAGTGGGCATAATAAAAACCAGCTGGTAAGAGAACATCTACAGAGAGGCAGAGTGGCTTTATAATGAACTTGCACTGTTACTTCAACAGTCTGATTTTTACTTTTTTTTTTTTTCCCCAAAGATAACCAAAGCAAGAACCTTCAGAGGTAGTGGTTCAACTCATGCTTCTTTTAACACGATTTTGTCAAGTCAGCGTGTAGTACATATTTATGGTAACTCTAGCCACAATACCCAGTTGCTCCAAACTTACTTGAAATTGCTGTTTTTCTGAAAGTTGAACTTTTTTTTTTAAGGCATATCAAATTGAGAGTATCTAAACTCTCAAATCTAAATTTAGATAAATTTAGCACTAGTCTTAACGCTGAATATTCTTGTTTAAATATGTTTGTCATACCATTGATGTTAAAACCTAAGCTGCTTTTATATATGATAATTTCATTGATGTTATCTGTTGTTGAATCACGAAAAGTAATTTTGTAAGGATCTGTAAATCATTAATTAAATCTTACTGATTTTTTTGTTAACTTTTTAACAGTGTGGTAATGGTTTGTGGAGCTTTTATTACTGAGGGCTCTTCATGTGCTGTAAGCTCACTTTCATTCTTGAAAATCCTTGTTACATAAAAATGAGCGCCAAAAAGTGAAACCACTAACTTTCTGTTTTTCAGATTTTTACTGCTGTACAGAATGAAATCCAAATATTTAAAAATACCACACCGAAGACATTATGGACACTAAGTTCTAGTTAAGAGCAGATTCTTGTATTTTCGTCATACTCTTGTAAAACAGGATCAGTAATGGAAACATTGACAGTTCTTGAATGATACTGTTGTACATGGCGCTGCTATAATATATAGGTCATGGACATTTGTAATACTGAAACAAGACTTCAAAATGTGCACTTTCTGAAAATTGTGAACACATTTGGAAATATACGTGTAAGTGACTATAAATAACTTAAATGTTATTTTTTTCCGGCTTTGTAATTTTTTCAGGAGCACTGTTGGCCTCTCATCGATGGTCATCAGAGTGGAAGTAGCATGCTGAGCTAAAGCCATTAGTTAAGCATATAGAGCTACTGCCAGCATCGGATGCTGGCTTACCTTTTTTTTGCACTGGGCCAGCAGGTATGGAGCAGTGCTGGGAAGTTGGGCTTGTACAGTACATAAATGATTTGAGAGGAGAGAGGAAAAGTGTGCCTTTTATTTATGTGCACCCCAAAATAGCCAGCAAAAAAGCATCAGAATATTTAGTCATGATGTTAACATCTAACTTTGTGCCATATTGTAGCAGCTGAACACAGAGAAGTGTTTTTTCACCCCAAAAAATCAGTGTGCCATAGACTTCAAATAGCAACTGTGTAAAAATTCCTTAAAGTATGGGGAACCTGTGCCTCAAGATACTGTGTATGAAAAGTTTGGTTTGGGCTTTTCTCCCTTTTTTCTTTTTTTTTTTTTTTTTTCCTTAAGAAGAGCAACAGCATGTCTGAAGGAAATAAAATGCCACTTGAATACCTGAGAACAATTGGATTCTGGCACTTGTTTTTAAGGTGTATGGAATAATGTAGAGGCAGTGGTGTTTGCTTTTTTAATATGTCTTGGGAAAACATGATGTTCCATTACCTGTAGGATATGTGGCAATTTATCACACTAAAACAAGCAAAAACGTTATTAAATGATTTCTAATTGCATTTGAAGATGTGGCCTTTTAAATAACTAATTAGACGTTTTAAGTGTTAACATGACTTTTATTAACAGCAAAGTGTTGTTTTCTTACCTTGGGGGTTAACTGGGAGACCTTGCACTTTGGCTCTAATCTAAGGAAATGCCAAAAAGTGATTAAGTCTCCATGCTGTTCCTCCTGTGGGCTTTTACTGAATTGTGTATAATAATTCGAATTGCAAAATAAAGCTATCGTGCTGGCTAAACTGTATTTTTGAGACTTCTTGAATCACTTTGGGCAGTTTTCTTGAGAAGTGTTTTTTTTCAGAGTTAGTTCAGTCTGCAACTGAGAATGTGTGCATGCTCAGGTTTCTTCTAAGCCCAAAGGATCCTGCAGTTCCCGGTGGTGAATCCTGAAGTAAGTCTGATTACGACCAGACTGAACAGGGTTTACTGTGTTGTCTGTTGTATCTGAATTGTCAGATGGCTTATGATTCAACAGACAAAGGATAAAAAAGATCCGATCTCAATTGGCAAAATTTTGTCTTGTTTACCATTGTTGTTGTTACTTAAACACGACCAACAAGCTAAGCTCTCTTGAATGCTTATTTTGCTGTACATTTCAAACCACGTTGTTTGGTACTTGATGTGAGGCTTCTGCCTAAAGGACCTAATGCAGTTGAATGCCCAACCTCATCAGTCTGTTAGAATTAACAACTAAAGCACCGTCTTAGAAGATGAGAATGATCCTACAAAGTGTTCTTCTGCATTGGGTCTCCCTTTTTGCAGTCATCTCTGTGAACAGAGACTAAATTCTCCTAATAAAAATGATGAAGGAGAAAAAAACAACCCAAAGCCCAGTGATATCTAGTGTACAATTTCTGGTTTCAGGCTGCTGGGGTACTAAAATTTGTTGCTGCTATGATTTTCTTTTTTTTTTTTCCAATACAGGATAATCGGGGAAAAATCCATTTAGCTGTCCTTGCATGTACAATGTCGCTTCTTTGGAACATGTTCATAATGTCTTTAAAGTAAATCACAATTCTAAACTTCCTGTGTAACTTTCCAAATAATTCTTTTTAACATTTCAGAGGGTGAAATGTAAGTGTATACCTTACTGTTCAAAGAATTGCCACAAACTATTCTCTCCCAAGTCTTAAAATGAATTGCCTCAGTCAGCTAAGTTCACTGTACCTTTTGGGGTAAAATGCTCAATAAATGAATAGCGAGTCTTTAAGTACAGAAAGAGGATGTAACTTTTTTTTACTAGTGCATGCTCCAAGCGTTGTCTTGGTACAGGAGGTGAGGAACAGTAGAGAGATCACAGCAAAGTCGAGCATATAATTAAAAGGTTATTTTGAGGAACGCTTGCTTTGTTCAAGGAACCAAATGTTTGCTTTTAGTTTTGAGGTTTTTTTGTCTAAGTGTGCCATTCAGCCTCAGGGAACAGAATGCTTTGTAAGTTCCTCAAAAAGGGCTTTTTAAAGCTTTGTGAGCACAGTGCAGGAGAAAAAATGCAGACTTGGTGTTTATGAGCTGAATGAAGTGCAGTTGGGAACACAAAGCAGAATGAGGAGTTGCACACTGAGCAGGAAATCTAATGGGGATGAAGCAGGTGTGCGTCAGGCTTCGTTGTCCTGGTCAGCGCACGGAGCGTGAGGAAGCAGCCTGCTGGGGGGAGCCAGCATTCGTAAGGCGTGAGATGCAGCGAAGAGCTGGGAGGGTGAGAAGCTGCCTGCTGAGTACAAGCAGAGCGGGCTTGTGTTCATCTTCTTTTGTAACGCCTAAGGACCGCTGTAACCAGCTCGTGCAAACAGGAAGGAATTAGTGGGAGCAGGTGGACAGTAAGACAATGCTTGAGACCAGTAGAGTACATGGTGATGATGGTGAGAAGCCACAAGACGCGGTCCTTGGCACTAGCCAGAGCAACTACCAGAGCATACTGGAGACCTCAACCCAGAGACAGCCCTGGGAGGAGGTGGCTGCCCAGATGCAAGCTGCAGGGAGTGCCTGGAGCTGCTGGGAGGCTGGGGGTGACAGCAGCCTCACCTGTGGGAGCTGTGCCCTGGTCAGGCCACTGAGCTGCCAAGTGAAGCAGGCTGGATGGCATCAGGAGTGCCAACAGGAGGGCAAAGGTACTTTGTGGCCATTGTAACAGCAAGAACCCCAATCCTTCATTTCATGGAAGGAGGGGAGGGCCAGAGGCAATGTTTAACCAGAGGAGGGATGGGATTCCCATGGAGGAAAAAACAAGAAAGCTTTTTCTCCAGTTGCAGATGCTCACTGAGGGAACTGTAGAGCCCTGACAGCAAGACGGGGTGAAGTTTGTTGGGGGATGCATCTAGCCATGCTCAGAGGCAGTGGGGCTCAGAGAAAGTGACAGGTAACAGTCGTGGGGGACTTCCTTCTCCAACGGGGTGAAGGCAACCCCCTGCCTATCAGACTTGTTTGTCCTTGCCTGAGCCCATCTCTAGTGTGTTGCTGGTGTCAGGGGCAGGGCTTTGAGTTTTTTATGGCTGTGGGATGGTGATCATCGTCTTTGCCGACAGGGTTACTAGTCTTGCAAAGAGTTTAAACTGGGTTGGTTGGGTGTAGAGACCAAAGCCTGCAGGTGTGTGGGAGCTGAAGGGAGCACACACAGGAGACTGTGAGGGAGGGACATGTCTCGCTGCAAGAAATCAGAGTGACTGGGATTGTCTGAGGTTCTTTTCCACAAACAAATGTGCAAGGGAATAAACAAGAGAAAGGGGAAATCTGTGCAGTCACAAAGCTGAGACATCGCTGGGCTGACAGGAACACGGTGGAATAGCTTGTGCAACTGGAGTGCAGCAATGGATGGACACAAGCTAAAGAAACAGGCGGGGAAGAAAAATGGAGGAAGAAGTAGGGGTTTGCAGGGGAGTAATCTGGATGTGCAGAGCATAAATGGAATAGAAAAAGCCCTGATGACGACAGGCTGGCCAAGAGTTTGTCATCATGGCTAAAGGGGAGGCCAACAAAGGGGGTATTGTGGTAGATACCTGCAACAGACCACTCAATCAAGAAAAGGAAGAGAATGAAGCCTTCCTTAAACAATTTGAAGAAGTGTCCTGATTGCATGCTGTGGGTTTTGTGGGGATTCTTAACCACCTCTGATCTGCAGGAAGGGCAACATGGCAGAACACAAACAAGCCAGGAGACTTAGAGTGTGTCAGGGACCATCTCTTACTTGCGTGCTGGACAGGATAGGGTAAGTGATATTCCAGATCTGCTGCCCAGGGATAAGGCAGAAGTGCTCAGATGCAATAGGCAATGGCAACCTTGGCTACGGTGACCGTGAGATGACAGAGTTAAAAATCCTGAGAGTAAAGAGGAAGAAAAGGAGCAGAGTAACAGTCTTGGACTTCAGGGAAGTGAACTCTGTCTTCTTCAGGGTTCCATTTGGGAGGAGCCCATGGGAGGCTGCCCTGAGGGGTACCAGGGCCAGAGCTGGTTGCTTTTCAAACGGATTCCTTCCACTATGCAAAACAATGCGTAGGAATAGAAGGAGGACAGACTGGCTCACTGAGAAACTGCTGGCTGAGCTCAAATGCAAAAAATTGTACAGAAGGTGGACGTGAGGATGGGCTACGAGGGATGACTATGGAACTGCACAGGCATACTGCAAAGCTTGGCCGGAGCTGAAACCAGCAAGGGATGTGAAGGCAGCAAGAAGGGTTTCTGCAAGTGGAACATATGTAAAATGAAGATGAAAGAAAATGCGGGCCTGCTGCTGAATGGAGTGGGTGGCCTAGTGCTGAAGCTAAAGAAAAAAATACTGAGGTACTCTTTCTTCTTCACCTCTGTCTTTACTGGCAAGGTGTGCTCTCAGGGTTCTCTGAAATGTTGTGGTGATCAAGGGACATTCCTGATGACTTAAAAAAGGAAAATGTTGTGTCTAGATTTTAAAAAAGTGAGAAAGAGGATTGAGCAAGCTACAGACCAGTCGGCCTCGCCTCAGTCCCTGGGACATTTGATGCAAGTCCTCATGGCAGCCATCTCTAAGTGCATGAAAGAAAATAAGGTGACGGAGAACGGCCAGCATGGGTTTATGAAGGGCAATCTGCCTGACCAATGTGATCACCTTCTGTTGTGAGGTGACTGGCTTTGGGGGCAATAGTGGATGTCATTTTCTTTGGCTTTAGCCAAAGCCTCCCAAAGCATCTATGTAGTCAAATTGTGGCCAGATGGGCTGGGTAAAAGGCAGCTTTGCAGAAAAGGGCCTGTGGGCCGCTCTGAAGGATGAAAGCTTTGAAGAGGTGAGTACTATGCTCATGTAGCCAACAGGCTGAGGGAAGCGGTTCTTTCTCCTATATACCCTTCCCCATGAGACCGTACCTGGAGTATTGTGTACAAGAGATGACAACAAAATCGACAGAGTCTGGTGGAGGAGTGAGAGGATGGTGATGGGGTTGGAACAATTGACCTATAAAGAACTGGGGCTGTAGGAGAGAAGGTAAAGGTGGGTGGTTAAGCCTTATGGAAAACAGACCTGCACTCTTCCTTGAAGCGCCCAGTAAAAGGATAACAGCCAACAGTCAAATTATGTTGAGAGAAATGCCTGCGTACTTGGCATTAAAAAAAATAATAAAATAAATCACCAGGAGAATGGTCCAGGACTAGCGCAGGTACCCAGAGAGGCCGGGAATTCTCCATCCTCAGAAATTTTCAGAACTCAAATGGACAGTCCCAGAGCAACCTGATAATAGCTTTGAAGTTAGGTCTGCTCTGAGCAGGAGGCTGGGCCTCCAGAGGGCCCTTTCGACTTAAATTATTCCATGATTCTGCCAAAATGGACCTTTATATAGATGATTATTATGGGGATAGACAGACTCCCTCTGGCAGCCTCTGGGCATGCAAACTACCTCATTTGCATGTAGAAACAGTTTTTGCTACAGTTCATCAATGCAGGTGTTCACATATGTGTAAGCTGTGCTACAGAGAAAGGCCAGATTTGCAAATATAGTAGATCAACATTAACCCTACTGTAGGGTTTAAACCTTATGTCCTTGAAGGAATCTCTTAGAAAACGTGAAGTTAGCAGGTAATTGGATAGTGCACTGTGTGAGTAACTGCATCTGATCCTTACGCTTGGATCTGTGTTTAAAAACAAGCTATAAGGGTTCAGAAAGTTGTTTTTCAGTTTCTTAGCAGCTTTAATTGTTTTGTTTCAATTGCTTTATGCTACGGGGAAACCACAACAGATACAAGGTACTAGAACCAGGTCATTCGCACAGTTCCCCTGTGAAAGTATCACATGCATCTTCATAGCAAGAAATGCACCTCAGCTTTTTCTGCTCTGAAATTGAAAAACTTCTACCTCACAACACGGTCTGTTTTGGGCGAGAGATGCCCTTCAGGGCGTGCTGCAAGGGGCACTATTGGGAAAGGGATGGTGTGTGGCAGAGCAGTGTTGCCAGTTAAATTTTTGGCTTAGATGATCGTGGCAGGATCTCTTTTAACCTGATGTTTGCGTTATGTTTTAGGCCTATAACTCTGGTGTTTTGTGTTAGGTTATCTGATTTAAAGCTCATCTCTACAAATGGAAAGGAGGTCAGAGGAACAAGGAAGCTTCTGTAGGTCCAGCTTCCACTATTGGGGGCTACTCTGATCCTGCAGCTCTCTCCCTGAGGTGCGGGGCTCTCAGGCCGACAAGCCCCTCAGAAAGCGGCACCAAGTCTCCTGCTTGGGGAGCAGAGCCTTTCCAGGAGGTCAAACGTGGCTGGGAAACCCTGTGCAAGGAGAGGAGATGGTGTGGCCCACCCACTTTTACATAGGTGATCGTTAGGTTGTGGGATTACGGCTCACATCTCTGAGCAGAGAGGAGTAAGGGCAGGAGCCCTTGAAACCCAGCTGGAGCCCCTGGAGCCCCCTGCCCTGCCTCTTCCCTGGGCTGTCCCAGGAAAGAAGCCAGCCCACGGTCCCCCAGGCAAGCCCCCCAGGTCACATCATGGGCTGAGGGACCTAGGGAGGCATGGACTCACAGTGGGATGCGGTGAGGACCATTTGGGGAATGCAGCAGTCCTCTTATGGGATATTTAGGGCCAGGAGTAAAAGGGGGAAAACGGAGGGGTCACAGTGGTTTGGGGGAACAAGTGTGGGCAAACAGAGGGAAAAGGGGATAAAAGGGATGCGTTTTGTGCAAACAGGCTGCTGGTCAGCTGCTTGTCCAGCCGAGCCTGGCCCTGACCAGTACCATCTGTCCTGTCTCCACCCCAAAGTTTCCGACTCTTTCTAAACATGAATAAGGATGCTTAAAACAGTCTAAATGTTTCTGGATTGTGGATGAATTAGGGATAAATTTAGGCAAAATCTTGAAGCATACACTTCCTTGAAATCAGCGTTGCATTTTCCTACCTAATAAATGTTTTACAGAGCTGGGTTTTAACGTAAAATTATTCTGGCAACCTTTGTGAGAAAAGGTACCTTTGTAGTGCTAAGCGTCTCAAATGAGGGGCTGACATTTTGACTGATGTTTTCTTCATCTCCTTTCAACTGCAAAGCAGGAGGGCTGTGCTCTGTTTATTAAAAAGAAACTGATAAAACTGAAAAAAAAATTTAAAAGAATTCCAAGCAAAGCAAGAGGGAATTACAAAATGTTAGTTTTGTTTTTCAGTGCCTAAAGGAATCCTGCAGATTAGAATTACGTACACTTAAACTTCATAATCTAGCATCCATTAATGTGAGAAACATGAAATTTAGAAAAATTCTTTAAGGAGTAAATTGTAGATTCAAGTAACTGATGCTGCCATAACAAAGCAAGCCCTGCCCCACCTATTGTTAAGTATAGAACTGCAAAACTGGTGTTCGTCTGTTACACTCAGTCAGTAGGCTAAGTTAATTAAGGCTTAAGTGAAATTTTAAATCAGGCACTTAAATTGGAACCTGTTAAACAAAACCATGAGAAAGTTTGAATTTTGAGCATGTTTTTGCACTGCAGGTCTGTTTAAGGTGTGGTTACAGATGTGGGAATTAGAAATTTGTGATTCCTGGAAAGAAATAAGACAAATTCTTCTGGACTTCTTCCATGAAATTGCAATTAAAATTCGTTAACCCTTTCTCTTCCCCTAGTTTTTGGGTTTAATAAATGTGTGCTAATTCAATGGTATTTAATTTGAAGGAGTTGAAAGTACCAGCCAAAAAAATGAATACATTGGGGCCATAGGTCTCGTATAACTGAGAAGCTAAGCTAGAATAAACCAGTGCGATGTTAATGCACAGTAGCTCTTCTGCCCTGTTTCCTTGCATGCATGCTCATTTTGCATTAAAAACCAACACAAATTAAGCTAAAGTGTGGAAAGACACAAAGGAGTCCAGAGAGGTACTGGAAATATGAGCAGACATGAACGCCAAGTACCACTTTGAAAGAACCCAAAATAATCCAGTTTACGCAAAGAAAAAGAAATCGAGCACATACCCATGAACTGAAACTCGCCCAAAGAACTGTGAAGCTGAGAAGGCAATGGGTGGTAGCAGAGAGCAAGTTATGCGAAAGTGGTGGAAGCAGTAAGAGTGCCCACAGCCCACCCATGAGAGCCATGGCTTGGTGTGGGGAAACTCCCTTTGCGCTGCTGAAAGGCCGGCTGAAGCTCTGCTCCCTCCCCTGGGACATGTGGCCGTGGTCTTGATAGTTCAGCAGATGCGGACTCGGGCAATTTAGAGCCGGGAGCAGCAGATGTGGGGGTTAAGTTGAGCTAAAAATGTTAAAAGTCTGAAGAAATAACAGCAGCACATTAGAGATTAACTGTGAAGAGTGCTCTGGTTTTGAAGCAGAAAGTCAGAATCCTGTTTGTAAATAAAAATTTCAAAGGTGGACTTTGGTTTTTGTTGCAGTCTGGTGTTGTAGAGGACATGCTAGAAAATGTGTTTGTTGGGAAAAAATGAAGAATTACATGCCTGTAGCTGCTCGTACAGACACTACGATCTCACAACTCTGGCCCGCAGTTTTTTGTGTAACAAAAATACCTGTAACTCGGCAGCTCTAGCAGTGCACAATACAGGCATGGCTTCTCTGCAGCGCAAACCATGTAAAGAGCCGTTCTCCCTATGAAACATAGCATTTTGAGGGGCAGCTCTATGAATGTCATTTATTCCCCTCTCCCTCGTCAATGGAGGGAGCAGAACCGCAGAGGACCCCTCCCTGTGCCACAGCACGTTCACCACCGCAGCCAGTCCCACCCCACCTTGGCTTGGTCTCTACCGAGCAGCTCGGCTTTGGGTGCAATTCAGAAAGGGGTTCCTGACAGAAGAGGTTGTTTGTCTCTTTCTGTGTCTTCCTTTGTCCCTTTGCTGAAGAGCAGCATTTAAGGTTCTGTTCGGGCTTAGGGCCACGTGGAAGTTCGACAGCGTGCGAGTCAGAGCTCTGTGCGCCTCCGTCAAGACTCACTCTATACCCAGCATTGACTGTTCCCACTCCTTCACAGCGCAGGCTTTGTACCAAGGGGTCGGATCTCTGCAGTACAGCTACAAACCTGAGAGAAAAATGGGGTCACAAATATAGGCCAATTGCCCATGCATCACGGAACAGGAAATCTTGCAGTACAGCCTTTTTCTTTTTCGTTTGCTCATCTCCCAGTGTGGTTTGCTCTTGTGGTCTTTGAATTAAAAAAAAAAAAAGAGGAAAAAAAAAAGAAAAGGATGCATCCTGACTCATGCTGTTGTATTATCATGTTCTTACTGATCACCAAGGATCACAAGACCGGCCAGTTGGGTGGTCCTTTGCAATAATAGCATCTATACATTTTCTTGTCGCTACTGTGCTTTTGCTCAGGTTGACTGCTTTTTTTCTGCACAGTAGAGCTGAATTCTGGTAAGAAATCATTTTGTTGCTACTTGATCCTCTCTGTGCTGCCTTGAGGGGCTGGGGAGGGGAAATGAATCTAACTTTCAACAGATAGGATCACAGAAGTGATCATCTAGAGGAAGCAGTCTTTGTTGGTTGGAACTTATTTTCTCCCTCCTTAGTTCCGACAGTACAGGAGTCCAGAAGCTGAGCTGTGATAAGGTGCCCACATAGCTAAAGACAGGGTGCTTTCATGAATAACAGCCGCTCCTCTCCTCCCCTGGCTTTTGTTCTTAACCTGAAGGTTTGACCTAAAACCACAGTAGTCTGTTGTTTGCTACCAGCTTGGGGAACACAGTTATTCGCAATGTTCGTTGATGAGCTGTGGTCCTTATTTTAACAAATATGGTATTTCATAGAATGCTCCAGCTCAAAGATGTGGCAGTGCAGAAAAATCCCACACAGTGGAGAATTCGCCAGGGCTTTGGGGAAACAAGAAGTTTCACCACCCAAGCTATTGCCCATCAGCGTGAGGAGCTGGGGGGACTGTCCCCACCATGCGTTCTGGCTGAAAATGGGCAGTGACTGCGCTGTGGATGAAGTTGCACCAGGGGAAGGGGATTTAATATTGTGTTGTTAAATGTGCCTGAGTGATTAAGTGCAGGGACACTGACATCTCTTATGGGCTTGTGTTAACCTCCACCTGCAGAAAACTACATGTTTAGATAAAATCACACCAAGTACAAGTTTGTGTCTAGTCTCAGTTAGGCACAGAAAGCAGGGATGAAGCACAGTGGAGGATCCTCTGCTGTACATTTGGAGGCTGAACAGTCAGTGGTGAGGCAGTGTGGGATCAGTGCCGAAGTCGTGGTGGAGCACGCTGAGGCACGCTTGGGCTGTGTGACACAGCCTTCCTCACTCTCAGGGGTATACAGCGGTGTTAGCAAGAGGTTGGGGGTTTCTTCCTTCACGTTAGTTTGATGGGCTGGGAAAAAGTAAAAAATACTGTTCTCAGAAATGCCCTCTACGTTCATAAGCCCTGAGGCCTGACAGACTGGGAACTCAGCCATGCTAAGCACACCATAGGTAGCCACAAGATGGTGGCTTAAAAGGTCCTTTGACTGACTGTTTCAAGCTCCTTCCCTTTGTATATGATCTGTTTCCTCTTCAGTTTCCTTTCTAACTTTCCTCGCCTCCTTTGTTGCCTTTACTCCCCTGCATCTCCAGCTGGATCCTTCTCCCGCTATTGCTGTCTGTGCATTGCCCCTGATCATCCCATCCCCTCCGTAGCTCCCAGCTGCACTTGGTTTCTGCCGAACGACACTGCGAGCCCCACTGGCACAGCTGTGCTCCCACCAGCCACCTCTGTTCCCAGCACCGGGAGAAATTACTTTTGTCTGAACACGGTCCGAGGAAGGGCCATCTAGCCCTTATGGCACCGACCTGCGTCTCTCAAGGTATGTTCACAGGTCTGCCACGGGCTTCACGGGTGACTCTGGCTAAGCTGCTTAATGATTCTGTGGGCCAAATCCTCACCTGTAAAATATGGGTGGATGGACCTGCTGCAAGCTGGCAGTTTGTCAGACCATACAGCTCGTGAAGTTCGCTACATCCCCGAGCACCCCTAGTGCCTGCGTGGATTTTCCCCCCATGCTGATCCAGTCTCTTTCTTCCTCTCTGATCCAGGACAATGGCCTGTCATTACACTCAACAACTTTTTGCTGCAAGTGGGATGGTTTGCAGCTGGTCCCCTGTTTCAGCCTGGGATATGTCTGAGGAGACGGCAACGTTATTGCCCAGAAGGAAACGAAACCCACCCTGGCGATGACTCTGGCCTTTAGAGCAATTTGGAGAGGTGAAAGAGAAAGGCAACTTGATGGGAGTAAAGACAGTTCAACATACCTCTGTGTGTGGGTGGGAGGCCTGACTAATATATCTACTGGTCTTCTCAGGGTCATGTAGGAAACCCCTTGAATTGCTTTCAACTCAAGCAGAAGATCTGGTTTCCCCCTAAGAACACTATGTAGTTCCCGAAGAGTTCAACAGTGGAGGCCTGTATTTTTGGTGGTACATTAAAGCTGTTGTGGGGCAGGAGATGACGCACGAACTAGGCAGACTGAGAGGTTAAACGTTCAGGAGGGGCTACTGAGCAGAACTGGGCACCCCAGAAACACGCTTAGAAGTCCTAGTGCAGGGGAAGTGCTGCAGACTCTAGTCTGAAGTTCCAAGTATTTGAGTGGGATAGGGACAGAAGAGATCCACCTTGAGAGGGCAGGCTGGCAACTGTCCCAGGAAGAAGCTGCTGTGTACAAGAGCTTCAGAGCCGCAACCTCAGTTCAGTGCTAACACAGACTAAAAACCACCCTGGGCCTTGCAGGACAGCAGAAAGAGAGAAGATGAAAGACATTTAACACAGGGTGTTACCACCTCAGATATAAAAAGATAAAGTTGGAGGCAGTGAGAAAAATTTGCATTTATGACTATTAAAAGAAACAAGCCTGATTGTAGTCTTTTCCAATGATTAGAATAATGAGATTTCAACTTCATCAAAAATCATCTGAAGCCCTCTCCAAAACAAAGCACCCTTAGTACATGGCCGATTGCTAACTGAACTGTCTCAAAGCTTCTTTCTTCTTTATTCAAATAGCAGCTTTTTATTTAACATATGATTAGAGGGGACCTTTTAAGAACAAAACCTGTGCTGCCTTCAGTGAGGGGGCATCTTCTACAGTAGGAGCTCAAAATAACTTTTAACCACAAATCTCCTGTAGCTTCTAAAAATCTTTTGGTCTAACATTCTGTCTTGCCTTTTAGAGTCTTTGTTGCACTCAGCCGTGGTGGAAAAGGAAAATTATTGTAAACAAAAGTTACTTCAAAGTCATAAGAAAACCTTCACGGAGAACTGCAAAAATACTGGCTTTTCCCACACACCTTTTGTCTCAGGCTAGAATGGCCTCCAGTTCACTTAACCAGGTGGGATCTCTATTATGTGCTTGAGGGATTCTCTCCAGCTGCTGGCATGGCCTACCCCTCACCCTTTGTGGGACGGTAGGCACTTCTGAGCAGAGGGGTAGGTTCTGAAGTTCAGCCTTTCCCTTACCTATCACCATCTTGCACCAAGAAGTGTCTACCTGAGTGTTGAGACTTCACAGCTGGTTCCAATGGTGGGGAACCCACAAGGAGGTAAATTACTGTTGCAATACCACACCATACCATACCATACCATCCCATACCATACCATACCATACCATACCATACCAAAAATTTGTTTTTTAAGTCTTTAATCCTGCCATCAGTTCCACTTCTGTAGGGGTGGGGGAACTTCTGAATTGTGAGGTGTAGCTTATGGTTATCAGGCAGTAGCATCTCAGTAACACAGGACATGAATCTAGTAATTACAGCGTAGCTTCTTTCATAGTTACTCTTCAGTAATACCATTAAATGAGGCAAGCGTCACAGTGCAAGCTCTTTCGTTGTATTTGTTTTGATTAAATTTTTTAAGTTGCCCCACATTATCACTTCAGGACTTACAGGAACCTTCGGGCTGAGCTCAGCTGGTAGGAGTCCATCCCTTTCATTGACACAGCTGAGGCATGGTGTGTACGACATAAAATTTCTGGGGAAACGGCAGCAAAATATTTGTATTGGTGAAAGCTGCTTGCCTGTTTTAGCACTGCTGAACTATTAACAGCAAGGATTCTTTGTCAAGGGTACAAGCCAGCCTATGCTAGAGGTGGTGTGGATCAGGCTAGTCGGACAGGTCCGGCAGTGTCTGAAGGGGAAAAAACCCCTCTAGTCCTGCTGCCTGCATTCCCTGTGGGAAGTGACATGACATCCTTCTCTTTTTTAGCCACTTAGGCTGAGACCTATAAGTCCCCTTCCCACTTGTGCTGGGAGTGGTGATGACAGGAAAGCAAGTGTTCCCTCCATCCTCACAAAAGACGACAGGTAAAGCTTGCGTCCTGTAACACACATATGTCAAAGTGGAAAGATGAAAACAACCCCCTGGACACATTCTGGCTGGCAGTAGGTTGCTGTGTGAATTTGGACATGAGGAACACACCCCACTGCAGAGCTGGGTGATGAAGATATCCACAGACACCTGGCTCAGCAACAAATGTTAGCCTTGAGGTCAACGTAACAGCAACCTCTGTCTGTTGGACAGGAGGAGAGGACTCCAGAAGGATGGGCTACTCTTTGTGCCAGCTGCAGCAGGGTGGCCCAGATGTGACCAGCACACACAACACATTGTGTCCTGACAGGACACAAGACGCCATTGACCCTCCAAAATCAGGCCAGGGTGAGGCTTAAGGGATCCTGTGTCACGTGTCACTGTGGGTTAGTGTGGACAAACCTCACCTGTGTGGGTGAGAATTTCTCGTGGCTGCAGGCGGGAAGGACAATTCCCACCAAGGACAACCCTTTTTCCACATGCACAAGGAAGGGAGGCAAGGCAGATCCAGCTCTCTTTAGGATCAAGGTCTGGGCTCTTCTTGCTGGCTTTCGTGTGACCCCTCAAGGAGTCAGTTCTGTTTGCAAAACACAGGGGAAATTCCTCACTTGGAAAAAAACCCACAAACACAAACCAAAACCCAAACCAACAAAGAAAGAGAATGAATACTTTTCTGTTGTTTTGGCAAGGTAAGCCAGCCATCTGGAGAGAAAGATGGGTTCCAGAGCCCAAGAGAAGGTAAGGGACCACTGCCTGTGGCAGCTGACATGTTGGCACAACTGCCTCTTGAAACCTGAGTGAAAAACACCTTTGGGACTATTCACACATTTAGAAGTAGGCAGAAGTCTAAGCGCCTGGCTAGACTGAGGCCTTCCCTGATTCAGAAGGTGCCAAATAGGCAGTAGCGCAGTGTTAAATGAAATGCAGTGGCTAGCAGTGGGCGTGTTGACCCTGTGCCTTCATGCTAACGTTGAGAAGTCGAGGAACGGATTACCCAAACTTCATGTAACCAACATTGCTTTGAGAAGCTGATCATGGATTTGGATTCTGGTTTTGTGTATTTGATATTAAAAGGCAGTCTGCTAAATGGTTCTTGAGAGTTATGGCACTTAGTCCTGGCACTCAGGACTGAATAGGGAGCAGATACACTTGAGACGAACAGATGAAAGGTGCAGAGGAGCAGCAGGACTCCTAGCAGGTAGGAGGAAATGACTGGCTGGGCCAGCTCTCATTTCAGTATTTCAGCTAGCAGTGGTCAGAGTTGTTTTGGGAGAAACCGAACTTTGAAATAGGAAAAGAAATATTGTGCCTGTGAAGTAATAAAAGAACAAGACTGCTGGCCCAAATATTCTCATCTGAGGCATGTTCCTGACTCCAAACACAGTGTGCTAGTGTCCAGGTGGTGATTTCTGGGGTAGGCGCTAAAGCTTCAGGGTACTGAGAGCCCACTGGGGATGAGGGATGGACCAGTGCAAATTTAGATGTCTGCCAACCCTTGTCAACAAAGTGGGAGGAAGCTGCAGTGGAGCAGGAAGTGGTTAATACTAGCACACTTTCCCAAATCTAAGCGGTGGAGGCAACCAAAACATCCTGGGGAAGAGGGAGCACGGGCAGTTATCAGTTACCCGCTTTCTCAATGTGTCCTCACAGACACCCTGCTTTTTCCCTTCGGAACATGCCTGTGCTGCACAACACAATATGATGAAGAGATGAGGAAGGTGCCTGGGCAGGCATCAAAAATGGTCTAACTTGGAGCAAGGTAAATGGATCCTTTGGGGGCTCTACTGTGTATGGCATCTGAGCTGTCTGGCATAGATTTGCGCTGGGTAAGGAAGATATACTGAGACACCTGTTAAAAAGTCTTGGACTTGCTGCAGATGGAGAAATTTCCTTGCCAAGGCCAAGAGCCATAACCAAGTTTCTGGTTTTTGAGCTCAAATCAATGCCTACAGAACTGGATCTGGCCCCTTGTGCTACCAGTGCCACCTGGCAGGACCGTTGTACCTGGGTATCTGGGCTAATCATCTACTCTTCTTCGCTATCCAGCCACTGGCCCTGTGGTATCATTTCAGTAGTTTTAGCTGTGCTGCAGGGCTTTCCAACATGCCTGTCCCACAGTGTTACCAGGTGCCTGTCTTAGTGTGGGCTAGATTACATTTATGGAAACAAACCCAGCATCTCTTAGGAATGGGATTTAAGGACATGTTTGCATTCTCTGCACAGCACAGAATTAATGACCAGCAGTTGCTGCTCCTCTGAGGAAACAATCAGTAATGGTTTCTTCTTCTTCTTTTTTTTTTTTTTTTTTTAAACCACCCCCATAATCACAGTGGAAAATTCAATTTTATCAAAGCACTAACCACATACAAGCAACTGCTTGCATGAAGACCTAGATGATAACAGCAATTGCCCACTCTTATAAGGGAAGTGAAAGGTCTACTATCTGCTGCAATACGAATTCAGAGAGCTGTGTAAGCTGTTCACAGCAGAGGATTCTGTGTCAGCAGCTGCTCTCCCTGTCATCTGCTTGGCACAGCACCACAATGTGCATTTACTTTCCTTCTTAATCCACACAGGAATTCATGGATATGCTCAGGTCTCTAAAGGGACCAAGGCACTTAGCTTTGGTTAGCTGACTGCAGCAAGAGTTAAGTGCCCAGTACATTTAAAGCTTATTAAAAGCAGAATTATTTAAACATGTGCTTGATAATCTCACTCTTCCACATCTGACCATAGGGAGAATCTGTGATTAGGACACGACTTCCTTCCTACAGTGATTTGCACAAGCGGCATCTCAGTAGTGACTGTTCCGGAACAGTAATTCTTGCTGTGCTAAAGACCTGGAAGGAGATTTTCCTCCTTGCAGAGCAATCTCTTGTGGGAATTTTCTTCTGGGTTGCCTGTCCTGGTTTGAGGTATAACAGAACTAACTTTCTGTTACATATTTTTACTTTCCAGCTAAGTCTCTTCTAACTAACTGAACTCTCTGAAATTAATGGCTTATTTTTCAGACAGTAGTCCGCTTCCAGAGTGTTAAGACCTGGCGTTTATAATTCATACCAAAGAATGGTACGCAGCGAGTTTCTTGCTTATACTTATTGCTATAACACCCAAGGGCAGCCAACTTTGTTGTTTGCCCTGTTGGAGGGTTGGAAGCAGAAAACCTAGAGGGGTCATACCTACAGGGAGGAGTGAACAGGACAGGTGACCCAAAACTGACCAAAGAGTGTATTCCACCCCATCTGCCACATACTCAGTATAAAAGCTGAGGGATCAAAGGGTCAGCCCTCTTTCTTCAGCGGCTGGCGTCCAAGGAGGACTCTGTTCATCTGCCTTTGATCCTGATCTGTGTCTTCCTTGATCCAGATCCTGAGTTCAGCTCCTGTCTGTCGCTGAGTCTGGGACTTTCCCTGTGCCTGCCGATGACATGATTGTCATCCTGGGAGCTCGATACTGGGTTTGTATATATTTTATTTATTTCATTATTTTCTTTTTTTGATATTATCATCTTTTCTTTTTATTATTTTATTACTAATATTTAATTAAAGTAGTTTAGTTTCTTTTAAACTCNTTCTTGCTTATACTTATTGCTATAACACCCAAGGGCAGCCAACTTTGTTGTTTGCCCTGTTGGAGGGTTGGAAGCAGAAAACCTAGAGGGGTCATACCTACAGGGAGGAGTGAACAGGACAGGTGACCCAAAACTGACCAAAGAGTGTATTCCACCCCATCTGCCACATACTCAGTATAAAAGCTGAGGGATCAAAGGGTCAGCCCTCTTTCTTCAGCGGCTGGCGTCCAAGGAGGACTCTGTTCATCTGCCTTTGATCCTGATCTGTGTCTTCCTTGATCCAGATCCTGAGTTCAGCTCC